>CM041296.1:102112408-102657766 GCA_023052935.1 Piezodorus guildinii | reverse complement strand
ATAATTATACTTTTAAAAATTTAAAATGCAACAAAAAAAAAGAAAGAAAATTAATACAGCAAGTCTAATCCACCATTAAAAATTTAAAAAAAATAAAAAGCATCTAACTAAACTTACCTTAAATTGAAAATGTCCTTTTTTTTTTTCCCGGGAAATCCTATTAAACGGGGTAAAAGGCTCGAAATCAAATGAAAAAAAAAATCCAATTTAATTTTCTTTCCCCCCTTTATTTTTCACTGCCCGTTTAATTCTTTCCCCCGTACTGAAAAAAAAAACTTTTTTTCGACAAAAACTGCTTAATAATATTCAGCTTTAAAATTTTTAGAAGGTTACTTGTTTATTTATGAAGAGGGACTAAGAAAAACCCCAAAAAAAAAAATTTTCAAAAAAACTTTGATTATCAAAAATCCAATTAAAAAAAACTGCTTTTATTTTTTTTTAGAGTTATTTTTTACTCTATAAAATGCCCTTTGTGTAAAACAGTTTAACATAATTGTCAATCGTACAGAAAACGTTTATAAAATTCAAATGATCAAAACAATAGAGCCGATTTTACACATTTTATTTATTTACTAAATTCCATCAACTCACAGTTAATAAAAACATTTTTCCAAGGAATAAAAAAAACACTATCACGACGGCATCTTTTATTATATTAAATAATACACACAGAATATTAAATTAATGTCTAGGCTGCTGGGCAATTTCCTTCGCCATGACTATCATCTGCTGCTGAAATTGTACTCGTACTCGCATATAGCACATTTCCTTATTGTTAGGTCACTTCTGACAGCCGCAAACTGAAAAATATTTAGATAGAGAATCATAAAAAGCACTAAAACAACTGAATATATCTGTGGCGGTCGTAAAAAACTAGATAACTCGAGTTATATTAAAAATGAGTTAACTCCACGTATCGCTCCCTCAGACCGTCTCCCACGTCGTGTTAAATTGGTTAAAGATATTTCTTGGTGGAAGAAATTTCATTTGGGAAGAAAGCTGTATGTATAGTAATTACTCTATTATATTTTGGGTATTACGTAAAACTTTAAGTAAAATGAAGGATTTTGACTCAACCAATTATTCACGACCGCCGCAGATATTTTCTTTAATTACATACAATATTTATCTCATCAACGTCCTAAGTTTCCATCTGGTTCAATATTTATGTATGATATGTTTTGGCCGTATCCAAAAGGAGTTGATCAATTTTATTGTCATATTTTACAAAGTTTTAGCCTCTAGGAGCATTTTCAAGTATCCATCATGCATATTTCTCCATATATTATCTTTCAGCACTTTATCAGCAATGTCGTCTAATTCAGCTTATCAACATCTCATCGACCGTTATATAAATATATCATAGCACCTTTGCTTATTGTCAGATAACTTCTGACAAGCGCGAACAGAAAAATATTTAGATACAAAATAAAAAAAACACTAAAACACCAGAATATGTTTTATATAATTGCATAACATATTTATCTCATATAAATCCTCTGTTTTCTTTTAGTTCAATATCTATGTAAGATATAGTTTAGCTGTTTCCAAAAAAATTTGATTTATTTTATTTTCGTATTTTACAACTTTCGGCCTCTAGGGCCAAATCAACTTCTTTTGGAAACGACCAAAATATATCTTACAAAAATACATAAAATATTAATTTTAAACGAACTTGAAATAAACTATAGTTACAATAGAATAACACAGAAATGAAAATAATGATTTTTTATTGTTTTAAATAAAATCCTCACATTGGATTGAAATATAGAAGTTTTATATACTGAATTTCTTATATCGTGAATGAATGAATAAGTTCCAATTATGAAAAGAGATAATTATATATATATATATATATATATATTTTTATAAAAGGGGTAAGAATCTAGGAGACTTTATTTAAAATTGTTTTATAATATTTTACTAAAGCTGAAATAAATAGAAAATGGTACTAGAAGTCGGCATATTTTTTAAAGTTCATAATATTTTGTCATATTTTTCAACTTGAAAGTACTGTCTAGTTTTAAGATGCTTTTAAGGAGTATGGAATTTTCTTTTTATACTTCCATTATTAGCAGTTCGGTCCACTTTATTAGGAGTTTCCTTTTGCTGGGTGAAACCGTAATGGATTTTATTTCAGTTGTGATAAAAAAGATCCTTATTCGATTTCAATTCTATTTCATGTTTGTTTCTTTTTTCTATTTTAAAACGAAAAAGTACGTTCATTCATTTGCTGTATATAAGTGATAAAAGACAATGATGTTATCTAACTGAATAAAGTATACTTTTGTTTAGTTATTTTTAAAATATTTTAACAACCACAAGAGATAAAAAACCTCTTTTCCTATGAAAAAAATATTAAATAATTTACCCACAATAAGACATACCTAGTTCTGCCATAAATACTTTTACAAAAGTTTAACTTGGTTTATACCCTTGTTTATTATTGAGATGATCCTCACTTGTATCATATTATTTTCTATAGAAGTCAGTTTAATTATCCCAATTATTTAGAATTTTTCTTTGGCTCAGTTGACATGGAGTGGGGTGATAAAGAAAACCGAAAACCATTTTTAAACAAAGTTGAAAAATGTAGGTTAGAGATATTCAATGTGTTGAAAACCTTTAGGTATCAGCCGTATGTTCCAGCACTACACTATAAATGGATATAATGAGACCCATTCTGTATGTGACAGACCTCGACTAGGTCGTTCCCGCACTGTGACAACGGCAAATCCAGTGTGAGGAGAGATTGCTCGAATCAGAAGAAATCCCACCCGTAAACTACAAATCATGTCTCGGGAAATGGGAACCTTTGTCAGATCACTGCCTCGCATAATGATAGTGAACTTAGGATGGGTTCATTTCGAATAATGACAAGTCAAAGGTTGACCACTTCTCTAAAACAAATTAGAGTGAATATATGCAAAGTGGTCCTTGGGCGTTAGACCTATGGTATTCGTAGGAACATTTTGTTCAGCGATGAGATAATTTTTACAACCCTAAAAAATGTAACCACAAAAATAATCGTGGGTACGCACAAAGCTCTAAAGAAGCCCAAGAAGTCATTAGAAGAGTGAAAAAATATCATCAGCCTTTCTCAGTGATGGTTTGCTTTGATTAATTTTTGTGGATGACGCTAAAAACTAGGAGGAGGATATTTTAGAACCTGTTGTCAAGCCTCTAATTGATACTCTGTTTGTTGGAAGTGAGTGGGTTTCCCGCTCCAGCTCACAAGGCCAGGTAAACTCAGCATTGGCTACAAAAGAATATTCCAGCATTCATCTCTGGCTCGGATTGGTCGTCGGGGAAACCTCAACTCACTAGATAAACGACTTTGGTCCAAACTGGAGAGGATGGCATGCCACAGAGCACACTATAACTTGGAAAGTCCCAAACAATGTCTGGTGCGCTTTCCTCAAGAAGTGCTGCGTGCTACTATTGATGACTGGCCACGGAGATTAAATACCTGGGTCAAGGATAAAGGGAAATATTTTAAGTAATTTATTTTTTTAATTTACTGTCGATAGATATACATTTTATTTCCCAGTAAATATTTTGAAAAAAATAATTTGTCATTAAATCTGTAAATATTTCCTTGTAACAATATTTATTGCAGGACTAGGTATATTAAACAATTAAAATTGATTGTTCTTCCAAATATAAGTAATATTGCTTCACTTTAAATATTTTAAATTTTAACCACGCTTGAAAGTCAAATCTTTGTTTATCCCTCGATTTTGATGTTGGTAATGTATTGCTGCTTTAATTTTTTGTTTGTTTTGTTTGTGCATAATAATGAATTGCTCTTGCTCTTTGTGATTGTTTTGATTAATGTTATTGTTAATTAAAAATCAATATGAAATCTGAATATTCCAAAAATTAATGATATAGACATAAAAAAAAAAATGAAGAAGAAGAAGGTATAAGTATGAATTCATCAATGCGTTTCAACGTCAATGAATATTGATATATAAGTATCTTTTTTATAAAAGTATCTTTCTTCGTAAACGACATATCGTATTGTCTTTTTAACTAAATATTTTCGAAGTTATTGTGTTGTAAGGGAAGACGGTGGGTGAGTGGCTAGCGCGCTAGTCTCCCACGCCAGAGATGTGAGTTCGAGTCCCAGTCCTAGAGAGGGACTTTTATAAAAATATTATTAAATGGGGATCCACTTACAGCCTCTCCCCCGGGTAGTGAGACTCGTCAGGCTAATGGTGGCAACTCGCAAAAATAGGCGTAAGGAGTGATGACCCTACCCTAAACATTTCATCGAGAAACGTGAGTATATTCTCCCAGGAGTCTATACCACGCGGCCAAGGGCCTACACCGCCTGTCGCGCCAGAGAAAAAAATACTTTTACTTTTCGGAAATAAAGACTCATTAAATGACGAAAGTGATTTTTTTTCTCTTCCAATTTGATCCAAGATGATTTTGATTCTCTTCCAAGAGGATTAAATTGAAATTGTAAAAACTCTACAAACTAATTTTACAACCCAATACCATGTATCTTAAGTTTGTTAGTTGGAATATTTGTCCCGGAAGGACTTTCTCAGGCATATAATTAAACAGAGATTCAATCATAGCCTCTCACAGGCTCACAGGTAGGCCCATCAGCCAACTGGTGGGCACTCACACAAATAGGCATAGGGTGTGATACCCCGTCATATCTATAACTTATCGAGAATCGCGAGTATATTATCCTAAGTAATAACTCTTCACGGCCTGTCATACCATCAGACAATGGCAATTGGGGAGTATTTATTTTTTATCCCTAAGAACATTATCAAAAAAATTTATAATAAAAAAACTATTCATGAATATATTAAAAAGTTAAAGTGATATTTAAACAAAGTTAAATATTATTTTAAAGTTAAAGAAAAGAAAAAAAGACAGGAAAAAAGTCACGTCTAAACAACGAGTGCCCCAAATGAGCTCCGGCCACGTTTTTGTTAGGGAGAAACTTCGTTTATATTCCACAAAGCCCAATAATATTTCTACTTAAAAGCTAAATACGATATGTTCATACTGAAATACTTATAACATACCAGTCGCCAAGTATGACTATGTATATGTTATTGCTTATATGCCTATGTAGTAAGCCTATATTATTTTAAAATGATAGAAAATGTGTAAGTTTCTTAAAGGAATAGTAGTTCTATATTTTATTATAAACTTCTACGCATTTAAATGTCAGATTTTATTTTTTTCTAAAATGTTCAATCTTTCTTGACTATATTGTGCATCTTCATTTTTAATAATAATAATTTTCAACTCAAAAAATATTTTTTCCAACTTCAGTTAATTACCAAAGTTTTTCACTGTTTAAATTTCTCAATTATTATGACAGCGGAAGACGATTAAATATTTCAAATAAAATTATCTGTATCTCAGAGAAAGGCATATTGAAAATTTGAGATTTGAAATCCGTCAGACTCTTTCATTAAGGTTGAGGTCCAACAGATACCAAAAAAATTTTTAGACTTTTTTGAAATACTTTTTCCATTATTTTAATTAAATTACATGTATTGGCAAGTGAAAATTAAAGCTGGATGAAAGAGCTTTTCGGGTTCAATATAACGCTATAAGTTACACCATTAAAAATGAAATATATTTAATTATTCTTTTTTCTATTTTTTTCAATTAAATATTATTACTGCATTCATAAAATTCAATAGGTAAATACATAGTAGGTAGATGGATTTTTAATCATAACACTTGTTCACGCTGGTACATTTTGAATTTTGTTCTAATAACTTACGCTACATATTTTAAAGGCATTGCGGTGAGAAGAAATTACTGCGGATCCCTCTGCAGGACTGAAACCAGAGCACTTAGACCCTCTTTACAGCAGGCACAATTAT
Organism: Piezodorus guildinii; assembly: GCA_023052935.1. Lineage (NCBI taxonomy): Eukaryota > Metazoa > Arthropoda > Insecta > Hemiptera > Pentatomidae > Piezodorus > Piezodorus guildinii. The sequence continues at coordinate 102,651,899 of CM041296.1, read as the reverse complement.
TTTTACCATAATGTTTCTATTATACAAATTATTTAGATCTTCTATCTCTTTACCTACATACTATACACACATACCTACGTACATACCAACATAATTAGCTTCTGAAGATTGCTTTTATTTTATTTATTTATTTTTTTGTCTAAGAATTCATCTATAATTGTAAATAATAGTTAATTATGTTCATTTTGTCTGTTGGCCAGACATATTGTATATTTCAACTGTACAACCCTGTTATTCTTAAGGGACCTTTTACTTTATTTTATTATATTATATTCTACTAACCTTAAAAAAAAAAATAATAACAATAATATAAAATACTGTGGGCTACCATGTTACTTTAAGTAATTTTTTAACCCTCGGTTCAGTCAAGAAAAAAATAGTAATAACTCGGAATCATTAGCCTAAAATATTAAAAAATCAACATTTGAACGGCATTTTTTCAAAGAAAGGATATTTTCTGCAGCGTCAATAGTTTTTCTGATAGTGCACAATATAGAATAGTTACTTTATATAGAACATCAATGGTGGGATACTTAGCCTTGAAGAAAATATAAAATTTTATTTAATTTTATGGATTTATTTAATTTTCCCATTTTTTGACCTGTGATATCTCTGTTGGAGGACAAGGTGAAAATTACAAAATTAATAGCTGTTTATGATGTAAAACTTCATTATAAATTTTATCTTTGACATTCAATTGTACGTTATAGAAAGAAAAAAAAAAATATATATATATATATATATATATATATATATATATATATATATATATATATATATATATTTAGCACCTAAAATAGCGACGATGGTGGAATAAACCATGTCAATTAAAAAAGAGGTATATAGTTCATCACACTGGCCTACAAATCAAAACCAATATCATGTAGCTGAATGCATTTCTTGGCATATTTTTAATAGTTCAAAATTTATAGATCGCAAATTACAAATACTTAACTTTGGGACGGAATTTTTTCACTGAAGTATTAATTTCTTAGCCTTAATATTTTTTCTTTTCGGCAATACACATTGTAGTTACTTTCTGCAAAAGCTGGAAGCTACTTAAGTTGGAAGCTTAAGCGTATAAAAATTCACAATTTTTAGAAAAGGATGCTTCTTATTTCTTTATTTTTGAACTGCTATATCACTGTAGGTAGACCAGATAACAATAGGAAAACTACTTCTATAATAGATTTTTATGATTAAAAACTTCAGTATAAATTTTAACTTAAGATTCAATTGAAGTTATGAAAAATTATTAGAAATATGATTCAAAATACCTATTTGACATATACTGCATATGCCAAAAATATTATATTACTGCATAACCTCTTCCCATTTTTTATTTAAGCTGCTTATAGGAGAAACATACAGAAAAATAAAAGTATTTCTCTCAGTATTGGGATATGATAAGTATAGCTCATCAATGAAAAGTCTCACTAGACTGAATGATACAACATTTGTAGTTTTTATCGTGCATTTTTCAGCGAAATGGTCTTAAAGGAAATTCCACTTTATATAATAATAATATGATAAGACATTTTTTACTACAGCGCGATAAATTTACTGTCCGATTTCTTATCAGAAGGCATAAAAAGAACTATATCGTTTCATTATTTTCATAACGCACGATATCTTACGCGCGGCATCCTCTGAGATTTATTTTGATGTTTTCACGCATAAACTCTGCCTCAGCCAGCTATAAACAAGTTCCGGAACTTATAAGTGATGCCAAAAAAATAGCTAATTTCTTTATTCTTGTAATAACTACATTTCCTAAAAAACAATAAGTTCGTAAACAGTTTGTAATTAGGATTGAAACAGAATATATATATATATATATATATATATATATATATATATATATATATATATATATATATGTGTGTGTGTGTGTGTGGTATACAAAATATGAATATTAGCTCAATTCCTGAGACCTATAACCCCTCAATAGAGTAATTCATAATATCATTCATCAATATTTTAAATTTAATTCGTAGAGTTTATATTGTTTTTGTTTATATACGTTATGTTTCGCTAAACAATGTGTAGAGCTCTGTAATAACTATAGACTGACAGCTGATCTAATTGGTATTCGTGAAGGATCTTCATCTTGGAGGACCCAGGACCCCCCACTGTTTCATTAACGAATTCCTTGCATACATTACGAATTCCAAGTCGTGCCAGTGATCGCAAAATCGATTTCGGGCCTAAATAATATTCGAGATAAGCCACTCTATGTTAATATAAGCTTTTTCGAATTAATAAGGAGACTTTTTAAAAGTGAATATTAGCCAGAACAAGAGTATTCAATTTGGAGGAAATCTATTTTACAATACTATACTGTTGAACAATACTGTAATATATATATATAATATATATATATATATATATATATATATATATATATATTAGCTGTATCCAGTGGCTTCGCATTCAAATATTTTATTTTGTGTTGTTTTACATATATCAGCGTTAATTATAACATTAAATGATATCAATGTACGATCCATGTTCAGTTGTCCCATCACCTGACACAAACACACACACTTGTTACATTTTTTTTTTTTGCAATAATTTACTTTCACTTACTTATATATGAAATATATATTTTGGAAGTATCAAACATATGGTAATTTTATATAAAAGTCATTGGAGATTAAAAATGAGCAATATTTCCGTATTCATAACTGCGAGGAATAAAAAGTTCTTTGAAACGGTCAAACTTATTAACAATATACGGTAAGTTAACACCCTCTGGACTACCAACAATGGCAAAATATTTTAAAATTAGATATTAATATTAGATTAAGGTCTTATATAAACCAAAAGGTGAGCCCAAATATGCTTAAATATTATTTTTATAAATTTAGTATTTTTTTTTCGTATTAAAATCAAATTAAGAGTATTTTGCTTTCATGAGGTTAGAAATGTTATTACATTTTAAGTGAGTATTACATTTTTCGGGTCATGTGTTGTTTTTGAATTATTTAATTCAGATTTCAGAATTTCTTTTCAACCACTTAGACGAAGAATTTTCCAAAACCCAGTCTTATTGCACACCTAGACATTAAGGGTATCCTTCATTAAAAATATCAGCTTAAGTCACATTATCATATTTGAGATACTGTGATGATCAGAAAGGTTTTTTTTTTTTTATTTAAAATTCATTCTAAAGAAATTTATAACTGCATTATACAGTAAGTAAATGTGTTAATTTATCATATAGGATTGATAACGGCATGTGAAGAAACTATCCAGTGGTAGCACTTCAGTGTTTTTGTAGTAGGTCGCGAGATCATCGTCTTTTCAGCCGCCTAGGGGGATCGATTATCAGGAATAGATGGTAATGAGAGGTTGCGGACGAGTGGGTTGGATCTAGTTCGGGCTAGATCTGCGACTAATAGGATATTTAGGTCTTTTTATGGATTATTTTATTGGTGACATAGTAAGGGGCATTTAGGTCCTTTCGAAGGATTTTGGATTGAATGTAAGAAGAATCCTATAATAGTAATTATAATTTATGACTATTAATTTCATGACGCAACATACCAGTTTAGTAAATATAAATTGAAATACAATGTGTGCAAGGATTATGGCTTTAATTTCTGTGTTGTTCATAGAGTTATTAAAAAAAAAACTCATGTTCACGAAAAATAAGCAAACTACGATCCAGGAATGATTATATGGAATGATGGACAGTTGGTATGGAAGTAACTGAGATAAGATTAAAAATAAGGCCTATAAATAATAAAGTATTTATTTCTTAAAAATAATTAATCTCTTACATCAAGACTCATGTAAAATTATAATGTTTTAAATAATCGAGGTTGAAATTCGTTTTCTATTCATAAATTAAACTGTAAAGTTGCATTAAGCCACAATGGATTTTATTTATTTATTTTTTAACAATCATAAGATAGGTGGCAAGAACAAGCACTTTACCAAAATGAAAACATATTTAACGGAGACTGCCGATAAAAATATAACTCCTCTGGTTTTCTTTATTTAATTAAACTTTAAATGCTTCGGTCCATTATTTCGTCTTTAGCTAACTGTTTCATTTAAGAAATGCCTCTTTAATTCACAAAATGCTATTTCATTTTGCTTCTTAATAATTTTCAAAGTAAGAATTCGTATGTTTGGATACACACTTTTTGAGGTCGAAATTACAGGAAATGAGGATTTAAGAACATATTCGAAAATATAGTAAATCAAATGAATCCAGGATTAATTTTTTTTTTTTTTTTGGACGTTAATAAAATGTCCATTGAATGAAACTATGTAATTTTAGGAGTAAACTTTCCTGGAACTCAGGAAGCTAACACAGGAAAGTATAAGGAAAACAAGTCCTTCGTTAAGTGAATAACGAACTTGATTGGAAAATAATCATTGAATTTTCTTATATAATAATGTTATTCAATATTATCTAACTTAGCGTCATTAGTAAAATAGAGTGAATGAGGTATGTCTGCACTTTCCTGGTTGCCTTGAAATCGAGAATCTGACTTCTTCAAATGACATTTCGATTAGGTCAGATTTAGCCGAAGAACCATAATGTTCTTCATAATGCCCATTGTCATAAATAATCACTACATACTTATTAACAATGTACTATTATTTCATTGACGAACTATTAACTACAAAGCCTAACAGATAAGTATGGAAAATTCGAATAAATTTTAAACGATCACCAAATTTTTCTTTATAAATATATCAAGCTTACAATGAAAATGTCATTATATGGAAGCCCTCTGCTTAGTACATACATTTACAGAAGATTTCATGGTGTGTTTAAATAATACGAATTTAATTTGATTAATGAAATAATTATATAATGAAATAATTATTATTAATGAAATAAAAGGTAATTGATACGAAACACCAACAAGTCCATAATACTCATTTTTATCAAATTTAAAACTGAGAAAGAAACTATATAAACCCATAGGCTTATTTAAATTTATATGGAATATATATATATATATATATATATATATATATATATATATATATATATATTTATAAATATATATATATATATATATATATATTTATAAACTGTTATATTCATAAATAATACAACCTACCACACTCCAGGGCAATGAGTAGTACAGATCAAAAATAATAATAACAACCTTGGCCACATTGATAATTATACACAACATCAATTCTGAATTAGTGTTAAATTTTAAATAAGTCCAATAATAATCCTCACAAAACAAGGATTTCCTTACGAACTCGACATACATACAATTTTTAATTTCCAGAATGCCAATAAATTATTGACAACTGCGAATCTATAATATAACATTTTATATTATATTTAAATTTATCTAAAATACAATATTATATTTCAATGTTATCTATAGTATAGTTTAAAGTTATATAAGTATACTCAATCGCTAGTTTTTTTTTTTTGTTTTTTTCAATGTTTGGTTAAGTTATTTAATTGGTCATCATATTATATTAGTGTTTTATATTAAATCTAAAAGGTAATATTTTAAGGTAATATATTTTATTTTTAATAGATAACCAACTCGTTGTTATTCTTGGAATATTTAGAATGAATTAGTAATTTATTGATAAGAATGTAAGCTAATAAATGAAATGATTTGCCCTGTTAATGTAAAACAAGTTAAAGTCATTTCCTTTACATTGTAACTTTATAGATAGTTGCACAAGTAAGTACTTTAATTTAATACTGATTGCAAGAAAATATAATGGTTTATATATAATTAATTTATTGCTGAAATGCATCTTGCCAGTAAATTGTAAACCGTAATACTCAACACTTAACAAAATTAATAATTGAGATTAAACAAAATTTAGTTCTGAAATAGTTAATGCCATTGAATATTGAACAAGGTTATTAATGTTATTGATTTGAAATTTGTAAATATAAATTGACAACAATTGATATAAAAATATTAAAATTACAATAATTGAACAGATGAATCATATAAATAAAATAATCGATTAATTGAAGTTATCCGCCCCGGAGGACCATATGTTAATGTTTTGAGACCTGGGGCGTTAGATAAGGCGTGGTTAGTTAAACAATGCAGTGGCCTGTATTTGAAAATAAGGGTCCTATTATGGTATTAGGTTAAAATATGAATCTATTGCCAAGGAAAATATAATGATGGTTAGTGAATTAGAAATTTGGAATAAGGTTAGTTTTAACTATTGCTTAACGTATCTGTCTGATGCAAGGGTGGGGCGGGGCGGTCTCTTCTCTTGGGTCATTCTCTTGTTCCTGGGCCGGCCAGCGCCTTTTTGTCTACTCCTCCATACTGTTGAGGAATTTTTCTATATACAATGATTGAGTTTCACTTTTGTATGGGACATCTGCTCACAACATGTCTCGCTGTCTCGTTCTGTCTCTCTCTGAAGATTCTGGTCCTAGTAGGATTACCTACAGGCATAATATGCAATAGATTTTATTGTTCTACGCTATATGCTAAAACTTAGAATTGGTTAAGGGCAGTGTCCTCTTAGCAATAGTTGTTATTATAATAAAATATTTTCATTTAGGTATATTACTTTATATCTTAAATAAAAATACTGCAGATTTTTTTATATTATTTTCTAATTCTTTACATATTTTAATGATTCTTTTTTCATTCTATAGGGAATTTAATTATCTTTCTATTAGTAATGATCGATAAATTGCTATTTATAAATTCGTATTAATTGGGCAAAAGAATTTTGTTCTTTTTTGGTGCCACGTATGTAAGACCTCAAATCTTAAGAGGAGTGGGAAGAAGTTATTTTATTTTATCGATTGTCGATCACAAAGGTCCATCATGGAAAATAATAAACCAAAATTAATTCGATCCTTAACTTGTGGCGGCATGTGACAAACACATGTGATAGTTTAAGGGGATATAAATTCCATGTGTTTTTGCTAAATATTCGTCTGGTTCAAAAGTGCTTAATGTCTTATTGTGCTGAATAAAGAACATCTCTCATTTTTGTTGTTTATGTGGTGATACTACCACAAACTGATCCATGTCAGTAATAAAATAATTATTATTTTGTCCTAAATCCATAAGTTTTGGCGAGATTCGAGGAGGAAAATGAACTCGTGGTAGACCATTATATTTATGTCATCTGTCGAGTGACGTATGTCCGTCAAATCCACCCAAGCCTCTAACACCAAAAGCTTAATTCCTACAACCAATAGACCAGGAAATACCAGCCACAGTTCGCTTGGCGTATTATGTATATGTAATGAGTTTCTTCCGGACGTCCTCGAATTGGTATGTCATTTCTCAAAATGTGATGATTTACTAATCTGATGGTATATGCATTAATTACTCAATTCAACACACGATGTTTTTTTGCTTTTTTGATAAACAACTTAAGCTAATTATAATATTCAGGAATATTATTAATCCTTTAAAAATAATTAATTTGTATTATAATTTTTTTTTTAAATAGACAATTTATACAAAATTCGTACTGCATTGTTTTTATTCTTGAATCTGAGGAGGAAAACCGTGCCTAATCTTTCCAAATGTGGGCAAGAAAGATGTTTAAGAAATAAAATGAAACTTAAAAAAAAAAAAATTATAGGGTCACATTACAATCTGTCCTTATTAGGACATTGATTATAGTGATCAGTCACAACATTCCTTCAATATTTAAAAGCCAATAAATTTATTTTATAATAATACAATAAAGAATCAATAAAATATGTACAAAGTCTAAAAATCAATCAAACTATGATGATAGCAGTGACAGTGAATGATAGCATTTTTAAAATTCAATATACCTTGCTTAGTACTTGAGTAATTTATAACCAATCTGTTTAAATTTTGAGCTTCATTATATATTAACAACAAATCTTACTGTATTTTTAAATAAAAAAGGCATATATTTATTCAGGAAGTATTTCCCGTTAAATTTAAGATGTAATTATACTAAAAGAAAGATGCATTGTCAGATAATTAACTTAATAAGTATTTATAACGTTGATGAAGGATGTTGAACCGTGAACATGATATGTAATGTATGATTATTATTCATAATATTACAAATATTTATTAATATATTTTTTAATAATTAATATAATAGAGTATCATGTAAAATTCCTAATTTTCAATTCCTCTTAAAACATTTATTTTCCACCGAGGATTTAGGGTTTTATTCTTTTTAAAGTTAATACAAAAATGTTCCTAGTCGAAAATGGATCTTTTTGTTATTTTTTCCAAATGGTATATCTTATTTTACAAAGAAGCACTTAACAACTTAATGTTTTTTTTTATCTTCGAATTTTTTCATTCACACTTATCAATAAATGTACAACTTAAATAATCAAAAAAATATTATGAAAATGTAGTTATTATTAACTATTTCTTTCTGTTTTAGGTTAGCAGAGTGCACTTCTATAACTGCAAAACAGAAATCTCTGGGGTGAGTTACATTATACAATTGATGTGCAAGTACCTAATAGATACATTTTTTGCTTGATGTTTGTTATACCATGACTTTTATACAAAATAGTTAATATTCAGTTAAAATTACAAGACAATTATGTAAAAATAAAAAAAACCTATTCCTTATATCTGCATAATTGATCACTTTTTTGTTGATATACTGTGTGAGTCAGTACACAAACGAAATGTCCACCTATATTAATTCAAAGTCATGAAATTGTCGTTTAATAACATGGAAAAAAGTTCATACTTCATGTTTTTATTTTTTTGAAAAATGTATTATGGTTACGCCATGATTTTCAGAAGTACCAAAAAAAAATGAAAGAAAAATTCTCTATCTATTGAGAGAGCTGGACTAGCTCTAACCATAAAGCGATGAAGGAATATTTGCTTAAACCTGGGTCACCGCAGAATTCTGTTGTCTTTCAATCTCTACTTCTACTGTTTACTTACTTACTCTCAAACCACTACTGCTTGTTTTCGATATTTGTCCATAGAATAGAAATGCGTTGTTTCTTCTAGCACAACACAAGGATCTGATTTGAAAAACAAATTACCAAGACAATATTAAAATGTATAACCTTTATATACTAACAAAAAACCAGTATCACCCAAAACTTTATTCATTCTATTGATCTTGATCATTTATATATATATAAATATATATATATATATATATATTTTTTTTAATTTATCGGTTTTAAATTTCTATCAGTGGCAATAGTTGAACTTATTTCCATTTTTTTTTTTTTTTGTCAATATTATTAGTTAATTTTTTACAATTTATATTCGCATTTTTAACTAGTTTTTTTTTCCTTTAAGAGATTATTATACATTCTAATCTATGCATATATCTTTTGGTTTAAAGATAGATTAATAAAAAAGATAAAATGAAATTTCAGCAATAGGAACTGTTAATTGAAAAACTTAATTAGCATTTAAATAATAAAACTGCTTGCACGAACTTTCTAATTTGCAGTACACGAATATTATTGAGGTATAAATTAGTCTATTTAATGATTATAAAACTTTTTTTTTGTTTAATTTATATAGTTGTTTTATAAATACAAATGACAATTAAAAATGTGCTGGAGTAAACTTGAGTAGCAGGATATGGTACTTCAGTAGAAGGATAGTCCCAAGTAACCCTTGTCTGTCTTTATTTGCTTCAGAAAAATAGGTCTCTCACCCAGCTTCTTTTTAGTCTTATTCGACAGTGCATTGTCAGTTCAGATAGCGATATGTGCAAATAAAAAGGATTAAGTTAAGCTATGTAAAATGCATGTTAGTATTTTTAGAGTGAAAAAGTATATATGATTTTATTGAGATATTTTTTGAGTTGAATTTGTTTTACCGGTATTAAAAAGCATCTATCTTTTATGGATCTACATTTATCGATAATGCTTTAGTAAATGAGCGGAAATATCATATAAATCAATAAAGGCCAAAATTATCGAATTGGTAGTTAACGACTAATTTGTGAATTAGCAATGCAAAGCTTTGTTTGGCTTGCAATAAAATAGGAGTTGCACCTCCATGCCCGGAATCAGACTTGCTAATGAACTATTGTTAAATGCAATTACCCATTCTCGCATGAATGGACATAAACTAGCTCACGGTTTCATTCAATGATTACAGCTCCTAATAATCACATATTTCATGAAGGGGTATTTAGTTTATTTCAACATTGTTTCTTATGGATTTTGCAAGGAAGGGTGGGAGAGCTAGAAGCAACAAAAAGTATTTTTAAAACGTTGTAAAATATATTTAAGTCAAACGACAAATTTATTTTTATAATTTGAAAAAAGGGTCGCTTTTTTAATTGTTAAACATCATTAATTATTTGCTTTGAGGATTAAGAAAAATCCAATTAAGTCATGGCAAGTCAAAACATATCACGTTTACACTTCGACAAAGTACTTGCCTACCAATTTTAATCGGTGACAACAAAATTTCTTAGACTAAATCTGCACGTTACCTAAGCCTGACACTCGATCGAAGGATGACTTGGGGTCTACACGACAAAATGAAATGACAGACTCTCAACCACCGACTAAAAGTACTATACTCTCTTTTATCTAAATCATCAAAATTAAATATTGGACAGAAACTGAATACATACACATACCTTCTTAAGCCAATATGAACTTACGCTTCACAGATTTTTGGTTCAGCAAAAAACACTCATGCAAAAATGCAATAATTTCTATCCAAAATTTTAAAACTAGTAACGACAGGTCCTTGGTTCGTAAACAACAGAAACCTACATATGGACTTACAGCAACCAACAATTGACTAACATATGCGAACAGTATAATCTCGTTTTCACAGTAAACTTAACGAACACGACAATAGACTGATTAACGCCATGTCTTTAACTGAAATTCCTGTTAGAAGTAGGCTGAAAAGAAGCTGTTGAGCACTTACCTTCTCCATACCTAGTCATGACCGTTACTTATGTTTCCATTGCACATTTGCTTATTGTCACTGACTGCGTTTGACATGTGCGAATTATAAATATGAAAAAAAGGAAAACAAAAAGGTTTAGGGAAAAAGACTTAAAAAATTCATACTAAATTTAGAGATCTGTATTTCTTTTTCTAATTACGACATTTAATTTAAGATAACTGTCCTTTCTTATAAGGTGTAGATTCTCTTAGGTGAAGGTCAATTTCTATGAATAAAATTGGAGGCTGATTTCTACTTCACCACTCTTTTATTGAGAATAATTGCACTACGTTTCGGCTTTAATACCATCTTCAGGTGCAATGGAAGTAATTTGATCTAGTGTGAGTAGATGCTTTCAAGTCCTTTCTTCTTTTAAAACGTACTTTAACAATTTGAGAGAAAAAAAATTATATGTACACAAGTATATACAAAACATTAATACGTTATGTTACAAGTGGCTATAGGTATTTGAGAATTTTCATTATGTCTTTTTAATGTTTGTAATTGATTAAATAAGCCAGATGAATGATTAGCTAAACGTATGTAAGATATCTTTAACAAGTCCGGAATCGGCTATCAAATTCACTTTAATTCAAAAATACAGTTCTTAATAAAATTAATAATTATTGTAGATAAAATATAGCATTTAACTATTCAACAAAATTTTCATTATTTAGTGTGCATTTACTATTCTTTAACATTAGCTGATACACTGAAATTTATAATCCACCTTTTTCTAGAATATTGGCTGTATTTTATATCTTCGAATTTCCATCTGCGTCGGATGCTTTTACCGGATTCCGAGGGTGCTCGGAAACGAGGCAGTATGTAACTAAGTTTCGGAGTCTCGCTTCAGGCTTCAACAACAACAAGAATTACAATGAAGGGAAGTTTTAGAAAGTTCGCAACAAAGTAAATACATACCTTCGACGCAAACAAAAAAAAAACCTTTATTGAGTAAAGTTTTGAAACAAATCATAGTTTGGAAACAGAAAGTTAAAGAAAAACAGTCGTAAAATGGCATGATGTTTATTGATTGTAAACAGCAGTCTGAAGCATCAGTATATTGATAATTTGTACAGTTACAGCCACACCATATCTCAACAGCTGAGCGTTTTAAAATAAACTGATGTAATTTGAATTACTTAAAATTTTGTCATACTCACGCTTGCATCATTACTTAAGTATAAATATTATTCTTTGAGTATTAATAAAAGAAAACTAATATTTTTTTTTTTCGTAGCCTCTTTTGTTAGCTCTTCTTAAAACCTTAATTTTTGAATTTTCTCCTTTTTCTGCACTTATGCATTTTAAGGATGTCAGATATCTCTATAATATCTGTAATATATTATAGAGATGAATCTATAATGAGGTGATGGGGCTCACCTTTTGGTTTAAGTAGAACCTTAACCTAATCCTAAAACCTAAATCTTAATATTCTGCCATCTTTGAGGTAATCCAGGTGTTAGCTTACCATATATCGGATTGTTAATAACTTTGACGGTTTCAAAGAACTTTTTATTCCTCTCAGTAACGAATTTTGAAAGTTTGTCAATTTTTAATTCCTCGTGAATTCTTGAGGTTTTGTATCTTTGTAATGACGTTCCTTTTACAATTTTCCGCAGTACGCTATTTTGGAACGATCGTAAACGTTTTTTGGTCAACTTGGCAATATGCGAAAAGAGTGGAGCACCACATAACAGAGTTGGACGTATAATGGCCTTATATATTGATATCTTCAGTCGAAGAGACATACTTGAAGAATTAATTAAGTGATTAAGCTGCCTTAATTTTTGCCTCACTGTCTTAATTTTTTTACCAAAGTGGACCGAAAACTTTAAATGTCTATCAAAGGTGACTCCGAGATATCTTATATGTTTGAATAGTTTAATTTCGCAGTTGTTAATTTAAAATTTTGACGATAATTTTTTCTTTCCCTTTTGAAATGAGTACACTATTCCTTTCGTTTTATCTGCATTCACATCAATTTTTAACTTTTTCAGCTCGTTTGCTATGATTTGGCAGGCTTTTTCTGAATGCATAACAGCCTTGCTGGCATTTGAGCTACTACTGGTGACTGCGATATCATCAGCAAAAGCTGATATTGAAGCATACTCGAACTGGGTTCCCACAATTTTTCCAGTATGAATAGAAAATAGTATTGGAGATAGTACCGCACCTTGTGGAACACCACAAGTGAGATGGACGGGATTAGACATCTTTTCTGCAACTTTAATTATCATATACCGGTTACTTAGGAAAGATTTTATAGTAGTATATAACTACTCAGGGCACCCCAGGTTAATCAACTGTTGGCAAAGCAATCCATGTGACACGGAGTCAAATGCTTTTGAACAATCGAGTGCTATCATGGCATTTGCCTTATTTTTGTGGAAGTTGCTTGTCACCTCATTTTGTAGTCTGATGAGCGAATGCTCTGTGCTCAATTTAGGTTGAAATCCAGTTTGTTCTGCAGGTATCACATCATTTTGAGAGCAGAATTTTTTCATTAGGACGGTAGTGGGAAGGCTCATTTCCTGACTCTGCTGGTTTAAGGAGAAGAAATAAGATTGCATTCTTCCATGCAACAGGGAAATATCTCAGCCTTAGACAGGAATTGTACAGATTTACCAAGTACATTATTCCTTTTCTTGGGAGTTGTTTTAACAACACACTTTGGATTTTGTCACATCCCGGTGCCCTATTGCCTTGTATAATTTATTAGTTATTAATAAAAAAAATATTAATAATATACGTTTTTATAGTTTCTATTGGGTTGATGCAAAATTAATGCAGGTTTTTAGTAGGTATTGTAAATAAGCCATATCTTTACTTTAACCATATATATTTAATCAAAATAATTTCCATCTGAATCAATGCACTTTTGCCAACGTTCAACAAGCTTTCTTATTCCACCAGAAAAAAAATCCGAATCCCTGGACTCAATGAAATCACGAAAAGAATTTTCAATGTCGTCCTGGTTTTGAAAATTTTTCTCCCTCAAAAAGTTGTCCAGATGCCTGAAAAAGTGGAAGTCTGTAGGAGAGAGGTCAGGTGAATAAGGCGGATGTTGGAGAACTTCGTAGCCCAACTCGTGCAGTCGTCGAAGCGTTGGTTGTGCAACGTGTGGTCTGGCGTTATCGTGGAGCAGGATCGGCCCCTTCCGATTCATCAATGCTGGACAAAGACGTTGCTATTTTTGAGTTCCGAGTTCCGCCGCCATTTCTCGTGTGGTTTTGGTTGGGTCTTCTTCCACTTTTGACCTCAGCTGGTCGTTGTCCAGAGCAAGATGACGGCCCCGACCTTCCTTGTCTTCGAGGTCGAAATCTCCTCTGCGAAACTTCTGGAACCAACGCTGCACCGTGCACTCATTAATAGCCCCCTGACCCCACACTTCATTAATATTACGAGCCGTTTGCGCGGCGCTGCGCCCTAATTTAAATTCGTAAAAATAAATTTGACGAAAATCGCACTTTGACATTTTCGATTCAAGACCTTTGAACACACTGAACAAAACGATTTTACTAAACAAATTCATGGTGAAAGAGAGGGTATTAGATAAGGTTTGTTTTGGTATAATAATGATCAATGTTAGGATTAGCTTTGTTTACACAATTGGAATTAAGATATTGCAATAGAGGAAACCTGCATTAATTTTGCATCAACCCAATATATTCACTTCATGATCTTACAATGAATTCCCGAAAAATGTACTGTCATTGAATGTTTCAAGGACGTTGAACACTGATCTATATTCGAAACCACGTTACATGTAGACCCATATCACCACGTAACTAGAATTTCAATGTAGCCACGTGAGAGGAATTCATTAAAGAATATTTTCCGGCCCCCGCTAATCTTCATTAATCAGCGAATTTTCAAAAACTCGTACTCCAATAACGATCACAATACTTTCCAATTACATATTCCCTAGAACATTATTTCAAATCTAGAAATAACAAATACCGACACTTAGGGATAGATAATTATAAATATAAAAATAAGTGTGAAATTTCTGCAGGTTAAAATGTTTAAAATTAGAATCTAATCATATTACTATTTCATTTTCGGTTTATATTTAACCTTATGTTTAGCTTTTTTTTCTTAGGTATAGCAGCTTATCTGAAATGTACCAGGCGAAGCATGTTTTCTAATAATGTCAGTTTTATACAACAAAAAATTATAATATATTTTTTACGAAATTTGTTTATGTTTATTATAACAATTCCAACTAAAAGTCATATTAAACTGTTGATTTCAGTGCTCATTCTAAACTAACGAATCTTTCTTTTTACTTGAAAATCTCTTACTTTAGTTAAAAATTTTAAATCTATTTTCATAAGCACGACAAATCATAACACCATTTTTTATCGACAACAACAAAATTCCTCAGACCAACGCTGTACATTACCTAGGACAAAGACTCGATAGAAGGATGACTTGGGGCCCACATGTCAAAATGAAAAAACAGACTCTCAACCACCGACTGAAAGTACTATACTCTCTTTTATGAAAATCATCAAAATTAAATATTAGACAGAAACTGAATACATACACATATGCCACTTCTTATGCCAATATGGACTTACGCATTACAGATTTTTGGTTCAGCAAAAAAGACTCACATACAAAAACTGCAATCATTTCAATCCAAACTTTAAAGACTTATGACAACAGCTCCTTGGTACGTGAACAACAGAACCCTACATACAGACTTACAACAACCAACAGTTGACCAACATATACGAACACTCTATTCTTGTTTTTACAGTAAACTTAACGGACACGACAATAGACTGATCAACAAGTCAATAGCTGAAATGCCAGTCAGAAGAAATCTAAAGAGAAGCTGGATGAGGGACCTCCTCTGCTAAATTAAAGCCATGGAAGAGGTGCTGCTGGGCACATTCCTTCCCCATGCCTACCATGCCTGATCTTACATTTGTCCAACACATTTGCTGATTGTCAGATACATTCTGACAGGTTTTAATAATGATATGAAGAGAAAAAAAATTCATAAGAAACGGCTGGTTCGCCCCTTCATTTGCTTGAAGTACCATGCGGCATTACTCAAGTGTGTAAAAGATCTGCCAGTGCCAGTATTGAAGGCGCGTAAATTACTATGCAGACAATAAATTCGATTGTTGTTTCAATATAAATAAATAAAAATATAAGGCTATGACAACTCATCCGAGGAATGTAAATAAGGTCTTTGTAGATGAATGTAGTAACAAATTTTACTAATAATGTGCCTTGAAAAAAATCAAATTTTGAATGCTAAATATATATATATTATATATTTTTTTTTTAACTGTTCTATATCTTAATGATTATAATATCTGAAATAAATGAAATGTTAATAAATAATATCGTTTCATTTATATTCCACTGGCATTGTTAGAATTTCCATATACGATTTTTGATTTTTTGTTAAAATTTTATAATTTATGTTTTCTGACGGAAGTATGATCATGACCTAATTAACTTTCTAATTCATGAAACTCATTGAAATACTACTCTTGCATTAAATAATATTTTTGTACCTAATTTACTACACACAAATTATTAAACCAACACAAAATATATAATACAAAAAACAAACAAACAACTAAAGCCATCTAATTACTAAATGTTTAAATGCTAACATTTCATTGACTATGAGTAAATATAAATGTATTGTTTTAGTAAATGCGTAAGTGGCGCAAATCATACTTTAAAACTATTTACTATATATGCTGCTTATTTTATACACAGCATATTTGCTTATTTTCCAATGACTTTTGACAGGTGCGATTTGAGAAATATAAAGAAAAAAAAATTATAGATACATAATACTTTAGCAGCACTTCTAAATAAGCTTAAATAAAAAAGTTACCAGTAAAAAATTATGTGAATATTAATTTATATTCAACTCATTCAGCAATTAGAAATATAATGCGAAAATTGAAAATCCTTGTTATTGAGAGCAGTAGTAGGGGGAAGGATAGAGGAGTATGCTAATTATTTAGAGCTAAAGGAGTTTAATATTCAAAATTTAAACAATATTCCAGCCATTTGGTCCTGTTCACACAAAGATAAAACCGTGCTATTGAATAATTCAAGTTCCGGTGTACCCTTCTAATCCCACGTGCATTAAAATGACAAATGCTCTGTTTTATTTGTTGTTTTTGTTTTTTTATAGTTGAAGAAAAAGAACATATTTTGGTTTCAATTTTTTTTTAATTCTTAATCCTTTTATTTCATACATTTTTTTTTTAAAGTCGGTATATAAATGTTCGATATCTAAAGTTTTGCATGCTTAATTATTCAAGTAATTTTAACTTGATATGCTTTACACAGTTACATATATATCATTATATCACTTACCTTATATCGATCTCAAAAAGCCGGATATCTAAGCCTACCTTAATCAAACGACTATCCGAATCAATGAAAACTGTCCCTTCTGGATTAAGTAGAAAATGTATTTTTTTTTTTTTTTTTTGATTATCCAAATGACCTTCAAGGTTTGAATCCAAATCCTATATGATCAGCTGATGTATTTGTACTGGAATTAAGGGATAGGATAAAACTCTTCGAAAATCTGCTGAAAAGGTAACTTTTAATGTATCTGCTACGGTGTATCATGATACTGACTTTTTTTTTTATCGTTCGTACCCATTATATGTTATCATCAATTGGCATGATAGCAGCAAAGCAAAAGTGCAATTTTGATTTTTATTCGTTAAGCAGTGCATACGTTATTCATGAATATAGATTTAGAGAAAACGTGTCAAATGCAGAAATTTTGCACTGATATTTAGCTTTCGCTTTAAATCTATTTTTATATAATCTGATCACTTATTTTGAAAAACGAGCTTTCTATTTTTTATTGCTGTATTTAAAAGACTATATAACTTGAACATCGATGCTAATTCGGAAAAAAACGAATGAATAGTAAATTTCAGCAGGGAGAGAAAAAACTAAGGACAAATTTTAAAATTAATAACTGTGAAGTCAAGTTATCAAAAACTATTGTCTACCTTGAAATTAATTTTAACAAGCATCAGAAACCTGAAGAAAGCTGTAAGAAAATTAAAACAGAGATAAAAATTACACAGAATGAACCACTTACTCTATTTTTGATGCCTTGGCCTTCAATAGAAGTCATTAACATCCTCACA
Organism: Piezodorus guildinii; assembly: GCA_023052935.1. Taxonomy (NCBI): domain Eukaryota; kingdom Metazoa; phylum Arthropoda; class Insecta; order Hemiptera; family Pentatomidae; genus Piezodorus; species Piezodorus guildinii. The sequence continues at coordinate 102,633,847 of CM041296.1, read as the reverse complement.
CTAGCGCGGATAGTGATCCACCCGTGGGTGGCCCACACTAGTCTGTCTTATTGGTAGGCACATATCACCGGTATATCTTTAACATGGGTATTAACTTTTTTTCAAAAGGGCAAAAATTAAAAAAACTAAACATTTTAACTGAGTTATACTTACTCGCAAAAATCTAATGCTAAGATGAAAAAACCGCTCGAGTTACAAAAATTGTAAAAATCAGCAATAACTAGACTGTAGACCATATGGTGCTTGATAACTATAAATAACCTATATTTTTTCGTCAAAAAGTTTATTAGAATTCAGTCAATTCTTTTGACTAAATTTTATTCTTTTGGTTTCAAATTGAAGACTGGAAAGTCCTGAGTCTCCATTGGAAGTCAAAGGTAAGACCTACAGCTGAAATGCTCCCCACCTCAACGCAGTGTGTTGGGGGAAGTGGGGAAAGTGAATTAGGCTTAAATCGGGATGAAACATTACGTGATGCCTGGGCCTTAGTTACTGGGAGAAAAGGAACTCGCCAGCTAAATCCAGGGATCCACGTAGGCAAAAAACAACAGTTGCAAGAAATGACAATTACAGTAAGTAACACTTATGCTCCGTTAGAAAATTAAATAGAAGTAGATCAGCCTACCGATAATGCTAGACCCCTAGATTTCTAGGTTAAAAAACCCACTCCCAATGTTTTTCGTTGACATCTCCAAATCAACCTACAATGGAAATTTTTTTGAGATTCCATCTATATTCTATACAAAAATAAGAGTAGAAGAACCAAGAAAAAGAAGAGTCATACCACAGTGTATCAGATGCCAGCAGTACGGACACACGAAGTCGTACTGTTACCACCCTCCACGTTGTGTAAGATGTGGTCTTAGCCACGCCAGTGCAACTTGTACAAAGGCAAAGGAAACACCAGCGACATGCGCCAACTGCCAGGGATGACATCCGGCCAACTACCGTGGGTGCCAAGTTCTGAAGGAGTTGAGGACTCAATGAACATCACGAATACACACCTCCGAACGACCTCATCCTCCATCACGAAATTTCGACGAATTTCCAGATCTCCGTCAAAAAACATCTATTAACCCATCAAAACAGGATAATGGTAAGATAGAGTTGCCAGTTCAGCAGCTGAGAGCTCCGACTCGACAACAGGAACCAGCACTCAGCCACTGGAACCACCACTCCAGCCACGGGAATCATCATCCCTCCAGATGGGACCAAATTACGCATTTCCGCCTCCCAACAACGAACCAACAGGCTCGGGTATGAGGAGGAAAATACCACAACAGCCGCCTTCAGGTGAAAATTCATCCCAAATTTCACAAATAATTAGAGGGTTGAATAATCTTATTCAGCCCCTTTTGAGCCTTCTCCAAGAGCTCGCTTACTTCATTCAAGCTAATAACCACCTTAAAGCCACACGTCGCCGGTTCGAGTCCGGTCTGGAATGGTTGACGTTTATTTCCTGGCGGTCACACGGAATAAATCTCCAAAGATGGTTCCCTAAAGAATAACCCAACATGTTAGCCATTACTGGATACGAAAGGACGTAAAATAATTTAAAAAATAAGTATGTGAAAATAATAATATAAATAGGCACAAACATGAAGTGTTAGGCTGTATTTCAACCGCCCGTAGGACAGGATCTTAAATGCTTTGTGTAATAACAGAGTATAGGTTAATGTCTAGGAATAGGCAACTTTCTCCACTTAGGCTTGTAATACTAAAACCTGGTCTGTGTCGTAAACTGTGTTACCGAAAAGAAAAGAAAACCTTCCAACACTTCATCCATCTCCTTCATACATTGACATAAAGGTTAGTTCATGTATACAATTCTTTAATATTGAGCATCATAAGGCAGTTTAGTATTACTATGATAGGAATAGTGACCAAGCACTGCCTATGTTCTACTTTGTACGCAGCGAAGTTGAAAAGCTGTTTGAAGGTCCCAAAACTAAAAATCTGGTGCGGGTGTATAAACACACGTCTTTCCCTTACCTCCGTTTTAAAAATCGATTAAAGAATTTTCAAGTACAGTTAGAGATAAAAATTAGTGAAACTATGAAAGAATTAATTAAATTGAATTTATATAGAAACATGTGTTTTTATTAAAAAATGTATTTTATTATTATCTAAAATAATCACTTAGTTTTATCGGCTTTTCATCACTCTCTATTAACTTTAATAAGCTTGTGAGTTCTGCGCATGCGCAAGAGTATAGCGGTCATCTTTCAAATCGGCTCTTGGATTTCTTGCTTTTTCAGTTGGATATCACTTCAGAAAAGTCTTGAAAACATCACTAGGCTTCAGGATAACAACAACAGTAAATATTGGAGCAAACAACGGTAAGTTGGGTTACAATTTACACTGTAAAGTGAATGCTGAGTCACCTCTTCATATCAGCTGATTGCCAATAGCTAGGCAAGGCTGGTCTTGCTTAACTTTTCTTAAGTTATTTTTTTTTTCCCCACATCTGGTTATTATTTAATTATTTTCCTTACATGAAATGCGATATTATCATCAAGTAATGTCCTCCAAAGCTTCAACTAAAAGATCTAGATCTAGTGGTTCAATCCCGTCCCCTACGAAACAAAGACCTCGCCGTGATACTAATAAAAGATTACAAGCAACCCCTTCAGGTACTAATTCAGAATCTGAACCACAACCTGGCACATCGTCACAAGGGATGACTGACGAATCGCCGTTTTTCACCCCAAATCCTTTTCAGATTTTGCATAATGAAAAAGAAAACATGGAATCTACTCCTATACCCAGTGAACCACGGCCTCCTCCCATATTTGTCAAAAATATCAGAAATTTCCAGTTGTTGTGTGCGCAATTGAACAAAATTACCGAATCTACCAGCTACTACTGTATGAGTAGAATCAATGATACCAAAATATCTCCTACTACTGCCGAGACATATAGAAAAATAGTGAAATATTTAACTGAAACCAAAGCAGATTTCCATACCTATCAGCTACGCCAAGAGAGAGCTTTAAGGGTAGTAATCAGAAACCTACACCCCTCGACACCAGTTGAAGCAATTAAAGAAGAACTAACGGAGATGGGCTATAAAGTGCGGCAAGTCACTAATGTCCTAAAGGATAAAATTCCTCTACCTCTCTTTTTTGTGGATTTGGAACCAGCAGAAGGAGTTGAAAAAATCTATGACCTCAATAGATTGTACTATACCAGCGTAAGAGTTGAAAAACCTTACATAAAGAAGGAGATAGTTCAGTGCCATAACTGTCAAGCATATGGACATACTAAAAGCTATTGTCATCACATACCTCGATGCGTGAAATGCGGTGAACAGCACAAGTCTGTGGAGTGTACAAAACCAAAATCAACACCAGCTGTATGTGCTCATTGCCTCAAGGACCACCCAGCCAACTATAAAGGATGCCAAATCTATAAGGAACTGAGGACCAGGTTTCAAAAACCTCAAGTACTGGATGAAACAGCAAGACAAGTAAGAAACAGAAGAGAACCCTCAAAACTTATTGATGCCAATGTATCATTTGCCCACCTACTTGGAGGTGGGAATCAAAGTACTGAAGCCGTGGCCCTGCCGGAACTACAGAATGTACCTCAATCCATTCCACATATACTTCTTCCTCAAAATGTAACCAATCCTAAAAATCCTAATCAACCACAAATCTCTCATATCCCTCCTCCTTCAAATGCCACAGACCTTACCAGTTTGATGACATCCTTTATCTCCGAAATTAAATCCCTTGTTATGCCCCTAATATCACTCCTTACAAACCTTGTTTCAAATCTCATTCCTGCCTCACAAAAACCATAAATGACCTCACCTAATTCCTTATCCATTCTCCTTTGGAATGCGAATGGTGTTAGAACTCACACTGACGAACTTACAGCCGTACTGCAAGACAAAAACATTGATGTTGCACTCATTACTGAAACTAGACTAACCACTAAACAGTACTTCAAAATACCAGAATACATAACATACCGGACAGACCATCCAGACGGCAAAGCCCATGCCGGTACTGCTGTCATTGTCCGCCGATCCGTCACCCATCACTTACACCCACTTCCCGCCCACGATTACCTACAAGCAACTTCCATTGTAATCAAAACCTTTTCCTTTCCGCTTATCATCGCATCAGCATACTGCCCTCCTAAACATCCTATTTCCTCTGCCCAATTTGGATCCTTCCTCAACTCCTTGGGAAATCACTTCATTTTGGGTGCCGACTTAAACGCTAAGAATCAACAGTGGGGTTCTAGAACCACCAATTCTCGTGGACGGACGTTGCAGTCTGCACTCAACTCCCGACGCTTTCATCTCCTACCTCCCGATTCTCCTACCTACTGGCCGACAGATCCTAACCGTAATCCTGACATCCTCGACTTCTTCATCCACTGCGGATTAGGCTCCCTGAACTATTCCGTAACTCGCCTTGATGAACTATCCTCTGATCATAGTCCATTAATCCTAAATGTATCCATAACTCCTATTCCGAAACCTTTCCCACCGTCATTCATTAGAGGCCCTGTCAACTGGATATTGACCTCAGAGTACCTCTCAAAACCCAAACTGACCTAGATGATGCCTTATTTTCCTTTACAACCACAATTCAACAAGCTGCCTGGACTGCCTCCTCTCCCAAACAATCCCAAAGAATTCCTAACAAAAGCCATTTACCACAACACCTGAAGGACCTCATCAACACCAAACGCCGAGCCAGATCATTATGGCAACGCACCCGCCACCCAGAAGATCGCCGCTCTTACAACTTTCTTTGTAGAAAATTAAAGCGGGAGTTGGCGATATTCCGTTCCCAATCCTACAATTCCTACCTCTCCTCTCTCTCGACTCGTGACAATTCCCTATGGAATGTCACGAAGAGAATTCTAAAATCCCACACCATTTCCCACCCTCTTCGGCGCTGTGATAGTTCCTGGGCTGCTTCCGACAAGGATAAAGCCGAGGAATTCGCGCAGCACCTTTCCAAAGTTTTCACTCCTCATCCTGAGCTCAATCCAACCCATACTGCAACAGTTGAAGAGTTCCTTATGTCACCAATACCACTATCCTTACCACCTAAAGCAGTTAATCCATCTGAGGTTAAATATCTTCTTAAAAAGCTTCCTCTCCGTAAATCCCCAGGATACGACCTCCTTACTCCTCAGATCTTAAGACAACTTCCTCCCAAAGCCATTACATTTCTTGCATATCTCTATAACTGTATCCTACGCACTACCTATTTCCCTCTCATATGGAAACATTCAACTATCATCCTTTTCCTAAAACCAGGCAAACCTTCCCACAGCACTTCATCTTACAGACCAATTAGCCTGCTCCCGATCCTCTCCAAAATCTTCGAAAAACTCCTATTAAAACGAATCCTAGCCAAATTTCACAATTTTCCTTCACATCAGTTTGGATTTTGTCCTCAACATTCCACGGTTCACCAAGGACTCCGAGTTGTAGACCACATTTCCTCCGCCCTTGAGTGCAAGGAGTATTGTTCGGGTGCCTTTCTGGACATAGCTCAAGCTTTTGACCGGGTGTGGCACCCGGGACTGCTCTTTAAGCTCAAAACCCATTTACCTCAATCCTTATACCTAATCCTCCGATCCTATTTATCAAACCGCTCCTTCCGAGTTCGCAGTGGTTCCGAATTTTCCAAACATTATACTGTTGAGGCCGGTGTTCCTCAAGGCAGCGTCTTAGGACCCGTACTCTACATCCTCTACACCGCCGATATTCCTACCGATCCCGATACCTTTCTGGCAACATTTGCTGATGATACCGCCATTTTGTCATCCAATTCCGATCCTGAAGTAGCATCGCTAAATCTCCAAAAGCATCTTTCCCTTGTCGAAGACTGGTGCAATGCTTGGCGCATTAAGGTGAACGAAAGCAAATGCACTCACGTCACATTCACCCTTCGACGCAAATCCTGTCCAACGGTTAATTTCAATTCCATACCGCTTCCTTCCTCAGACACAGTCCGGTATCTCGGCTTTTTACTAGACAAAAGACTGACGTGGAACCCACATACAAGACTCAAAAGAAAAGAACTCAACCGCAGATTCGGCCAGTTATACAGACTACTAAACAGAAAATCTCATCTTACTGTTGACAACAAATTACTAATATACAAGACAGTACTGAAACCTATATGGACCTACGGACTTGAACTGTGGGGGACAGCTAAACTTTCTAACATCAAACGCATCCAATCCTTCCAATCCAAAGTCCTCCGAACAATAGTTAATGCTCCTTATTACGTTACCAACTGTACCCTACACCATGACCTTAATATTCCGTTTGTTTTAGACCTGGTACCATCCAAATTTTCCAAATTTCATCAGAACCTTACTCATCATCCTAACCCTCTAGCGCAATCCCTATCCAGCACCACCCATCCCTACAATCCTCCTCGAAGATTGAAACGGCAGTGGCCACGAGACCTATTGTAAACATTTAAATTGGAGTTCTGACAATGGTCAGATCCTCCACTCATGTACGGTATGTTTGTGGCTACAGCGCCCTGACTCAGCCTCCACTGGCTCAGACCAGTGATGCGGCTGAGATAGAGGCGCTGGGATCTCTTGGATTCCGCTTTTTCCTCCACAAGTGGAGGGAAAAGCGCTTGCTGGGGTCCCTTAGCAATTGTATATATTGTATATAGTTATGATTGTGGGTAAGATGTTTATTTATTTGCCAACTTTTTATTTATCTCAATAATAGGTTTTTGATTCGATTTGTTTTGTTTTTTATTTATTATTATTAATTTATTGTATATATATGAATTTATTTATGTTATATTTTATGTAATTTGACCATTATTATTATTTTCTGTATATATAGTATGAATGTGGTCTCTTATCAATATTATTATTGTTCATTTTGTAACAAATTGTAATATATCTCAATAAAGAAATAAAAAAAAAAAAAAAAAAAAAAAAAATAAGCTTGTGTATGAGATAATATTTTTTCTAAAATATTTAGCTTTCCAACGGTATATCATACATGTATATTACTGTTCTTATGTTTAAAAACGAAAAATTGCATTAAAAAAATATTTTTGTCTGTTTTCTCCTTTAGTTGGGTATCGGATTCACTCAATTTATATATTTACCTCTGTTTTTCATCAGTGGTGACAAGATAATATAGTTATTTTTATAGAATCACAACAAAATTAAAGGTACTTTAGAGAAAGAAAATTTAAAATATCGGCATTTAAGCCCTGTCAGACCATTTTAATCCGAATGAAACCTAAATGATATTAAAGCCCATTATATTGTACATCAATACAGCGAGTTTAATCAAAATCGTCGGAACCGTTTTCGAGAAAATCGAAAAAAGGTGCAAAATGCATGGTATAAAGTGGCTCTTCTGGTAAGCTGACTTAAAATAAAGAATTCAATCAATTCAAAAATGACACCATACATAAATAAAAAACCTGACGAGAAGACGTGCTGCTGGGTACTGTCCTTCCTCATGCCTTACATGTCATTATTTCATCCTATTTGCTGATTGTAACACTACTGCTGACAGGTGCAAATCAATAAATGAAGTTAAAAAAAAAAAAATAGACTGTTAGCAAACGCACAACTCGTATACAAGTCTGGACAGGCAATAATTTATGAAACGATGCATAAATTCGAGTGCCTCTCTACAGAGCATTAAACGTATTAATAAATAAATCTCAAGTGCGCTTTACTATGTTCGGAGGCATATAGGGTAATAAAGTAATTTACTTAAAATATACATTTATTTATAAAACAGTACACATAAAAACACATTATTATTACACATAAAACATGGTGCAGTGAGGCATTGTTATCATCGAGAATACTGAGGTTCTATTTATCACATAATATAACATTAATGTACCTTTGGACATGATTGCAAAATTCTTCCCTGGCTTGACCCCCCGTCTGATCTACTCCGTCCGCGGCTGGACTGAGAAGTTTTTTTGAAGAGATTCCTCTCCGCTCCGAGCTCAGACTCCTCTCAGGTAAAGGGCTATCTATCATAAGCAGTGGAAGGGTGCAGTTTTTTGCATAGATCTTCTAAGAACACTTCCTGCTTGTCGCCCGGAAACTGCTCTATTTTGTAAAATTCAAAAATGTTTCTTTACCTCCAAGTATTCTCGATACAAACACATAGCAGCTTACATATCTATATGGTGAACCAATATTTTCTCACGTTGCGAAGTCAAACAGAAAAGGGTTATACTCTTTTCGAAATGGCATATAAAGAACAATTTTGAAAGGAAAGTCATTCCAATCATGCAGAACTTTAATAGACCATGAGAACTATAAAATGGAAAACATTTATGATTACTTCAATGTAAGAAGTAACAAATCTTTCTAATCCGTGTAACTCATTAGCAATGCCATCATATACACTAAGCTCAATCCCTCTGAAATACCTCAACGGTTGCTGTCATTTTTAAAAGTTAAATTTTATTTTTAGTTTTTAAAATCTAACACAAACCAAAAGGTGAGCGACAGCATCTGCTTATAACAGATGATCTTTATAAATTTCAATTGGATAAAAATAAAAAAATGACAGAGTTAATTGAAATTCCTATTAGCATAAATAAGGAAAATTATTAAAAACTATCCAACTGATATATAATAACCAAACATCCTAATGTACGGATTATTACTAAGAAGAGTATTTATATAATTGATCGTTTCCAGGGAGACTCCATTTAATTTTATCCCTTTAAATACTTTAAGCAGTTTGTCAACTTTTTCATGGTATTCGAATTAATGTTTCTTCAAAATATTATAAATTTAACTTCCAATACTTGTTCTACTCTCCGAATTCCAAATTAATCTCTTCGGAAATTCAAGAGAAAAATGATATAAAATAACGAGAAATGATTCTTGCAATAATGTGGTTTCTCGTAAAATGTATAAGGTTATACCAGACTAATATTGAGAGGAAATCCTTTTCCGACACAAAAAATACCACAGAAAGATATAAGGATGACCACGTGTAGAAAGAAAACTTTTCGAAATGGTTGACTCTTGAAGCTAATGCAATAGAGGGAACAACCCCGGAGCTGTTTGTTTTCTTCAGCCCTTGTCACAGCCATCCTTTTCTCTCTCACCGCTATTTTATTTTATTTACTTTTAGTATTTGTCTTTTGTACTTCTTGTTTACAGAATCCCTCTTAAAATTCAATATTTAATGAAAAAATTATGGAAAATATTTTTTTCCACATAATTAAAACATCAGGGGTACTCACTACGTTTGCTATAGCATGCTATTTGTGCTATTGTGCTAAACCCATCAATTTTATACAGGAAATAACTGTAGAAACTAGACGGGTTTAGCAAAATAACACAAATAGCATGCTATAGCAAACGTAGTGAGTACCCCTATCATTCATTCTTGTCAGCCAAAAAAAAAAAGGCTGGTGTGGGCAAGACGCAACTTTCACTTGCACTCATTATCGAAATAAATTATGAAAGTTTAAAAAAAATTAATCTTGGACAAAAAATACATATTTACATTTATTTATGTCTCTTAGAAGAAGGCTGAAGAGAAGCTGGATGAGAGACCACCTCTGAAAAATTTAAACTCAGCAAAGTTTGGTGCTGGGTGCTTTCTTTTCCCATGCCTATCATATATGTTGCTTAATATTTATACAGCAGATTTTCTTATTGTCAGTTAGCGTCTGGCAGTTGCGAATGGAAAATATGTAGAGAAAAATAATTTATTGTTTATAAAAACTAACATTCAACCGAATGATGTCTTAAGGACCCTTAAGACTCTTTGTGAACGAATAATAAAAAAATTAGACAGAAACTAAATACATACTCATACCTCAAAGATTTATATACAGGCAAAACATACATTTCACATAAACTACAATAATTTTCAGACTAATCAGCGCAGCTCCACGGTACATACATAACAAAGTCCTATGTACAAAAATGCAACAGCCAACAACTTACCAACACATTATTTGCTATTAAATTCAAATCAAAACAACTCTCTATTACACAATATAATTAACATTTCGAAGTCTTCTCCCTTCACCATCTGAATATTGTAATCAAAACTTCCATATATGAGATATCAATATTGGTCAAAATTGTTTATAAAAAATTTTTACTTTTTTGTACAACTGTCATTCCTTAAAAAGCGTCACTGTATTTTTTAAAATAAATGTACCTAATAACATTATTTGCTTTCATTGTCACACATTTAAATATAGCTATTGCAACATGTTTGACTAAAATAATAACTAGGAGAAGTCAAAAAAGTAAAAATTTCGACATACAACTTTTTTAAAGTTTTTGAACTATATTGATATCTCAGATATGGAAGTTCTGATTACAATATTCTGAAGATGAAGTGAAAAGATATCGAAACGTAAATGATATTTTTTAATTGATATAATTTGAAATATGTTATTGAGGAAGAAAGTTGTTCTTATTTAGATTAAAGAACAAATGTATAATCTTCGAATTTATTTGTGTTTAAAAAAAAATCACAAATATAACTATAAAAATAAAAATTAAATAGCTACAACTATATTCATGAGAAGAAGGTTAAAATAGAGCTGTATTAAAAATTTATTGTAAAAAAAAAAAATGCACATGCTCAACATGCCCTGCTTCTCATTTTTTCCTCTGTACGTCGGTTACTTGTCATTTTGATTTTGGTTGAATTCGCCATTTTAGTTCTTATCACAAGTAGAAATAAACTTTTGAAAAATTTAAAAAGCCTTTTCAGACTATTTCAATGAAAATACAATTAGCATGATATTAAAATTCGTTATGTATTACATCAAAATAGCGAGTTTAATAGTTAGTTTCGAGAAAAATAACGTGTAAGATTTATGGAATTAACTGACACTTCTGGTCAGTCGGGTCAAGTAAAAAAGTTTAATAAATTTTAAAATTTACAACTTTACTAAATTTAATACTACTAACTACTAAACATACCTATCATCAATTCGTCTTTTCATTTTTGTATCTAGCTAAACTTATGAAAGATAAGATTGCTCTTAAAATGACGGGATATACTATCATATCATCTTCCATCAACATTATTCATTTGTTGATGAGGTTTTTGTAAATGAATATTGAAGAAGATTATATGAAAACTCCTCTTAGAGAACTTCATATACAGTTATCACATTATCACTAAACTTTATGAAGAAAAATACATAGCCTCAATCCGATCTTATATTTAATGCTTGTTTCAATTGGACGATTATTATTTTAGAAAAAGGATTATAAATTTATCCTTCTGGCGAGAATTCTGAAAGTTATGCAGTGGTAGTCTGGAGGATTTGCATAATGAAATTCTGAAACCTGGAAGTAGAGTAAAGTAGCTCCTTTGTGCAAGTTCCAGTAAGGACTTCAGCCTTCCTTGTACTTTGCTTAAATACGTATAGAATACTAAATCCAGACTGTTTGTATTATAAGATGTCAACTACCGTTATACTTGAGCAGGAACCAAAAAGTTAATTTTTTTGGGAAAATTTGTAAAATAGTAAAACGCGTATTATTATATGTATATATATATCTTGATGTATTTATATGCATTTGGCAGCCAGTGAATGATTTATAAATTAAATATTGTAACAGTTATAGTATGTTGATTCTGTTTTATATATTCTGATAAATTAATTAGTAAATCACTATAAAAAGATATTTAAAAATCAATGTTCAACCAGTTTATTTTTACCACTTTAATTATTATTTAAACGAACGGCGAATAAAAGAAAAAAAGAGACTTATATTAAATTTTCCCCCTTATTATAAAAACGATAAATACCGAATAACATACGAGCTTTTAAAATTAGGCATTACTTCAATGCTAAAATAACTAAAATTTTTATCTTTTTTTAACTCACTAAGAACTTAAAAGACATTAACTATAAAAAAATATACCTCACTAAATCTTTCTATCATACATAAAGTGAATTTTCGCGTTACTTCCAGAGAATTTAAAATGTTAAAAAGAACTTAACAGGCCTTAACCAGAAGATTTTATGTAAGTTTGATGAAAAAAGTTAAAACCATTTTGATATTAAAGTCTTTAGAAAAAAAAATATATAGAGAGCATAAATGCAATTTACAACATAAACAAATATAAAACAAACAATGAATAAGATCCCTTGATTCATGAACTTGCCCTTGGTAAATTAAAAAAAAAAAAATTGCTGGATTACACAAATTCTTGCTTACATAACTAAATAAATATTATTTCATACGTCTCACCAATATATTCTCTTCACTATGTATGTAATGTAAACACCCAATAAAAAAATCAACAAATAGAGAAGAGAAACACTGGTTGATATAAGCTGTTGGTTAGCCAATTTCTTATGAGTCAGTAAAATAGTTTATCATTGATTCATTAAACAACATAGCTTAGTCACCTCATTATTTTTTTTATTGTTACATTGATTTTTCTTATATTTTTTTATATTTCTGTTCATTTTCTTTTATAATTGTTCCATTGAAAGTTGTTGTTATATTATTTGACTTTTATAAGCTGATATCCCATCCCATCCTAACACTTTTCTTTTTACCTACGCTGATGACACTTGTGTTTATTAGTCAATACTGATCCAACTATTGCCTCTCAATCTCTCCAATCCCACCTCAGAGACCTTGAGGTATGGTGTCAAAACTGGAGAATTAAAATAAATCCAACCAAATTACCTATGCCCTTCGTCGTAAACCTATGACATCCTGCCCTACTGTCCTTCAATAATACTCCTCTTAACCCGGTTGAACAGATCGAATATCTAGGACTGCACCTTGACAAACGTCTCCCTTGGAACCCCCATACAAAACTGAAACGACAAGAAACTGCACGACGTTTTCGACTACTTTAACACTTAATAGACAAGCATTCTAATCTTCCACTTAACTACAAAAGACTCATCTACTTGACTATCATAAGGCCGATATGGACTTACAAAGTAGAGCTTTGGGGCTCTGCTTAACCACAGAATTCTTCCCGTATCCAATCTCTACAATCCAAAATCCTTCGTAAAGTCCTCAATGTTCCTTACTTTGTCACGAATAAACTAATCCATAAAGACCTTAATGTTCCGTATGTTGCTGATTTGGTCCGATCTAGATACCATTCCATTCATGACAAACTCCATTCCCATCCTAATCCTCAAGCTTCAATTCTTTCTTCCTCTTAAATTCCTGACAATCCTCCAAGGCGTCTGAAAAGGAGATCGGTGTTGTCATATTCAGTAGAAAAACAAAAAAAAAAAACATTAATATTTTTATACAATAATTAATAGATGATGTTATTGTTAGAGAGACTGAAAAGAATACATTGAACACTAATTAGGCGTACAGTAGTTAAATAGATATTTCAATAAAAATTTGCATTAAAGATATTATTAGAATTGTCTCACAAAGAAATATGTGTATACAGTCAACTTTGAAAGAAGGGATGATTCACGTAAGGAGGATTTTCCAAATTTATGACGTCAGGAGTCCGGGTTTTTCTCCTTTTGTTTGTATGTTTTTATTTTATTTTGTACTTATTATTATTATTCAGACGTTTTGTTAACACCAATTTGTTTATTAAATTTAATAAGCAGGAATTAAGATTTTGGACATCAGATTATTTATGTATGGCGCAATTTTTATATTTTTCAATGATAACCATTTCTATAAAATTTCTTTTGAAGCTGTTTTTCCTTGAAGTTCTCCTGAGCACTCAACACTTGCCATAGAGAAAAAAAAACATAACAAAATCTAATTTAGGTAGAATCCAAGGTGACTAAGGTTGTTTTCCATAAGGTCCTCTCCAGTTTGCATGAAAAATGTGACTTTGTTGCCAAACATCTGCCTATGCCACATTTACCTACGTGATATAGTACTTAATTTCCAGTTATAGAACAATATTCTCAAAATATGGCATTACTTGGTTAAATCATAATATAATTTAGTAATATAATAAAAGGCACTGAATCAGAGATATCCTTCCTTACTAACATATAATTTTTTTTTAAAAAACTAACGAGGAGACGTGCTGCTAGGTTCTTTCCTTACTCATGCCTGATATGTTATTCTTTTAGTCAATATACTGATTTTCATATTACTGTTTAAAAGAGCGAAAAAATAAATATAGTGAAAAAATATAAATGATTTGAAAATAGATATAATACTTGGAGAAATATTAATTAATAGACAAATTTTAAATGGAACAGAACTGAATGCTCGGCAAACGATGTGGAAACTCTATGCTCATAGAAAAATCATGATAGCAAACTGGTAGCCTCGGGAAATGTGAGTTGCAATCAAGCAACGATGTGGGTGGAATTACAATGAGCCTCCTATACAGCTAGTTCATTACGTATCTCTTTCATTGCAAAATACCAACGTATTCGTCATATTGCTAACATAAGGTAAGTGAATTCGGTCAATAGTCTCCCCTAGATAAAGTAAAAAATGTTAATTAAAAAAGCACTTTCACTGTTCGCATAGCCTCATGACATTTTATTAATCATTCTTCTCTTGCTGGTCAGATTGTTTCTTCTGAATAGTGAAGTTAATTCTAGATTAGGTATGAGCTTTTATTTTAATATTTGAAACTTAAACCATACAACCTGTATTTATTTAATAATTATCATTTTATATGATGTGTCTAGTAGCACTTTAAAATTCAATTCAGCCGTATATATATATTCAGCCTTTATCTAAAATGAAGGCCAAAATAGAAACAACTCATATTTGAAGTCATATAGCATATTATCTGTTGACAAATATCATATATTATATATGAATAGGTACAGATAATGTCGGAACGTAAGCACTAGCAAGGTGTCAAGGCGCATTAGTCATGCTGTACCGCAACACAGTTAGGCATTGCCAAATGGTATTTGACAAAGAACAGGGGCTGACGGCAAAATCCATATTGCAAACAGAAACTGTGCCCTGTCAATTTCTTAATGGAAATTTACTCTGTCAGTAGTAATTAGATGGTATATTCCAAAGCAAACACCTCTCGACTATTCTTATTATTTTCTTCATAGCATAATATTCTTATATTTGTTATTAACTATCGGTATTAAGTTTGTCATAATTTCACAAATTAAAATATATCTGTGAGTTACTTAGAACTAAAACTAGGCCAAAGGAAGATTTAGGACCCACAAGTTAGTCAAGAGTTGAGTCAAGATGAAAAGAAACGATCAACCAGCGACTAAAAGTACGATACTTTCTTCTAACCGAATCACAATTTAAAAATTTAACAGAAACTGAACACATATACATACAAACATAAGCCCATATGGACTTCAGCCTCACAAAGATTTATGGATCAGAAAAAATGACTCACATCCAAAAACTGCAATTATTTCAATAAAAAATTCAAAGACTGCGACCCTAGACAGCTCCTACAAGACCTAAATAACAAAACTCTACATTAGGACATACAACAACCAACAGTTGACGAACAGAAGAGACTTATAAATTACATGTCATTAATTGAAATTCCTGTTAGAAGAAAGCTGAAAAGAAGCTATCATGATCTCTGTTTATGTTTATATAGCATGTTGTTCATTGTCACATTGTTTTTGACAGGTGCGAATAAAAAATAAGAAGAGAAAAATAATTATAATATAAACTTTTGAGTACCCACTTTATAAAGTCGGGATGTGTCCCTGGATGATGTTCCTACCCCAGGGATGCGCCTAATACAACAGTAAATAATTATCCCATCACAACCAGGCTTAAAGCTAACACGTGGATTTTTGTTAGCGGAATGTACAACGTCACCATACACAAATGTTTACATAAAGCGGTATAGAAAAATGCCCAATTTTAAAGACTGGATTAAATAAAATAATTATTATATATATATATATATATATATATATATATATATATATATATATATATATTTCTGAAAACATATAAGTATTACATATAACTGTGTTGTATTTTCCTATTATAATTGAATGTAGTCAACTATGATATATAATATAATCATCGAAATTTGAGAGCTACATTCAATCAGGAATCATCCTTTCATTCAAGATTAATTACAGCGGCTATTGTAATTTAAAAAAAAAAAAAAAAGCTCTCCACTAATTGGGACAGATTTGTAATCAATCAGGCCGTGAATAGAGGCAACTTACCACCAATTAATTGTAAAAGAGTCCTTTTGTTCGTCTTAACAGGTAAGCTTTTGTGCCTTGTGATATCTTGGTAGAAGGACATACCATCGCCCCATTTTTTCTTAAACAAAAGATTTTGTCTTCATTATATTTAAAGCATTAGCCGCTAATTTCTCTTTCAAAATATGTTTTAAATATGAATGCCAAACATCGAATTGTGTGTTTCCCCACGAGCAGTGCTATATCCAGTATTTTTTTCCGTTTTACATGAATTAATGTATGAAAATAGTAAAATATGTTGTTGATGATATTTACGCCACGATTTGTAGCTTAAATGCCAAGAAGGCTGATAAGCGACCGGTGCATAATTACAAAAAAAAAATAAAAAATCTTAATTTAATTAATGAGATTTGAATTATAAATGAAAAGCATAGTATTTTTTTTTCTCGACTCCTAATAAATTTCAAATTTGTTCATCTTGCAAAGATTGATATCTACTCATTGCAAAGAGAACTGAAAAGCGTCATTTAAAAAGATAAAAGGTACAAGTGAAAACATTAAAATATCCATGAGGTAACCAAAATTCCTTAAATTGCAGTTATTATTTTCTAACTTATATGAAAGGGATAACAAGTTTTTCCATTTAGTGAAAATAGTTACTTCGGCGAAGGTAAAAAATATTTTAAAATAAAATCTTAGTTCTAGATGTAGTTTTAAAGTTCGACTATAAAATAGAATTAAAGCCCTATTTAGTAGACTTGAAACTTAAGAGGTATAATGATGAACAAATACCTTCTTAAAATGCATATCTGCCGAAAAAGTACAATATAAAAGGTTAAAAATAATTTTCCTTCCCGTCCCCCCAAAACCTCTATAACATTATGATTATTAAAATTACTCCCTGCGAATTCTCTGCATAAAAGAAAAATTACTTCAAATGATAGTGATAAATAGCAATGATATTATCATAGCACTTTGTTACTATTTTCATCTCAACAAAAATGAACTATCTAAATTCCAGAGAAAAAGAAGAGTATACAATTAGGTCTAATTAATAACTTTCTTAAAAAAAAAAAAGTAAAACAAGCTGTTCCAATTTATATTTAAATTTCAAGAGAAGCGTCAAGCTATACATACGAATTTCGTCCTTAGGTTAATGGTAAATGGATAAAATCCTCATACTTTCTAGTTCCTAGAATGAATAATGTAGTAATTTCGAAGTAACTAAGAAGTGATAATACTTAGTTAATAGTTGTTTGTATTATAACTAGCTATTACCTTTATTCACTCTCGTTACTGCGGGTTATATTATATAAGAAAAAAAATCAAAGCGGAAATTTGTTTAAATATAAGGTGTAGCACAGACTAAAAAATGTTTAGATCGCGCACCCTATCCTGAATAAATGTTTATTTAGCGTTTGCTACACAGGCTTTAGTTTAAATAATCCCAGCCATCGTTACCGCAGGTATTCCAGATTTCATAATAACTGAGGAAAAAAAAGTTTTTACTCTGTTATCTCCTGTTCTCTGTATTTTATAGATTCCAGACATCAGAAAATAATTGTGTATAAAAAAAACACAGTCCTGAGAGAGCACGCGTTTATTTATTTTATTGAGAGTTATTTAGTTTAATGAAATGTTATGAATAAAATAATAGTTATGTATTGTATAGTGTATGTATGTATAGTGTGCATGATGTCACAATATGTTTCATTGTCAGTATTGTGTTGCAAGTGTCACAGACATGTAGCCTCTCAACATATATAATACAAATATACTCATATTAATAAACTACACTAAAGAAGTAATAAAATGAATGTATATTCAATTCTTTGGAGATACGATGGACAGAAAAAGATTGAATAGAAGGGGTCTTGAGGGGGGAAGAATATCGAAGATATAGAAGCACAAAACTCTCTGTATCTTTATTGTTTGGATATGTTCTTCCTTTATTTATTTATTAGGTCTGTCCAAGTGAATAGAGCAGTTGTCCCTAATTCGAATCCCAGATATGGTAGAATATTATTTATTCGGTTTTTTCAGCTGTCGGGCGACCCAGGAGTATAGAGTCCATCCTGAGGCACACTGAGCCACTGTGGTGTAGGAACCCAAAATGGGGAAAAAGTCTGGCTCCTGAGTGAGACTAACCGGAAGAGCTACTTTATACTATGCATTTTGCAAGTTTTTTACAATTTTCTCAAAAACAGCTCTAGCGATTTTAATTAAACTCGCTCATTCAATGTAAAATTTAATGGGATATAATATGGTGTAGGGTTCATTCTGATTGAAATAGTCTGATGGCTTCAATGCTGATATTTTAAAATTTCTTCCTCTAAAGTACCTTTATTTTGTAGATTTCAAAAAATTAGGCACATCATCATCAACAGGCATTGAAACATAACAACTAAATATTCAATTTGATAAGGAACTAAAGGAGAACAGTGAAAAAATATTTTTTTTATGCGATTTTTGTGTTTTTGATATTAAGAACATTTTAGAAAATGTATTAGATAATACAAATAAGTTGTAAAAGGTAATATAAAATAACGAATGGGTAATAAATTCATTACTGATAACAAATTAATATTTTTATATTATTTAATCTAAATCATATGTATCATCATATCTAAATTTAAGCCTGTCAGAATGTATCTGACAATCAGCAAATGTGCTTTACGAATTGAGATCAGACATGGTAGGCATGAAGAAGGAAAGTGCCCAGCAGCACCCCTTCCTAGGCTTTGATTTAGCAGAGGAGGTCTCTCACCCAGCTTCTCTTTAGCCTTCTTCTGACTGGCATTTCAACTATTGACATGTCATTAATCAGTCAATTGTCGTGTCCGTTAAGTTTACTGTGAAAACAAGAATAAAGTGTTCGTATATGTTAGTCAACGGTTGGTTGTTGTAAGTCCGTATGTAGGGTTCTGTTGTTTACGTACCAAGGAGCTGAAGTTCTGAATCTTAAAATTTTGGATTGAAACGATTGCAGTTTTTTTTATGTGAGTCTTTTTTGCTGAACCAAAAATCTGTGAAGCGTAATTCCATATTGGCTTAAGTAGATATGTGTATGTATCGACTTAAAACCTTTTCAAATTGAAGTATGCGACATACGCAGACGATACATCAATCATAACAAAACATCCCAATCCTACGCACGCCTCTCAGACATTACAACACCACCTAACACAATTCCATGACTGGTGTAAACTTTGGAAAATTCGAATTAACCAGGACAAATCCCAACATATCACTTTTACTCTTCGACATAACAGCTGGCCACCAGTATATCTTGACAACATCCAAATTCCACAGACGGACACAATAAAATATCTGGGCTTGACATTCGACAGAAGAATGACCTGGAGCCCACACATCAAGAACAAACAGATAACGCTAAACAAAAGACTAAAACTTTTATACTCACTACTCTCAAGACGTTCAAAATTAAGACTTAAAAATAAACTAAACACTTACACTTACCTACTGAAGCCCATTTAGACTTACGCCTCACAGATATACGGGACTGCCAAAAAGACACACATAGGCAAAATTCAAAGTTTTCAATCAAAAACTTTCAGAACTATCACAAACTCACCATGGTATGTTAGCAACACTACTTTACATACAGACCTTCACATGCCAACAGTCAACGAACAGATTCGGACCCTCTACAAACGTTTTCACAACAACTTACACGGACATACTAACAATCTAATACTAAGCATGGCCACTAATAACATGCCGGACAATACTCGCAAAAGACTGAAAAGAAGCTGGATGAGGGATCTTCTAGGCTAAATCCGTAATAGGAAGCACTCCAGGAAGAGGTGCCGCTGAGCATCTTCTCTCCATCATGCCTACCACGCCAAATATCATTCCTTCGTCGTCACATTCGCTGATTATCAATCATTTATTGACAGGTGTGAATGAAAACATTTGAAGATAGAAACCAAAAAATTGAAGTATATTTAATAGTTTTTAAATTGATTTTAACAGTCGAGGTAATTGAAAGTCGTGTGTTGCCCGTATCAAATTTTTTTAAACATATTATTAGCGTTATATGTTTTTTATTCATTACTGTCATTCATTAGGCTCAATTAAAACAGAGAGGTACATACATAAAAGCTCCTCTTGTACGGAAAAACACGAATTATCAGCATTAGAAGGGATGTTTAGAGTATGGGAATGTTTAGTGTAGGGCTGGGCGGAGGCCACGTCCCGTGGACCATTACATTTTTCTTCATCGCCCCTAATGCCTGCCCGGCACGCTACCCCGCTCCATCTTCCTTTAGCCTACTTCTCCTTTAAAAATTACGCCACGAACTTGCTTTGCATGTAATTATAACAATCCATGATTGAGTTGACAAGTAGGCTCGAAGAATAAAGAAATCAAAAGAACTAGAGAATTGTAATGACACCAAACTATGTAAAAATATATTTTATATAACTTAGATAATATTTATAAATGTAATTAAGATAAAAAGATTTTGAGCTGAAATAAAATAAAATTTATTTATTTTATAGAAAAAAGATAATTTGTTTTATTGGTGATCTTGTTTTTTCTAATCCCTGATGAAGGCCTATAATTTAGGCCGAAACTTAAACATAAAATAAAATAAGATCTTATTTTCAGAAGTTGCAAAAGGACAAATTATAATTAATTCTTATTTTAGCATGTTTATAGAGTTTAGTTTAGAGTCATCGAAATCTGCCATCCGATTCCTCCCCACCAAAAAAAAAAAAAAAATGTTCATTTAAAAACACACCTACACACGCCTCACAGACATTGTAACAGTACTTAACACAACTTCACGATCGGTGCAAACTTTGGAAGATTCGACTTAACCAAGATAAATCCCAACATAATACTTTCACTCTTCCACATGAAACCTGCCCTCCAGTATATCTTGGCAATATCCAAATTCCACAGACAGACAAAATTAAACATCTCGGGTTGACAGAAAAATTACAATGGGTCCAAACATCAAAACAGACAAATAACGTAAAGTAAAAGACTAAAACTTTTATACTCAATTCTTTCAAGACGTTTAAAATAAAAAATCGAACACTTACAAATACTTACTACAGATATGCGGGACAGCGAAAAGACACACATACGTAAAATTCAAATTTTTCAATTAAAAACTTTTAGAACTATTACAAATTCATCATGTCTTGAGTCAACGGAGAGATTCGGACCTTCTACAAGTAACAGTTCTCAAGACAACTTACACGGACATACTAACTGAAATTCCTGTCATAAACAGAAAAAATAATGCAATCTAGGAAGAGATACCGCTGGGTATTACTCTGTCCACCAAACCTATCCCCATCGCATTCCCTGGTTGTCCTTGAAGTTGACAGGTGTAAATAGAAGCATTAAGATAAAAAAATAATTTAAAAAATTGAAGCTTTTTCAAAAGATATTAATCACGCGTTAAATTTCATTCTAAAGCATACGAAGACTATTTTCCAGAGAGAATTTGAATGAGCTTAGCCATGCCAGACAGAAAAACTGTTACTTGAAGACGGCTCAAAAGATTTTTATAACGGGATGGAGTATATGGTTGTTATGTTTTTCTAGTCCTGATGAAGACCTAAAATTTTGAAAGAAACTTCGACTCACAATTGAAATGAATTTACTTATTTATGTTTTCTTTGAACAAATCTTTGAATTAATTTGATTGGTCGATGAATATAAAGTAAAAAAAAAAAAGAAGATAAAATTAAGGTTATTTCAAAAAATACCAGGTAAAAGAATATGCTCAGAGAACGTTCAACAGAACCGTTACAACAGCCTTAAATTTATATTCCATTGTGAGGAATAAAAGCCTAAGCCAGACCTAAATTTAGAGGTTTAGTAAATTTAGTTCTGGCTAAGTATTCATTAGGGGAAAAGTCCCTAAGGAGCCGTTCAGTCGCTGTAATATGCCAGTGTTCGTTCTACCTCATTATTTCACTTTCTGTTTAAAAGCAATTATCATTCTGAATAATTCTTGTTCAGGTAAAATATGAAACTTGCTATGAGTTTAAACTAGATAACTTTTTTTTCTTTGATATTAAAATTTGTATAAATTAGGACAGTAGTAATAGTGCTACATTACTACATTTATATAATATATACAAAATAATAAAATTAAAAAAAAACCTGTGCCACTACAACCCTTGTAGAGCCTTGGGCTCAGTACATATAGAGATTCGTACAGTTTCAAGGCCAACGGCTCTGCAATGAGATGATTCGGCCGAGATCACGCTCAGCCGCCAGGTTTTTCCCCCATTTTTGGGTACCCACTTTATAGAGGCTGGGTCTGCCCCAGAAGAGTCTGCATACCCCAGCATCGCTCCCCCGGCTGAAATAACAGAATAAATAATATTCCGTCACAGCCGGGATTCAAACCCAGGACTCGGGGCACAGTAGACAAGCGCTCTATCCACTAGTCCACGCCACTCCCCTACAAAATAATAAATGTATATAATAATGATACAAAATATAATTTAATAATTAACTATGCATTATTCAATTTTTTTCGTGTCTTTTTTACTCTCTATCTTGTATGTATATGTTTATTAAAAATAAAAATTTACTACGTTCTACACAATTCATTTGATCATTCTCGAACCTTATTAATTATAAAATAAAAGTATCAATTTAACTAATTATATAAAATAATGTTTCATACTTCATCCTTTATTAATATATTTTTGTTTCATCTTCATTTAATGATTCAGGTCAGCAAACATTATTTTTTAAATTTATTATTTCCAGATCGGCTGCTTAAGCCCAAAATTCGTTTTTTAAGAAGAATCTATACAATTTATGAAAATTCACAAAGTGAGGGTTTAATCTCATAAATAAGATTTTATTTTTATAATTATTCTTAAGATTTTTTTTAATAGGCTTTAAATAGTGAAACAATAATATTTAAAATATATATATATATATATATATATATATATATATATATAAACAGAAATAACTAAATTCAATTTTCGGAGGGCTACCGTATATACCAACTGGTAATTTTTCTAAATATATCAAGCCGTTCTATACTATATACTCAAATTTACTTCATGTAATTATATTCATTTAGTATTAAATTAAAAAAAAAATTAAATTCATATAAGCGATTAAGAAATATGTTACCCCACCTTTTGTGTAAAATGTGGTCTCAACTACGAAACCGCAACTGTTACGAAGCTAAAGGACCAGCGACATGCGCCAACTGCCAATACGGACATCCAGCTAATTATCGTGGGTGCTGAGTTCTGTAGAACTTGAGGATTTAACGAACTTCACGAAAGTACCGCTATTAACTAATTCATCCTCCACTAACAAATTCGGAGTTGTTTGAACTTTCTAGAAAAACATCAACCTTTAGCTCAGAATTATCTTTGAGCAATTAGCTCAGAATAATGCTACACAGATAGAGTTGCATGTTTAGCAGCTGAGAGCTCCGACTCGACAACAGGATCCACCACTCTAGCCATCGCCACAACGAACCATCAGGCTCCTGTGTGATGAGGGAAATTCCTCAGCAGACGTCTTCAGATGAAAATTCATCGCAAATTTCGAAAATAATAAGAGGGTTGAATAATCTTATCTAGCCCCATTTGAGCCTTCCCCAAGAGCTCGCTCAGCTAACTAAAGCTATGAACTCTCCAAATGGCCCCTATTGAAATAACCATAGGCTCACGAACACAACATAAACGACTTCAATTATGTAAAAAATGGTGGACAGCATACATAAAAATACTTGACAAGAAGACGTTCTGCTGGGTACTCGCCTTCCTCGTGCCGGACATGTTATTTTTTTTTGTATCCCATATGCTGGTTATTACAATACTGCTGACAGGTGCGAATTAATAAATTAAGGGAGAAAATCAATAACAATGTCAATGAATTATTCTGGAATATATGAAATGATAAATAGTAAGCTCAAAACAGAAGGTCTTGCAGATGTATCGGGTTCAGCCCACGTGTAGTTTGAACCGCTATTTTTTCGCTTTTCACTGCTGGAATCTAAGAGTGGTAGTTATTAAAACGATTTTTGATGTGACCAAGTCAACGATCGATTCGATTTTCAACTCGCAATGTACTTGATTATTCTAATGAACGACGAGACATATACTGCTATTCATAGTATTTTATTTTGGAGAGTTTGTAGTGTTTTTTTTTTCTTAGTAGAGGAAGCTATGCCTCACACTTCACAACCACACATACATTTTTAAAGGCCTTAGCATGCCTATTAATAGTGATATGGCAATCAGCAAATCAGCTAAAGGAATAAAAACTGACAATATCCCTGTAATACGTTTTCAAAACCAAGCATTTTAGGGGTCACACGAGTTGCAAGGAATAGGCAGCTGTTTGCAGGTTAATGTCAATAACTCATTGATTATAAACTTAAGGAAAATTCATATTAACAAAGTTTTCATAACAGCATACACTAACCCCATTTTGAGTCTCCTCTCTTATAATAGCATATACAGAAGTTTGCTAATGCAGCACTCGGAAGGTGGGAGGTAGAAATGGGTCAAACCTGGTCCAAAGATCGAAGCTATCATTAAATCCCTGGCAGATCCCATCATAGATTTTTCTCTCCAATAAACACCCCTCACCATATTTTCCAAGAATGACTCTTGAATAAGGGAATTGAATAATCTTGACTTCGTATTGATGATTCTACATCACCATTTCGACTACTATAGCGGTTAGGTATTCGACCTAGTATAATCTTTAAGTACTTTCTTTTACTAAGTATCATCGTCACTGATTTTCGAAATGTAAACTTACACACACAATAAACATCAACAGGTCAATATGTTCCATCAGAAATAGCTTTACTAATCATACACAATAACAATACTATCTCTATAAACTGTTCTTTGATTTCTCTCTAAACTTTAACTGGCTTCCCAAACTCTTTTGTTTGGTGCAAAATATTCTACGATTTATTTTGATAAATGTCGTTATCTTTTTGTCCCTGGAGGCTATTGCAAGGCTGCAAATGACACCTTACATCACATTATTATTAACCATTCCTCATTGGTTTTATTAATGTCCAACTTCTCCTTATTCTTACTTATTTAATTATCTAAAAAAAATATCAGGCTGTAAATTTGCTCATATATTAACTCAGATTAATAAGATACGTTCCTTTAATATATTTATAAGTAGAATATATGTGTAAAATCAAGAATTTTATTATTCTTGATTTCATTAACATATGTAAATATTTCACCAAGGGAGGTTATATCTCTGTTATGATAGTTAAATGTATTAATCAAAGGACAGTTAAACTATTCTTTATTTTAGGTAGGGTCATTGTAAATTATGTTTGTTATCCAATTGATTATTTTATGTCCAACAAATTGTAATAATTAAATCTTTATTTTAGCATCATTTAACTCCTAATTCATTTTTTCATTTAAATTAAGAATGATTTTACTATCGGTTTAATAAAGGTTCAGAGCTTTTTTGGGTTAAAGGTCAGATTGGAATTCGAATTGAGATGATACTGTTACAGCCAAGATTTTCTTTTTGTTCTTTTACATTTTATTTGGATTTTTAATTTGATATTACTATATTTTTTTTATTGTATACATCCCTCTGGGTCACCTACCAATCTGCTCGGTGCACATTAACTTTTTGGGAATTTGTTAACCTAGCCAAAAACTTAATACGTCCATTTAATCCCCCGCCAATATATCACCTCAAATAAAATAACAGGGCAGAAGCTTCCAAAACATGACTTCTGCTAACATGCCCTACAACAACCGCAGAAGGCTGAAAAGAAGTTAGATAAGGGACCTGACCTAAATGTGTAATACGAATTAAGCCAGAAAGAGGTGCCTTTGGACATTTTCCCGACATCATGCCTATCACACCATAATATCTTAATATTTCTCAAATTCGCTAATTTTCAATACCGATTGACAGGTTTGAACAAAAAATACGAAGATAAAAAGATATATATATCTAGTGCTCCGTCTCGACAACATTTGACCAAAAAATTGCAGTTTGGAATCCAGTTATAAATACTAATCCAGCTTTAACATTAATTGTTGTTAAACTTTTAACTTTAATCGGAATAAGTTAGAGTGCATTAATTCCGAGAAAAAAAAAATGAATAAAGACAGGAAGTTAGTTTATAAAAATTTACATTTTATTTTCTGATGTACATTCCATAAAAATACATTGGTGTTATGTTGTTTTTTTTCATGAGTAAATGAGGTAAAAACGTTATACTTCTTATAATGATAATTGGAAAGTTAGTTGGTGTAGATCATAAACGTTTTTGGAATTGTATAAAGCGCCTGGTTTATACTTTACCGCAATACAGTTGTGTTTTGCAATATGGCGTTTGAAATGGGACAGGGGCAATAGTAGAGTAGCGACGGTGTGTATGACGGAACCATCTCTACGGTAGGAAATGGGAAATGGATCGTGTCATTTCCCTTCATTCTCTGTCATCCCCGGCCAAACCTAGAAATTTAGTTTATAATCTAAGTTGAATACATCTCCTATAGCAACAATATATCATTATATAAAGCAATATCATTATGTTGAAATATTTTATTTATTTTTTTTATAAATCAATTAATTTTTCCTATTAAGTACTTAGCTAATCTATTAATGAATGAAATTTTATGAAATGATAATTACTGCAAAGTAAATAGTGTAACTATTCTTTATTAACTCAATTCTGTTATCTATTTAATTTAAAAGTCTATATTAAATTAAACATGATTACAATTTTAATTGAACTTATATAATATTCTGAATTCAGCCACATGTATTTTTATTCCTCTAAAAATACTAAGGTCAAATTTAATTATACAGATATATTTTTTATTTTCTCTCCATAGTTATACTATGGAATGGTTATGTATTTATTTTACAGATTCTATGTTGTAGTAAGCATATTATCATCTGAACAATATATTAATGATTTTAATGTTGTGTTTTTAACCTTGATGGTTTTATATGCACACCTGTCAACTGCGTGGACAATTAGTGAATGAAATGGGGACAGGTTTTGATCTTGTGGCGTGGTAGGCGCTTTAGATTAGAGTTATACCCACCGGCATCTCTTCCTGGCTTGATTCAAATGTCAGAAGGTCCCTCATCCGATTTCTTTTCAGCTTTCTACGGGTAATATAAAGCATAAAGATAGCGGTCATATTTTGTATTAATGTGGAAGTAAGCCCATCTAAGTTGTGAAAACGTTTGTAGAGGGTCCTAATCTGATCTTTGACTGTTGACATCTGAAGGTCTGTATGAAGAGTAATGTTGCTAAAGTACCATGGAGAATTTGTTATAGTTCTGAAAGTTTTGGATTAGATAGTTTTGGATTTTACTTGTATCTGTGATGCGTAAGTCCAAATGGGTTTTAGTAAGTGTTCAATTTTTGTTTTTATTTTGAACGTCTTAAAAGTAGTGAGTATAAAAATTACAGAATTTTGTTTAGCTTTATTTGCCTAATCTTGATGTGTAGGCCCCATGTCATTCTTCTGTCGAATGTCATAAATGTATTGATAGTTAATACTAATATAGAAAAAATAAATAAATGATATTTAAAAAAATCTATAAAATGAAAAAAATTATGATTAAAAAAAATACCAATTACATCAACAATCATATTTTTTTTTTCATTTATTGAGATTTACATCTGTATTAGTCAATACATCAAGTAAATTAGCTGTCAGATAATATACATGAAAAATACATGAAGGGAAAATGCCCATTGGCATCACTCCACTATGAATCTAAACTAGAAGGTCTCGAGGCCATCTTATTTTAAGGCGCCTCGGAGAATTGTCAGGAATAGAAGAGGAAGCAAGGATTGAAACTAGTGGGTTAGAGTGGGAGTGAAGTTTGTCATAGAAGGATAGATATCTGGCCAAATCAGCTACAAAGGGGATATTAAGGTCGTTATGGATGAGCTTGGTCGTGACAAAATAAGGAGCGTTGAGGATTTTTCGAAGGATTTTGGATTGTAAGGATTGAAGACGGGAAGAATTTGATGGTTTAGTGGAGCCCCATAGCTCAACTCCGTAAGTCCAGATAGGTCTTATGATGGTCATGTAGATGAGTCTTTTGTAGTAAAGTGGAAGTTTAGAACGTTTGCCTAGTAAGTATTGAAGTAACCAAAAGCGGCGAGCGGTTTCTTGTCGTTTCAGTCTAGTGTGCAGATTCCATGTAAGACGTTTGTCAAGTAGAAGTCCTAGGTAACGGATCTGTTCAACTGGAACAAGCGGAATATTATTAAAGGACACTGTAGGATAGGATGTCATAGGTTTACGACGAAGGGTAAAGGTTATTTGGTGGGATTTGATGGCATTTATTTTAATTCTCCAATTCTGACGCCATACCTCAATGTCTCGAATGTGGTATTGAAGAGTTTGAGAGGCAATAGTCGGATCGTTATTGACTGATAACACACAGGTGTCATCAGGTAGAAAGGAAGGTTTGGGGATGGGTTTGGATATCAGCTGTATAAACTGTGTAAAGGATAGATCCTAGGATACTACCTTGAGGAACACCAGCAGATTGAGTAAAAAGGGATGAATAGGAACTATTGTGATTTATTTTGAAGGATGTTCCAGAGAAGTAAGACTGGATAATGAGGTAGTATGTAGAAGGGACGAATTTACGGAGTTTGTATAGCAGTCCCGGGTGCCAGACCAATCATAAATTAAATATAAAATACAAAAAAAAACATACAATAATGTATTCCTTAAGTATCCGAGAACGTCAGAATGTAAAAAAATAACATGTTCATAGATGTATGGATTAAGATTTAATATTTAATATTCATTTTAGAAAAAACAGTCGCTAACAGAAGATGAAATTTTAAATTTAGTTGTTGAATTTAGATCGGTGACTGAATAATCTATCGGAATATTAGGAAGATGATATTTTTTTATGAAATTGTTTTTAGTTACTCAAATGATAATGATTTTTTTTATCTTAATAAACCTTTATATCAACTACTTCACTATCAACTTTATTTAGTACTTCAGGGTATTTAAAACTCAAACAAAACTTATTTTCAAAATAATCATATTTGAATAAAGTTTTATCATCAGGAAACAAAAGTTTTCCTCCTTAAAAATTGTCTCCTACAAGTACCAGTCCGCTATAATTGCACCAGCAGTCTTTTTAAAGATGATGGATTGGCTGGAGGTAGCTATGGTGTAAGGTGATGCTGGAGTATGGAACAATCTCCAGGGCCTGGAGCAAGGTTAGGGTCCCGCCTTAGGGACACTGACTTCATTACGGCCATTACATCTCTGTCCCTGGAGCTCGCTAAGTTAGACCGCTCAATCTCAGCCCCATCACTGAGTAGATTTAGATAAGGCCTCTCATCCCTTTAATATTCCATTAACTTATATGTTCGAGTATTGGGGCTTATCGTTTCCTAATGAAACCCTGATTGTCAATTCTGGTATTATCATCTTCATATTAAGCTCAATAAACTTAATAAAATCATTTTAAACTATGGTACAATACAAATTACTACATATATGAGAAGACTAGAGAATGGCTCTTGCTTCGCACCGGTGTAATTTAAATGAGGACACGTTTAAAAGTTTAATTTATTTTCCAAGGGAGTACAAATGATTACAGTGTAACATTTTCATTAAATTAACTGAGTAGAAAGAATTCATAA
Source organism: Piezodorus guildinii (assembly GCA_023052935.1). NCBI lineage: Eukaryota > Metazoa > Arthropoda > Insecta > Hemiptera > Pentatomidae > Piezodorus > Piezodorus guildinii. Next base: position 102,604,059 of record CM041296.1, on the reverse strand, counting down.
AAATATTAGTTTATAGATTTATAGCAATTTTCTATTTATTTGAACATATCGATTCGGTTGTGCAAGCTTGCATAATACCTGTAATACTGTATGAAAGAATAGTACGATACTGTACGGGGGGCAACACTGAATAACCATAACCTCCCTCTTCGCTATATTACAAAAAATATAAAAATAAAAAAAATTTTAAAAGATAAGTATTGAACAAAATGAATGAGTAAATATGTCACCTATTTTCAAATATGATGTCAAGAATATAAATATCAAAATTATCAGGCGCCTTTTTGAGATAATATTGGAAAAGTTAGGATTTGAATGACAGAGACGCAGCATGGCGGGAATGAGTAGACAGAGAGTTCCAGAATGTAGAGGAGCGTACATGAAAAGAAGGAGCAAAAGCTTTAGTAGCAAGTGAGTGGAATGAGGATTTAAATTGCAGGAGACATTGGATGTAGGAAGGATGCTGGGTGTTAATGTTTTGGTAAAGATATGATCCTTCAAAAAAATGTATGAAAATTGGGGAAAGGAGCCACTTTAACTTGCCGTATTAATGGGTAACGTGAGATCTTTTCGGAGTACCGAGGACAAATCTTAGAAATATGTACATAATTCGTCTTAGCATGTCCTCAAGCACAGTCTAGAGGCCACCATATACCATGCAGCAATTTCAAAAGAGGGGTGAAAATGGGTGAGGATACAAGGAGCTTACAGGTGGATAGTGGAAAAAGATGACGGGTGTGATGGAAAAAATTGAAGCGTTAGAGCCATTCGGAGAAAATAGTGCAAATTATATAGTAGAAACTGCCTCTTATAGTTCGCCGATTTTTTGGCCTATACTGGTGTAATATTTCCAAAAATTTTAGTTTTATAAAACAGCGTTTTCAAACTGGACATACCTAAATTAAAAACCAAGAAAAGGGTGAATAAATATTTCCAAAATATAAAGAGATCATGATAAACATAAAAAAAAAAGAAGTAAATATTAATGATGATAACTAGATTTATATCACTCTTAAGAAAAACAGAACTTTTCAGAATCTATAAAAATAGTGATAATTGTAAAATATCATAATATGTAAAAAACATGTAAGAATTGAAAAGTTTAGTCATGAAATTTCAATTTAGTTTGAAGATCGATTTCAGAGTCGTTATAACACGATTACTATTGATGAAAACTTTTATTATTCAAGATGAAATTCATTTCTTTTAAAGAAAAACTAATCCATTAAGACTCGATGGAAGTTTCCTGAGGTTTATTCTAATCTATATACTTTCATAGGTGGTATAATACATTTTTGTTGTAATTTTTCCATACTTCTAAGTAGTTAAAAAACACATATTTCGTGACTATAGAACCGATTATGAAAGACCGAACCAACACAAACAATAAATTCTTTGTTTGAATATTTTGTATTGATAGTAACTTTCTCATGTACGCTTATCCAGAAAAGTAGGTCTGAATAAAGAGATAGGAATTTTCACAGTCTTTATATTTTATTTCTTTACTATATTTTATTGAATTTCCTTTAATATTCATCTTCTATTTTTACATAAATATATTTTTTTAAACAAATTTTATAGTTTTTTACAACAGTGTATACAAATATAATAAGTAAAATAGATGAATTAAAATAATAGGCAACAATAGACCTATGAAGAAGCTACCCAGTGGTAGCACTTCAATGTTTATTTTATGAGCAGGTCTCGGGACCACCGTCTTTTCAGGGACCTCGGAGGATAATCGGCAATAGATGTAGTTGAAATGTAGTTTCTTGTCGATTCAGTCTAGTTTGAGGATTCCACGTAAGGGGCTTGTCTAGATGGAGTCCAAGGTAACGGATCTGTTCAACAGGGATAAGTGTAATGAAGCCAAAGGATATAGTGGTAGGGGCAGGTAGTGTTAGGTTTGCGACGAAGGGTGATATTAATTTTATGGGATTTATTTGGATTGATTTTAATTCTCTATTTATGACACATTGGACATGATTGGATGTGAGGCTGAAGGGTTTGACATCGGCGTAAGTAGTGAGAACAATTTCGGGATGAATAGGAATATCAGACATAATATTTAAATAAATAAAACAAAAAAAAAATGTTTTACATATTTTAATTATACGCCCGTCGCACTACTAATCTATCTACTAATACCGGGGTATATGGTGGCCTCTCGACTGTGCTCGAGGACAGGCTAAAGCGAATTATGAATACATTTTTAAGATTTGTCCTTGGCACACCGAAGAGGTCTCATGTGACCCATTTATACAGTGAGTTAAAGTGGCTCCTTCTCTCAAAATTTCCTTGGATCATTCCTTTACCAAACTGTCAACTCCAAGCTACCTTCCTATATCCACAAACTTCTTCAATTTAAATCGTCCGTCAGCTCGCTCCAAACAAGATCGCGCCATTCTGACCTTTATATTCCTGCCCACAGAACAACAAGTTTTGAACATTCCTTACTTGCCCGCTCTACTACTCTCTGGAATTCCCTACCTACTCAAATCCGCCATGCTTCTTCCCTACCATCATTCAAGTCCCAGCTGTACGAGTACCTATTGTCATCTCAAACAGACGCTCCACAAGCCTGAGTTTTTAAATCAAATATCTATTCAAAAGGAAAATTTATTATTTATTGTTCATGTTTCTATATGGATCAATTATTATGAATCAGTTTCAATGTTGAGTTTTGTTCAACATATCAGAAGTTATTCATTTATTTTACTCTTTTAGTTATTTTACTCTTTTGTTTTATTGTATCCTACTTTTGTTCTTAAAGCTTTGTAAATAAAAATTAATTATAATCCTTTGGTCTTGTGGCCAGACACATTGTTTATATTAATTGTACATATCATATTGTTGTTAAGGGACCCAGTCCCAGAATAAAAATTATTTTTCTATTCTATTCTAATCTGAATTTAGCAGAGACAGTGTAGAAGTTTAAACTACAGAGGGTTTGTTTTAAATCTCCGAAAAGGAAACCCGGATTCCTTTGAAGCCAGGATGACCTTTTGCTTTAATGAAGAGCTAATTTTATCTCCCAGTCCTTGGAATTAGCTCAAAGAAACTTCTTGTTAGTACGTCTACGTCTACTCGCCCCTTTAGCCCATCTTACACGATTCCTCTCTTTTCTCAATCACAGTGATCCATTTCTGATAAAGTGTTTTTGTCTTTTATTTGCCATTTGAATTTTTTTGAACATGAGAACTCAATAAAATGAAAACCTTTAAACTCTAAAACAAAAAATTATTATGAATTTGTGGTAGAAAAAATAGAGCTGATTTTTTAAATTTTTCTTCTAAAGTACTATTGAATTAAAATTTTCATCATAATAAAACGTTACTTAGGAACTTTGGTAGAAATATAAAATAAATAAAAAAATCCTAATTTTTCTACCCTAAATATTACTCAATTTCTTCCGGATATTAAGAATATAAAAATAAATTTATTTTGAATTATTTCGTTTTATTAAATAAATTATATATGTAGCCCGTAACTTAAAAATGGGTTACTAGAAGGAAATTGTGCGTGCAACTTTTAATTACTTTTGGTAGTTATAATCAATTTAAGAATTTTGAATTAAAGCTATAGCTCAAAAATCTAGTGCCCGCAACACCCGACTTTCACTTACTTTCGTTGTTAAAATCAATTCCAGAATTTTTAACTAAACTTAGGATGAAAATAAATCGTTAAAGAATTAATCACTTTAAGTTTCAATATGTTTTATTAAATAATTTATTGTATTACTATCTACGACAATCAGTTAGTTTTATTGGCTATTCATCACTCCCCGTTTACATTTACGAATTTGTATAAAAAATAATATTTTTTCTAAAATCGTTAGCTTTCCAATGGTATATTATATATCTATATTACTGCTTTTATATTTAAAAACGCGAACATTGGGTATAAAAAAAGCTCTTTTCTCCTTTTGTTATCTATCGAATACGTTAAACGTATTCTTATCTGTTTTTAACAATGCTAAAGAGATAATATGCTTATTTTTATAGAAACTACAAAATTAAAGGTAGTTTAAAGAAAGAAATTTAAAAAATCGGCATGTGAGCTCTGGCAGAGAAAATCATAAAAAGGTCCAAAGTGCCTGGCATAAAGTGGCTCTTCTGCTCAGCGCACTTTGGAGAAAAAGTTGCTGTAACATCTCGGGTGTATATTTGTCTTAATTATGAAATTTCAGACCCTAAAAAAAACAAAAAAAAAACAACCTGTACCACTAAAACTTATGAAGAGTTTTGGGCTTAGTACTGTTTCTAGGAAAACGGCCGTGCAATGAGGTGATTCGGCCGAGATCACGCTCAGCCGCCAGGTTTTCCCCATTTTTTGGTTACCCACTTGATTAAGGCTGGGTGTGCCCCAGGAGGGTCCCCAGGATCGCCGTCCAGCTGAAATAACAGAATAAATAATATTCCGCCACAGCTGGGATTCGAACCCAGGACCCGGAGCACAGTAGAATAGCGCTCTATCCACTAAACCACGCTTCTTCCGAAATTTCAGACTCTAAAACACATATTTCCGATCAAAACTCAAATTCAAAAGTTTTCACGATCTCAATACTTTCCCTTATTATATATTTCGTATATAGGTAACTCGGGCGGCACGGCTGCCATGAACGCGCCTTGCCTAGCAACCACAGAAGACCGAAAATTGAAACCAAATAATTACGAGTTCACCTTGGAGCGCTTTCATCTCAGCATTAATCCCCCGCCCTCACCCTCTGCCCTCAGAAACTCCCGTATAGCCTTCAAAGAGGGGATAGGGGTAAACAAAAAAAAAGTGAAAATGTAAGTAAAAGTAAAAATTTCAAAGAATAGCATATAATTTTGCAGGAAACAGATGTTTTAGATTGAATGATATAACAGTATACAATTTTTATGTAATAAAACAAGCACTTAAGTTTATGCCCTTTCCGTCAATTTCCATTTCCTCCCACAACTTAGGGTAAAAAGATAACATTTTGGTTTATTATTTTAAATAATCAACCTTTCTAATCGACCAAAAAAAAAAAACATAAATAAAAAATACCCCTGCTTAAAATTTGAGAGCTTACGTTTCAAGATGCGTAGAATCCGAATAACGAATAAAAAAATCCGTTTCTCCTAATAAATAAACAATTAACAAGAAATTGAAATTTTGAACCAAATCAAAAAAGAATCATTGAATCTGGTTAGCATCCAGCTTAGATATTGCATTTTGAAATAAACGGTAGTGTTATGATATGATTCTTTGAATTAGTGCTTTTCATATTACTTAATTGCCTTTCAACAGCCATATAAACAGTTATACTCTAATATTGTTATTTGGAAATAATAAACCATTGTGTAATAATTTGCAGCGTTTTCTCTAAAAAAAAAGTTTAAAGTATTTAGCATTTTAACGGTATATTATAGATCTACATTTCTACTATTTAATTAGGAATAAAATTATCTAATTAATATGTTTCCTCTTTTCTCCTTAAATTAGTTATCGAATTCGTTCAATATGTATAGTTTGTCATATGTATAAAATATCGGTTTAGCCCTGTCAGACTGTTTTAATTAGAAAGAAACCTACATGACATGCTATTAAAGCCGACTAAATTTTAAATATTTTTTACATGGTGTTTAGTTTTCTTAAATATAAATGTTCAGTTCGAACAAAGTTTTTTGTTCGTACTAGACTTACCAAAGACACACATACCTTTTAGCGTGACTTGGTTAGTAGGACTCATGGGACCATAAAATGTGTATTTCCGTAGAAAAATGGAATTAGAAAATTTACACGATCGCAATATTTCTCCTTACTTTATATTTAATATACTAGTGAAAGTAAAATATAAACTTGTTTGAAATATGTACTTCTCGAAAAATCAAAGTAAGACTTATGAGATACAGGTGTTGGAACTCCAAGGCACTAATTCAGGGTCTGATATGATTTGCTAAGTTCCAAAGCCAATTCTGCTTCGCTTGTTTCTATTGTTAGTCCTGAAAACAATGCTTCCATTTGAAGCGAACAAGAATATCGACAGCTTACAAAAGCTATTTCTGGGTACAGAAGTCCATCAACCGCTAGTTTATTAACAGGAAAATGTAGGGTCCTCATTGTTTTCTACGCCTAAGAGATCTGTAGTGTAACAAAGCCGGGAGAAAATTAAATCCTTTACTTCGAAATCAAGTTTCTTAGGGGAATGTTTGACCCTGTCAAGAATGATAATCACTGGAGGCACATGGATTATATTGAGGAATATGAGCAGCTTCGACACGTTGGAGTTTCATAAGGCTTATTATGAAACTTCTCTAGCAGGATATATAACACAATTGAGACGTTGATTTCCAAAAGCTACTATATCCACTTTAGACATGTTTTCAGGAAACGCAAAAATCTGTCATTTATTTATTATTGGACCAATATACCTGATTCTTTTTTTATTAAAATCTAAATTTGACTTTTAAGTGTGTTGCAAACTTATTTTTCCTGATTATTCCACTTTTCCCATGACATTTAAACAATATCATCTGGATATAGTATTTTTTTTTAATGAAACGTGGATATATTGGGTTGTGTCACATGAAATGTCCGTTTTCAAGGAAAGGATTTTTATTAATAATACGATATAAAAACAATATAATTTTATTCTCTGTCTTCTTTCATTAACTCTGAGCTTTGAAGTGAAACAAAATCAGAAAACGCACTTTTCAATTGATCATCATTTTCAAAAAGTTTTCCTTTGACGAAGTTGTCTAAATTCCTGAACAGGTGGTGATCTGAAGGAGGCAAGTCGGGAGAATATGGTGGGTGCGGAAGAACCTCGTACCCAGTTCTTTTAATTTTTGCACGCTATGTTTTGAAACATGCCGCTCAGTGAGATCATGAGGTACCCACGTATCGATCTTTTTTACTTTCCCAATACACTTTAAATGTCTGAAAACGGTAGATCCACTTGCATTTAGTTGTGCTGAGAGTCCTTTAACTGTTTGGTAGGGGTTTCCTTCTACTGTATGTTTGAGGACATCGTTGTCTATTACGGATAGAGGTCTTCCTCGGGGCAAGTTTTTCAAGTCGGTATCCCCAGCTGAAAACTTAGCAAACCAACGGCGAATGGTCCGTTCATTAACACTCCCTTCCCCAAACACCTTGCAAATATTCCTAGCGGCCTGAGCTGCTGAATGGCCAAGTTTAAACTCATACAAAAATATTACTCGAAAATCGCGTGTTTCCATGTTCATATCCTCATATTTGGAGGTATACTAAAAGTGGGTAATTGATTGGGAAGCTAATGTTTATAACACAAAGGTAGATGATTAGTAACTGTTTACTTTAAATATGTAAACATTCGGAAGAAAACAACAGAGACCTGCAAAATCCTTTATGTATTTCAGAAACTATAATATCAGACATTTCATGTGAAACAACCCCATAGTAATTTTTTGACCGAATTAAAAGGGATATATTACTTTTTGGAAGAATATAACGCGCGATAAGTTGGTAATAGTCACTATTTAGCAAATTTATCTACATTATTAACTACAAGTAAACAATATTTAACCATAGAGATTGATAAATAATAACTTTTGAGCATTTATTTTACATTACAAAATCGACTAGTAGGTTAGATCAGGCACGGATTTTCTTTTCATATTTAACAAGTTCTTGGAATGCTAATTCGCTTGATAAAATATCATTATTCTATTAAAATTTGAGTTTCTGAAAAATTTTTAAGCAAACTTATGTTGCTTCAAGAAGAAATACTATGAAAAAACTTAATTTAATTGGGAACCTTCGAGAACCGAAGCGAGGCAATTAAGTTGTTTAAAATAGCCTAAAAAATGATTATTAGATTAAAATTATTTATCAGAATAATAGCGGTAATTCAAGACGTGTTAAATGAACCAATAAAAATGTACAAAATGAAGAAAACAATGGTTATATATTCCGGGATTAGGTAATTCGGCCATATAGTAGGAAATATAGTACCTTTTGGTAGGAAATGAAAAGGAAGGTTATCTGTTTACAGAGGATATAGTACGTTTTGGAAGGAAATGTTTTTAGTACCTTTTGGAATGAAATGAAATGTGGATTTAGTACCTTTTGGAATGAAATGCAATTTTTAAATACTTTTTTAAAGGATTTTTACGTTTTATAGATAAAATCTGATGTCGGATTTAGATAAAACTAAACCATTAGAATAGAAATATGTCAAAACCAACTTCTAAAAAAATATCCTCTAGTACCTTTTGGAAATCAACGTCTCAATTCTCGGGTTTGGGAACAGATGTGGTCAGAAGTTGACAAAATTAATAAGTTAAGAAAACCAAGCCATCACCTTCTCCAAGTAAGACATCATTGCGAGGTGATCACCTCGAGGAAACTGATTTGGCGAGACTTCGCATCGGACATAGCAGACACACATGTCCATCTCATCCTCAGGCAGCCTGAACCAATGTGTGATATGTGCAGAGTGCCTCTCTCAATAGAACACATAATTGAGATTTGCCCCAAATTCCATGTACTAATGGATAAATTTCATCTACCAAGATCGCTGTGTGAGAGCTTGAAATACTCTAGTGAAACAATAGTTCCCTACTGAGGTCCATTAAAGAATGTCATCTGCTCCAGAAACTGTAAGGAAAAAAATATGATAAAATAAATAAATGAAAAAAAAAATTATACAAAAAAAAATAATAACTAAAAAAAAGGAAAGGAAAAATATATATAAAAAAACAAAATAAATAAAAATCGGAATAAATTAATTTTTAAACAATAGATAAACAAAAAAAAAAAGTTTTATCATTTTAAACTTGTTAGAAAAAAATCTGTTAATATAAATATATTCGGAGCTAATAACCAAGAGGCTATTTTATATCGAAGACCTCAAAAAATCTAGAAAAATGTAATAATACAAAATCAGATGAAAGAACAGTATTTTTCAGGAATATGGGCACCAATAACTGGAGAGATTAGATGATCTTTAAAAAGCTCTAGAAGAAGTTAAAGTCACAGGCTGTAGTGCTACCTTTAGATCATAAGATAACTATTCATAGAAATATTGTAAGCATATAAACTATATGATATAAAAATTATAAAACATTAATTTAAATCAACTATTTATTAAAATATAAATAATCTAAAAAAAACTCGTGGACTTATAAACCAATAATGATGCGACTAAACTTGTGATCGTCTGTAATATTGCTTAGAATTGTATTCTGTCTATAGTGCCAAAAATAGTTTAGGTTTTTTTGTTTTGTTTCTCCACTTGATTCATTTACTCACTCCTGTTAGCCTGTACAATGTGGCAACCAGCAAAGGAGATAAAATAATAAATTAAAAAAATAACATTTCAAGCATGAAGAAGGGCAGTACCCAGCTGAGAAGAGTTGCTTCTCTTAAAGGTTTTTCAAATGTGTGTTTGTTTAGGTTAAATATTAAAAAATGAAAATCGTCCCAAATTAATTTGTTAAAAATTATTTAATTATAAATATACTCAAATTATATAAATATTTTTAGAGGATTTTAAGACCATTCAGGACAAGTTGATATTGAATGCATGTTTAATTTTTCATATTTCAATATATTTATGTTCTACACCTTTTCTGTAATAATAATTTTTAAAACTTACGTTATATAGGAACTCGTAACGAAACAAAAGGAAATATTACTTTTGTAATATTACTGAATTAATCATCTTTGAATATTTGCATGAATCTCTGTAGATTTGTAACTATCATAATAACAAAGTCATAAATTATAGAAGAAAAACAATTATTTTCGTAAAGTAAACTTTGTTACTATGGTTTGTTCATCATGTCATCCGTGGTTACCTTTGTCTAGATCGATGTTGCATAAACCGTTCCAGTAGGATTATGCAAAACTCACTGGAGTGTTCCAGTCTAGTCTCAGTTGGCTGGATAGGCAGAGACAATTGCTTCCTTGACCTCTTAGTTAAACTCCATCCATTCTCCTTCTCATATCTCTGACTGAATTCAATTCATCAGGTAACAATCATATCATACAACAATATCATAAATTTACAACCATTTCGTCGGTTAAAGTGTAAAACTAAGTTACTTTCAAGCCTAAACATGTGACAAAAAAAAAACTAAAAAAGTGACAAAAAAAATCTTCAAAAATAAATAAAGTTTCAGTAATGGTTTCCACAGAACTGGTTGAGTTATTGGACAACTTTAAAAAAATTCAGAGGGTGTTCGAAACCTATTCCAGTTCGTATCACAAAATTTAGTTGTTTTTTTATTTTCCTTTGTACAGCTTAGGCCTAATGTCAATATAGTGTATAATATACATATTATGATGATAAACAGAAAACTTTAAGAGAGAATAACATGTCATTAATATCAGATAAGCAATAGAAAGTGTGATTTTTCTCCTAAAGCTGAACGGAAACCATAACATGTATACGTTATTTTTCTTTAAAATAAAACAGGATTAGTGGTTCATTGATCGCGTTAATTTTTAATTGCCCCCTTTTCTTAGAGTGTGACTGATTTGACCATTCAATTAATACCATATAATTTAAACTCTTCTGAATGGAGGATGTTTCAGCATATCATTTAATTACGTTTGGCTTACACACAGTTTTCTTAGTTCCTTCATTATTTATATTTTATTCTTTACTTTCCTTGTTTCAATACTAGGATATATTTTTACTTTCACTTACTATATATAGTAAGGGGAAGTATTGCGATCGTGAAAATTTTCGAGTTCCAGTTTTCAACGGAAATACACGTTTTAGGGTCCCCTAAGTCCAAATAACCAAGTCCCGCAAAAAGGTCTGTGTGTGTGTGTGTGTGTGTGTGTGTGTGTGTGTGTGTGTGTGTGTGTGTGTGTGTGTGTCTGTGTCTGTGTGTGTGTGTGTGGTAACTCCCGGGCGGCTACGGTAAGTCCTATGAAACTGAAATTTCATATTTAAGACAACTATACGCCCGAGACGTGACAAAACTTTTTTCATCAAAATGAGCCTACCAGAAGAGGCACTTTATACGATGCATTTTGCACCTTTTTTCAATTTTCTCGAAAATGGTTCCGACGATTTTGATTAAACTCGCTATATCGATGTAAAAATTAATGGGCTTTAATATCATGTAGGTTTTATTTGGATAAAAATGATCTGACATGGCTTAAATGCCGATATTTTAAATTTTCTTCTTCTAAAGTACCTTTAATTTTTTAGATTCAATAATAATAATTAGATTATCTTGTTAACGCTGATGAAAAACTGATAAATATATAAATTGAATAAATTCGATACCCAACTAAAGGAGAAAACAGAAAAAATATTTTTTTAATGCAATTTTTCGTTTTTGAGCATAAGAGCCGTAATATACATGTATGATATACCGTTGGAAAGCTAAAGATTTTAGAAAAATTATCATCTCATACACAAGCTTTTAAAAGTTAATAGAGAGTGATGAAATGAACATAAAACTAACTGATTATTTTAGATAATAATATAATAGATTTTTAAATCAAACACATGTTTCTATAGAAATTTAATTTAATTAATTCCTTAATAATTTCACGTATTTTTATCTCTAACTGTATTTGAAAATTCTTTCATTGATTTTAAAAATGGAGGTAAGTGAAAGTCGTGTGTTGCCCGCACCAGATTTTTATATATACTAATATTTTTACTTAACGATTACCGTAAGCCTAAGATAACGAATTGCATTTATTAAATTTGTAACTATTAAGCATAAATTATTTTATACTCATTAAATTAGAGAAGCCGTCATACAAAAAATATCTATCTTGCTATTACTCGTTTAACAAAAGTAAATAACTTACTTTCTTGTAAACTTAGTTAAGTTGGCTTTTGTCTCCAAACCCGCTCAAAATCATGATAGAACATAACTTCGGTAAAGTTTAACCTCATTATATAAAGATAAGAGGCTTCACTTACCGAAGTTTTAATGAAATAAATTTAGCTTTGATTCGATGTGACATCAGATTGTAACTATATTTTCTAAAACTTCCGGAATGAGCTCTGGTGAAAGGCTTCACAATTTCCAGTTCAAGAATTTCGAAACAGATATCAAATCAAATTTTTTTGTATGGTTCATATTTAGAGAGTAATTTAAGATTACACGCTTAAGTACGATAGATATTGTTATTCTTGATCCCTACACGATAGATCGTATACGGTCGCCGAGAAACTAAGTTGCCTGGAACAGATGGATAATTGATTGAACTGTCAATCAGGAGAATGGAACGGTTCTGTATCCCCACTTAATTGAGTCTGCATGTCAAAATCATGTTCTTATTTCTCTTTCGATTTTTCCGTATCAGGTATTTTCTCATTTTAAGAATATTCGTTTCTTCCTAATTAGAATGACACATTCCTTTATATATTTGTTACGTAATCCCATATTTTTATAACCCTTTATTCAGATATTCTGAATACAATAAAACCAATCCGAATTCTAAAACTCATTTGCCACGTTAGAGAAAATGAACTTTTCCTAGAGTGTGAATTTCCAGCAGGCTCTCAGAGCAAACATAATATAACGGTTACAACAGTCTAGTGAATATTTCCAAAGAAAAATGTCAACTATTTTTTCAAATATTTTTTATTTAAACTTAAACTTCTTCTTAACATTTTTTATTTTGTTACAAAGACCTTGCAAGGAGTTTTCGTTTCTCTGTTTAATTTTGAGTTCATAGAAGAACTTTATCGTAAGAGATCTTATAGTAAAACTCTTCCAATACTTTTTAGGTGATAACTTTTATTCACTTGTTCTAAATTAAAATGTTATAAACAGTACGATACTCTTGTATTTTTTAAATTTCATTTAAAGACAAAAATAAGAACCATATCTATATCAGACGTGTTTTAAAACTCAATTTAAAGGTGATATCGTTTTCTATATTAATTGGTATAACGATTATTCTCAAAGTATGAGCCATTTCCATGATAGTAGCCATAATAATGTTGGAAAACAGGGATATCTGTTTTTTCACAATTTTTTTTTTTTAATACCTCTATATTGTTGAATATTAGACATCCAAATGTCTGTTAAGACTCAAATGAAAGTTTATTAAATACTTGATGGTTTACTTTATAACGATTATCCTCATAGGATGAGTCGTTTCCATGATAGTAACCATAATTATGTTAGAAAACAGTGATATTTCCGTGTATTTTTTGCTTTACCATGATAGATGCTTTGCATGAAACATTCTAAAAATTTGGGAAAATGGGTTGCATTTTTCGTTTCTGGCTCACGGACTATATCGCTGTCAAGATTTTCACGAATTCCTTTAAAACCACGCGACGGAATTCACTTTAATCTAGAGCATTCTTTCCTGAAGGTTTATAAATAAAATATATTGCAAGTTTTTCTTTAAAAGGGAAAATTACATTTAAATTATTAGTAGTTATATTGACGTATAGTATACCATTGGAAATCACAAGATTTTAGAAAAGTTAATATGCAATGAAATAATTTGTATAAGTTAATATAAAATTGTTATAAGCTTATTATAAACTTGTTGACACATGTTATTTTTAATATGATGAGGGAAGTTATAGTGATTCAGTGTCGCCACCGTACAGTAGCGTATGGGTTATATTCTTCACACAGTACTCAAGACTTTAGATAAAATATTACGCAAATTGTTAAATTAAATGGAAACTTTGTATAAATACATAAACTAAAGTTGTTATCATTTATATTTTTAGATCACAGCATGGTCTATGATTTAGCATCATAGCAAAAACAGATGTTCAACTAAAACTTTTAAAATGTATTTAGAAAAAGTTCATTTGAAATATTAATTAAAAATAAATCGAATAAATACATAACAAACAAATATATTAAAACAATTTTAATTTGTTGACCGATTTTGGTTTCTGATTTCTGCTAATAATTAAATATGAGAATAAATAGAATTATAAAATAAACATAATGTCAATTACTAGTATAGAAGATTATATATTACTATAAATATAATAATTAGAACTTTCTCTTCTCTGTTTATTTATTTTTACATAAATATAACTTAATTACGTTTGGAGATATCCTCATTTTCAGATTATCCAATTAAAATCTAAAAACAATTCAATATCATAATCATATCTACAACAATAACAAATAATATTCAAAATTAATGACGAAATTATTTTTATACAAACGATGTACATAAGTAAAGAGATCATAATATATATATCCTATATTTTGTGCAATATGGAAAGTTTTGTAAATACAATTTAAATACAGTTAGTTCAGAAACAAATTTTGAAATATAATATTGATAATTGAATTATTAATTTTAAATATTATTTGTTATTGCTGTACATAGGATTATGATATTGAATTGTTTCTAGATTTTAATAGGATAATCTGAAGATGAGTCAAAAAAATACCTCGAATTGTAACTAAAGTTTTATTTATGTAAAAATATAATATAAAGAGAAGAGAAAGTTCTAATTATTTTATTCATAAAAATAAACATAATATTTTCTTGCTAAATCCATTTTTCGTAAACCATGGAGCTCATAATCCCAAAATAATAAACTCTTTATTGGATAAACTTATTATTTTTTTTTAAGGCCAAATTTAAATTTCGCCCGTTCGAAGCCAGAGTCACTAGTTGAGGAAAAATTTAAAATAGTGATATCAAATCAGATAAGAGAGTTGGTTCAGATGACTGAAAATTTATTTGAGATTTCATTCCGTTTAGCCTTGAGTTATTCCTATTTGATAAGAGAACGATCATATTATCTAGGTCTTATGAATCTGGTTACCTGTACCTTGTTTGTCAAAGCCATGACGAATATTTATTACCCTAAGGAATCGAAAGGAACCAGATCCTTCCAATAAAGTTTAGTTATTAAACTCACTGGTCCTCTTCTTTATTTAGGGTCGCACTGATAATGAAGGTATGAGGCGGCTTTATCATGAAATAAAGGAAGCGATGGTCATTGTGCCTGCCCACAATGGAGATTCTTTTGTCCCTTCTTAGCACCTTCACTATTGAATGACTCAATAATTTATAATAAAATATCTGGTTATAAAATACAACTAAAGAGTTTTAAACTGCAATTTTATCCTTTTAATAAGTCACTGATTTTTATTTTCTAATAAGAAATATCAATATAAGAGCATTATTGAAATATAAAGAAAAAAACTCTGCAAATGATTACACAATGGTATATTATTTCTCAATGACTGTATTAGGGTATAACTGTTCATATATAGCTGTTTAACACGTTCACGCTGGGACTAATATCTATGCTTTTTCCCGTGAGGCGGGACTATCTTAGCTACTTATGCTTCGTGGGATGGGACGACACTGTTGCGAGTTCCAACATGTTTAATGCGATATTGTTTTGATAACAGTTTTGACATAAACATATATTCATATATCATATTATGGAGATAAAAGTATGAAAAGAAATCACGCACAGCTAAATAAAATTCTTTAAGAAGAGTAATCAAATAAAATTAACCGATAAGAGTCCTTTGATGGAGCATGTTAAAAGTTATAATTAAAAAAAAACCTTATGCTTGTTAAATTCTACAACAGTTAATGCTGAGAAAAAACAAAATAAACTTATTTTCTAAAAAAAGTAACTCACCTGTGATGCAAGTCGCCCCACGGAATAGTTAAGCGTGACTCACCAGTAGGTCACCCTACCCCACGGAACAGGCAAGCGTGCCCACCGGCGTGAACGTGTTAAAGAAAATTAACTCGAGATCACTTATAGCTGGGTGGTTAGCCTAACAGCCTCCTAAGCAAAAGGTCACGGGTTCAAACCCGCCGGTAGTCCTAGGATATTTTAATGGGAGTAAAAAATCCTTAGTTATGCCGTCCTTCGGATGGGACGTTAAAAGGTTGTCCCGAGCCTGTGCGATGTCAGGTACTCCTTAAACATCCCTATCCTAATAAAACCTGGATAGGCAAAATTTAGGACTCCCACTGTAGCATCGTCCGATTAGCCATAGTAGCATAAAGAGACGTTAAATAAATAAACAAACAAAATAAACAAACAAGAAAATTAACTCTAACCTATAAAACCCCTAGCCAAAAGACATATCAATCTAAATATTTAAAAAAAAACCTTTACTACTAAACATTTAGTTATGATTGTGTGTATGATGTTAATGTATTTCTTACTTCTTTATTTCATTTATTTGTATTTATCTCAATTAATGGTTGTTGTTTTTTTGTATATATATTATATTTTATGTAATTTGACTTTATCATTGTATACTATATATATTGTATGAATGTGATCTCATATCACTATTACTAATGTTCATATAGAAACAAATTGTAATATTTCTTAATAAATAATATTTAAAAAAACTACTACACATATACCGATATAATCTTGGGTTCAGTACTTAGTAAGAATCCGCGCAGTTTCTAACTCAACGGATAAGATTGGAGGTATTTGGCCAAGATTATGATCAACAGACATGTTTCTTCCCTATTTTGCGGTATTCACTTTATAGAGGCTGAGTATTACGAGGCATGTTTTTGAAGTATGTACCGTTTTGGAATTAAAATAAGACGTGCAAAGATATCGCAATAATTTTATTTTTACATGAAAGCCTGTACCTTAGTCTACTTTTCTACATAATTTCCATGAATTTTGAGGCACTTGTCATAACGCGGCACCAGTTGTTGAATACCTTCCTCGAAAAATTCTGCCGCCTGACTTGTTAATCACTGCATCACAAATGTTTTGAATTCGCCGACCGCCCAGGTATTTCTTCAAGTACAGGAGCAAATGGTAGTCGCTAGGCGCCAGATCAGGTCTGTATGGAGGATGATCTAGTGTTTCCCATTTAAATGATTTGATGAGATCTTTGGTCCGATTAGCCACATGTGGACGGGCATTGTCATGCAGCAAAACGATACCCTTACTCAACTTGCCTTCTTTTGTTCTGGATTGCACGACGCAGATTTTCAATGTCTCACAATAAGACGCTGCATTGATTGTCTCATTACGAGGCAGAAACTCCACTAGCAATACGGACGCCCACTCCGTTCTTCATCATGCACATTTGTGCGGCCATCTTTAAATGCTTTCACCCATTTCCTTACCATTCCATCACTCATAATGTTTTGTCCGTAAACTTCAACGATCTCACAATGAATAACGATCGGTTTTACGCCTTTAGCACTAAGAAATCGTACAACAGCCCGTACATCACAATCAGCGAGATTCACGATTGTCGGAGGCATCTTAAACACTCAGTAAACAACGTATACAATGAAAACAATTCATGGAAATTATGTAGAAAAGTAGATTAAGGTACAGGCTTTCATGTAAAAATAAAATTATTGCGATATCTTTGCACGACTTTTTTAAATTCCAAAATGGTAATTACTTAAAAAACATGCCTCGTATATACAATGTACATGAATATATGGGTACACTTTATAGGAAAGTGTTCGACCTGAATAATTAGATTAATTACTAATATAATTATAATTATAATAAGGCTGTAATCGAACCCGGAGGTCATCATTGTATTTATTTTCTTCCGTCCTATAATAGGCCACACACATTATAGCCACTCGCAACAATAAGCTAGTTTGATCAGATTTTGTTTTTAGTTTTATTGCACCAATTATAATTCAAAATTATTGATTAAAAATTTAGAAGTGATTTCGACATTTTAGACATATTTATTCTTAAAAACAAATATAAAAATTAGTATAATAGTTTTTATTGGTAACGTTTGATTTTACAGAAACCTCTATAGAGACGGATGATATGTCATTAATTTCAAATAGGAGACCCAGACATAGAATAAAGAGGTTAAATAAAAATAAAGAAATTAAGTACATAAAACAAACAATTTCAAAGATCCAGAGGCACAATAAGTGTATTTTTTCACTCTGGCTAATAAACGACATAATAAACCTCTACTCCTATAATCATCTAATCCTATAAGTGTCTAACGGTTCAAAGGGGAAGTTGTGACCTCAATAAAAAAAAAAAATAAAACAACATTACATCGTAATAAATTAAACCAGAATTTTTCATTTATCTCAATTTAGAATTTTAGCTATTAAATCGCGATTTTTCTGTTTTTTGTTTATCGTATCATAAAGTAGCATGGTTATTACAAGAATACAATGCAATATAATTAAAAAACAACAATAGCAAAAGGTCGTATCTACCTTAAAATAAAGGATTAAAATTAAAAGAAATCTCCTAACACCTCCACAATCACCTATGTGTAATAATATATTTTTTTGCAGAATATATTACTAATAAAGCTACCAGCGAAGGTAATTCAATCAACGAGATTTGATTATTAAACTATATCGAATCCTTAATTGAATTTTTTACTGTTTCAAAGGTCCTCCAATCCTTGATTGGTACAATATTTCATTTATCTAATACATATAAAACCTTCATCGTTTTTTCAATCTAATTCAGACAATAAAAGCAGTTACTAGATTAAATAATCCATTTTTATTCTTATTTTCATAATCTCATGTTTCCTCATCCATCTAGATATTTGCATTTACCTGTCTTCAGGGAACTAATCTACATTTTATGTACTACCTTATTCTTCCTTTTATTTTTTTATTTCCAATATTTAATATCATACAGAACACCCGATAACATTTGTGAAAAACTTTAGGGCTTCAACAAAAAGTCATTTTATATTAATCAAATACATTTTCGCCCATTCATTCTAAATACTAATTATAATTAAGTAAAATCGTACATTTTATACGAACTTTCTTCAACACAACAAGAATATTTTCATAGTTAAACCACTAACTATTTCCTTGATCACTCAATCCAGTTTCCGTCCAAGTTGAAGCCTAAATATGTAGTAATTTTTTGTATTATTTGTTTATTTATTATTTTAGCAAGAACCCTATACCAGAATCGTTTCTCACATTGGGAAATACTTCTGACATATATCCAGCTTTCATGAATTTATTACCAAATTATTTAATTGTTGTAAGCCTTACTGATTCAAATCGTGAATATGTACAGTCCAACATGTTAAGTTTTAATTTATTATTTTAACAAAGACCAAAATATCACGAATAATTTATTTATATTTTATTTTTTATGTATTATTTTAATAAAACACCTTTTCAATAAAACCAGAAATCAATTAAAAAAATTCTTCTTTCGGCTGTTTTTTTTTCCTTGCTAATATATTAACTTTTATGAACTTTATGGTAGCTTTAATAATTGGTTAATGTAAGCCATCAGGTTTCTGCTTTATGTTATCGAATTTTGGGGTTTTATTCTACTAATTAAAGTTTAGGAGGAATTTAAAGATTTTTTAATCAGTACACAGATTACGTTCAAGGAGACATGTCAAATGACAAAATATTTCCCAAAACAGATGATATGGATTGTGGAAAATGATAAGACTTATATATCTATATGACCTATAAAATTGAGTTCATATAGAAGGGAAGAAAGAAAAAAAAATTAGAGGTATGGATACCATTAAAAAGTCTAACACCTCGTTTAAAAAATCGAAGACTATAAAGGTGATCTAGAGTAATTATTGAAGTTTGAAAAGTTCGTTTATCGTTTAGATGAGAGGGTTTGATATTAAAACCTTATAAAATAAAAAAAGCCTAAGTATTATGAGTAGGTATTAAAGCAAGAACAAAGTATGATAAAGTAGATTGGCTTTTAATGAATTTTAATAGGACCAAATATTCAAGTTTTTTCCTAATTTTAGAAAATAAAAATGACTTACCCCCAGCCCAATCTAATTAGCTTCTAAAAGTTTTCATCGTTTAAATTAATTAAAAATAAATATCTGTTGGGAACTAATTATTTTAAACTCTCCCCAAATTAATAGGTAATGATGAAATAATTAATTAAATTTAATCCAATAATAACAAAAAATATGTCAGGTAGGATTTGAAAATATACACACATATTGAAGGAAATGTGATCCAAGATGTCAGCTGGTCGATGTAACACCTCTTTAGTATTCTGAACGTATTGTAGAATAATTTTCTGCGAGGATGTCTTCTGTTATTGGGTCATATAAAGTGTGTTCGAACCCTTCCTCACATCCTTTATGTTACACTTTTTTGAAATTCGCACACGATTTCGTTTACTATATATATGTATATATATATATTATATATATATATATATATATATATATATATATATATATATATATATATATATATATATATATATATATAAAAGAGAGTAAGTCATTATGAAATTTGATAGCTTAAGTACAATAATTCAACATTAATGGCCTAAGAGTGATTAAACAGTTGAAATTCAGATGTTAATCTTTTAATCCTGAATAGTGTGATAATATTGATTATAATTACTTCATTTTATATTGAATTGATAATCAGTATACAACTACATTTGATTAAAAACATAATTTGAATTAATAACTATAAACTAGCATTAACTTTTATTTATTTTTTGGAAAGCAAGACGAGAGTATTAAATTTCATTAAACATTCATTATGTTTTGTTCTAATAAAAATGCGTTTTAGTAATTAATACATCATGTAAAATAGGAATATTTCTATCAATAACAAACCCATAGAATTATATAATTTTGAAAAGAAATAAAAATGAAATCATAATCATTACCAATCCACAGTTTTTTAAAGTTTATTAAAGTTCATATTTAGCATAATAATTATTCGATAATTATTTGTATTTATTATTAAAAAACATTTCAATAAATGAATATATTTTATAAGTATTATTCACCTCATTAAATAAATAATGTACAACTTGATACATCCTCAAGTCAACGGCGCTCAAGATAGACACTACCGTCACAACAGTTATGTAACACAGGTTTAACGTCTGCCCCTTAATAACTAGACTGCCTAATAATGTACAAAATTATATTATATTGTCTAATTACATATTATACCATAGTTCATTTTCTACACTATTCGTAATATTGTAATAAAATAAAATTCAATAAAAAATAAGGATTCAACATACAATCATTAATTTAGAATACCATACCATTTGTATGGTCAGTTAACATTTAGTTCAAAATGAGCAGCTACGACTTAATCGAAGATAATAATAATAATAATAGGCTTAGCGAACCCGAAGGTTCGATGCCGATACCACCAAATTCTGCCTACACAGACTCGTCCAATGTTCACCAATCAAGCCCAAGCTCTCGAGATCAGCCTTAACGCAATCCTCCCATCTACGCTTCGGCCTACCTTTCGGACGTCTACCAGTCGGATCAGCAAATACCAACCTTCTCGGAATCCGCTCGTCATCGAGCCCAACAACTTTACTCGCCCATTTGAGTCTCCGCGATGCAATCAGCTCAATTATATTCACAGGATACAAGTTCCGCAATTCCGCGTTGTGCAACCTTCTAAACTTCCCAGTGGCCTCATCTCTCTTCGGACCAAATATTTTACGCAATACCTTATTTTCGAAAACCTTAAGCCGTTGTTCATCCTTCAAAGTTAGCGGCCACGTTTCACATCCGTAAAGAACCGTTGGAAGAATAATAGTTTTATAAATTCTAACCTTTAAGTTTCTAGATAGAAGCCGGAACAAAGTAACTTAGCAACTGAATAATAACACGCATTTCCCACCTTTAACCGGGACTTTATTTCTTCCTGGATTTCATTCTTTCTAGTTATAATTGAACCTAAATACTTGAATTTCTCTACGTGTTCAAAAGTATGACCTGAAATATTAATATCATCAAGATCGCCACCATTTCTGCAACTAATCATATATTTCGTCTTATCGGTATTTAATTCGAGACCTATTTGTTTACCGGTTTTTATTAACACACTTGTATTTAGTTGTATAGTTTCCGTGTCTTCACCTAGTAGTACCAAATCATCGGCATACCCCAAAACCGGAATCTTGTCACCCATATTTAAGCCTTTTTTGGTACACATCACCTTTTCTATAACATATTCTAAGGCTTTATTAAACAAAACAGGTGAAAGGGAGTCACCCTGTTTCAAACCTGATCGCACCTCAAATCTCTCGGAGTAATTATGACCGATTCTAACTTTATGAAATGTTTTAAGCAAACACATCTCTACTAGGTTTACTAACTTTTTAGGTATCCCCTGTTCAATCATGATGTTATATAGCTTCTGACGGTCTATGGAATCATAAGCCTTTTTAAAATCTATATAAAGTTGATTGACTACACCGTTGTATTCCAGCTTCTTCTCTAATATTTGACGTAAGGAAAATATTTTATCAATAGTCGAGCGATTCCGCCTAAAACCACATTGGTAGTCTCCGATAATTTCCTCAGCGTATTCCGTGATTCGAATATATCGAAGATAGGATAAATAAATGTATTACACAATACAATTTATAATAATATATATATAACATAAATAATGTCTAATGGGAGTACGTTTTTAGTGATTTTCTTTATAAAGTATAATATATTAAAAGGTTCTTTCTCATCAGCAATAAACTGTAATTTATATTCTCAACTTGGCGATTTACGAGTTTGGAAACAAGCCAAACTGCTTGGTTTTATCGAAAAGGGAAAACTTCTGATAAAATACTGAAATATAAATTCAGTTAATAAAAAAAAAAAAAAAAAAAAAAAAAAAAAATACAGGAACGAAATTAAAACTAATTGCGCATTTTTATTCCTGAAAGCATCGTGTACTATACATAAATTGTCAGTTGTGTGTCTATATGCAGAAGCTTCGAACATTTCTTTTTTCACTTTTTTTATATTTATACAACAGCATTAACATTTCTCCGAATAAATTATTTTTACGTGAACACAAATCCTCACCATTTGATTATTTCCTTAACAAAGGAAAATATGTACACAGTATTTTATGAAACCAGTTAATTTACATATGTATATTAATACGTATGTGGTGCTTAGAATAAGCTCCTCAAAAGAATAATTTTAAGGAAATAAACCATTTAAATGTAAACACACATTATGGAAAATTCGGCTGAAAATCAAAACACATTGCATCTCCATACGAAGACATGCCTGCAAACTCTACTCCTGTGTTGAGAGAAATGCTTTATTTATTTGGCAATGCTGCCAAATACATCAGGTTGCTTAAGTAACACAGAAGAATACATAAATCCCTTGGACATATTTCACATACATTTTATTTTTTTTTTTCTCTCTCTCTCTAACTCTATCCCTCAGACGAACTAAGTACTTTATCTCGGACTCAACTTGAAGAATTACATGGGTAGAAATGAAATGAAAGACGCTGAACAAACGCTTTAAACTAATTTATTCAATATTTTCCAAATCTTCCATATTTGGAATATTTCTTATATGAAACTGGAACAGAACCTAATTACATACACTTACTTACTCAAATCCATCTGGACATACTACTCACAAATATACGCATAAGCCAAGAAGACACTTAATAAAAAAAAAATTTTAATCCAAAATTTTACGACTTGGTATATTACTTAAAATGCTCTACATACTGACTAAACAACAGTCGACGAACACATATGGACTCTTTATCTTTATCTACGATTCTATAATAGCATACACGGATATACCAACACACTTATAAGAGATATGGCTACAACTGACATGCTTATGAGTTCAAAGAGGAGATTAAAAACTTGCAGTATGAAGGAGATCTCGAATTAACTAATAGTTGATCAGGTCAAGAAAGGCGTTTTGCTGTTAACAGATCCTCCTTCATGCTCACATGTTCACATTTTCTACAGCTTCTTCACATTTTCTGATTGTTCTTGCTGTTTGGACAGGTTTTTTTTTTTTTTTTTTTTTTTCTCTTTATATCTTTATTTACACCTGTCAGAAGATGTCTGACAATCAGAAAATGTGTTGGACATAAGTAAGATCAGACATGATCTTAAATAATTTATTAAGCACATTCATAATATGCTTTTCATAAAGGTCTATGTAGTATGATTTGAACAACGTAGAAACGGTTTTGTTCACCAAATTTAATTTTATTCACTAATAATAATTAGTAGCAACATTAATTGTTTAACAATTTAATTAGTTAATTATCCGTTGGTATCTTTATCATTTCATTATGGAATCTCATTAACCTAACGATGCTACATTTTTTCGAATAATCTCTGTAAGTAAACTGCTGTCCATTTTAAATAAGACGAACATATTCGAATACATTTTATTTTACCCTTCTATTTACAAATTAACCTTTTTAAAAAATATGAGATATATTTGCATCTATGATAGGAAAAGAAAGAAAATTCAGAAAAGTAGATAATGAAAAAATGACCTTCACTCGTTTTAAGTTAACTAGTCCACATTAATCCCTTAAGCTCCCTGTAAGCCCGGGAGAAACTTGAACTGATTAAGCTGAAGTTTCTGGAATTAAATTAATCTTCTGAACATAGCCCATTGTGTGTCCATCTAAGTTAGTTAGCTTTGCAATTAAGTGGCCAACATAAAGACTTACAGATTAACGTTACATCAAAGATCAAAGATAATGTATTCATGGCTTTACTGGATAATTGAGCTACAGGTCAATATAACCCGCAAAAATACGCATTTTATTAGTTTATTATTTTAAACTATTATTTAAATAATTGCATTTAATAAAATATAATAAACTATCGTTATTAATGATTATTATTTGACGATTAAAATATTTGGGCGTTGTAAAATATGCAAACATTATCACATCATGCTACAACCTAAAATCTTGAATTTACAGTTAATTTTTATAGACATTTACTTTATAAAATGAAGCAAACGTAAAAGAAAAAAACAATTAAAAACATTCAAAATTTACGAAACATTTAATGGTTATTGAGAGTTTTTATTCTTTCTTGTTGTACATATCTCATAGCAATAATAGTAAATAATTCTGTATATGTTTTTATGTTACAGAGTCGCTTCAGTAAGGAATCGACGACGGCACTAGATGGTGAAGAAGCTAGCAATGAGAAACAGCCGAAAATGTACCCGTTCGCCTTAGTTCTCAGATTTCGTGTGTTACAGGTAAAACCCAGCTACATATTTCAGCATAATATTTTTCTATTTTTGTTAATTTTTAAATTAGCATGATTTTCGGCTTTAAAAAAATGAAGTGGTGCTTAGCCTTTTTTTAAAATATTTAATATAAATTCATCTAAATTTCTTTTTTTATTAGTATCTTAAAGTTTTGGTTAATATTTTCAATAATAAACCTTTGTAATTGACCAAAAAAAAAAATTGAGAGTTTATCTATATATACTTCCATAAGTTAGTTATTTTTAAAGATAGAGAAAAATATGTATAGAGTTTTTGAATCAGTAAACAGTGATAAAAAAAAAACGAAATTGATCACAAATTATAAAAGATGTGATTTCCCAATAACTAGGTTATTATTGAAGCTAGAGAAAAAAATTAAAATTTTCTGGAAGCAGGAGTTTTCTTTTGAATTATTTTAAAGAAAATTAAAGAAGATAGTAAAGAAGGCAATTATAAATGCTTTTGGTTTATTATTTCAAATAAACCAATTTGTGTATTGATAATAATTGACCAAAAAAAAAATTACCTTTTTCTCTTATAAGTTTGACTTCTTAAGTTCTTCTTCGTTCTTACTTCTTAAGTTTCAAGATACCTGAATCCTGAATAGGGTATAAAAAAATTCCTGTCTGGCGTCCGATGATTCTAACAACTAGACATTGATATCAGCCGATTAAAAATGATTTATGCAATAGCTCAGTTATTTTCGATGATAAAGAAAAATGTTTATAGGGTTTTCTGAATAAGAAATCGCGATTAATTATAAAATAGAAAAGAAAAAAAAATTTTTATTTGCATTTTGTATTCACACCTGTCATAATGTTTACAATTATTGCACGATATGTGATGGGATAAGGTTTTGATCTTGTAGCGTGGTAGGTGTAATATATATAGTGATAGCCAGAGGCACCTCTTCCTAGCTTGATTCATACTTCGCAACTATGTTAATAGGTCTCCCATCCAATTTCTTTTCAGTCTTTTACGGTTGTTGTGAGGCATAATGGTAGCGACCATGTTGAGTATTACATAATGTGTTACTATGTCTGTGTAAGTTGTGGAGAAAACGTTTGAAGAGAGTCCGAATCTGTTGACATATAATGTTCTGTATATAAATTAATGTTGCTGACGTATCATCCAAAAATTGTTATAGTTCTAAACGTTTTGCATTGAAAATTTTAAATAATTGCGTATGTTTGTCTTTTTGGTAGTCTAGTGTGACGCATAAATGCATATGGGTTTTAGTAAATACTTGTTTAAGTTTTAATTTTGAACGTCTGAAAGAAGAAGTAGTGAGTATAATAGTTTTATTTTTTTGTTTAAGACGGATTGTAGTGATTTTTAGACAGACAAAAAAAAATTCATTAGAAGCTTTTTATTATTAATTACAATGTTTTAAATATTTTTAAAATATCCGTATGAAAATAAACAATACTGAGGATATATGTCTTCGTGGTTTAATAGGCTACGAAAGAAACTTCATAATAATCTCATGTAATCCTCTGTCAATTTTTAAAAAGAAAACTAAAGTTGACTAAACGATTATTTTTTTTACTACTCTATTGTTTTCATAATGGTAACTCCACATATTAGAAAACATAGTCACCGAAATTCTATAAACCTCAGCGTGCCGAAAAGCAAATATCTCTATATTACTTCATGAGTATGGGATATTCTTCTTTAGAGGGAATGCAATAATATACACAGATCGTCTCTAGGCATTTGAAATTACTTTTTGTGTATTAACTCGTTCTGCGCTTCATTTAAAAAAAAAAAAAACATTTTTACTTTCACTTACCTAAATATAGTAAGGGAAAGTATTGCGATCGTGAAAATTTTCGAATTCTAGTTTTCAACGGAAATATACGTTTTAGGGTCCCCTGAGTCTAAATGTCCAAGTCCCGCAAAAAAGTCTGTGCGTGTCTGTGTATATGTGTGTATATGTGTGTGTGTGTGTGTGTGTGTGTGTGTGTGTGTGTGTGTATGTCTGTGTCTGTGTGGTAACTCCCGTGCGTAAACGGAAAGTCCTATGAAACTGAAATTTCATATTTAAGACAACTATCCGCCCGAGATGTTAGAAAATCTTTTTCATCTAAATCAGTTTACTATAAGACCCACTTTATACCATGCATTTTGTACCTTTTTACATTTTTCTTAAAAAATACCTCTAACGATTTTAATTAAACTCGCTACGTCGATGTAAAATGTAATGTGCTTTTGCATCATGTAGGTTTTATTCTGATTGAAATAGCCTGATGGGGCATAAATGCCGATATTTTTAATTTTCTTCCTCTTAGGTACCTTTAATTTTGTAGATTAAAAAAAAATTGAAACATCAACTTTAGCATTGAAAAATAACGGGTAAATATGCAAGTTGAGCGACTTTGATCAACAGCTAAAAGAGAAAAATGCAATGATATTTTTTTATGCAATTTTTGTGTTATTGGACACAAGAATAGCTTATAATTGGCGTAAAAAACCGCGCAGTTAAAAACGCCTAATCATCATTCCTAATCCCGAATAGCTTATTGATGTATAATATACCATTTGATAGCAAAAGATTTTAGAAAAAATATTATGTAATACACGGAATTTTAAAGGTTGATCGACAGTGATGAAAATACAATAAAACTAACCGATTGTTGTAGATAAAAAGATAATAGATTATTTAATAAGCCAAATGTTTCTATTGAAATTCAAAATAATTAATTCTTTGACAATTTATTTGTATTTTTAAATATATTTAGAAATTCTTATATTGATTTTAATAACGGAAGTAAGTGAAAGTCGTGTGTTGCGCGCACCAGATTATTTTTAACCATAGAGCTATCAAAAGAGGTAGAAATTAAGTATTACATACCTTCTACTACAGTTATATATATATATATATATATATATATATATATATATATATATATATTTCACACTTAGCTACAGTTTCAACAAATTTAGCTGATTTAAATTCAGTTCCGGAAGATCATAGCAATGTGAGCTCAGAGAACGAAGCCATTCGAGGTCAATACATATTGGGGCAACATATTTCATTCTTTGACAGAACCATTCCCAACGGCGGGAAAATAAAATGCTGAGGTGGGAGCTCATTCTTTTTTATCTTCCCTGCAAGTGCATATTTATTTTTTAAGTGAACAATTATTTAAAGAATGGCTAGAAGAATTAAATAAATTTAAAGTTATTCTGAGAACAAACTACTCGGGGCGCTGCGAGTAACATGAATCTAGATTTTTTTTCTATAAATTTACTCTTTATTATTTCACACTGACATTAATCTTATAATTTTTGCAGGTCAAAAGTTATGAGCGCACTTTTTATTTGTTCTGTTATTAAGTTTGTTTTAGTCATAAGGACAAAAAGCTACTCATAATTATTATCTTCCTCACTTCCTGAAAGAAAGCAATTTACTAATAAATTTTGTGAAAATGAAAAAAAAATAAATAAATATAAAAATTCTAATAAAATGAAAAAATAAAATAATAATAGCAACCACGAAGAGCATTGTTAAGACGTGAGGAATCTAAATTTAGCAGAGTTCTGCTGGATATCTTTTAAATAAGTAAACATACGTATTTTCCCTTGACTGTTTTCCGGGAGGTAGATGAAGTTCCAGTTATCTGAGAGGAAAAATAAATAAAAAGATAATAACAAAAATATTAAGTGTTATTCGATTTTATTTCTTGTTTTGTTACACAAAAAAAAATTAGCCATATTGGATGGTATGTTATTAGACCTATAATAAAACATAAAACATTAGGTCAAGAAAACTTATTATAATTGTCACCTCAGTGCATGTATGTTGATATCTCAATGGATGTAAAGAAATTTTTAAAAATATTTGCCGGAGTTAAGCTTTGGGGCTTTACTAAACCATCAAATTCTTCACGCATTCAATCCTTACAATGCAAAATCATTCGAAAAATCCTCTATGTTCCTTACTTTGTCACCAACAAACTCATCTATAAAGACCATATGTTGTTGATTTGGCCCGAACGAGGTATCAATCCTTCCATGACAAACTCCACTCCCACATTAACCCACTAGTTTCAATCCTTGCTTCCTCTTCCATTCCTGACAATCCTTCCAGACGTCTGAAAATAAAATGGCCCCGAGACCTTCTAGTTTAGATTACCTAGTGGAGTGCTGCCAATGGGCATATTCTCTTCATGTTTTTTCATGTATATTATCTGTATATATTATCAGCTAATTTACTTGATATATTTACTAATACAGTTGTAAATTTCAATAAAAAAAAAATATATATATATTGGGTTGATGCAAAATTGATGCAGGTTTTTAGTAGGTATTGTAAATACGCCATATCTTTACTTTAACCATATATATTTAATCAAAATAATTTCCATCTGAATCAATGCACTTTTGCCAACGTTCAACAAACTTTCTTATTCCACCAGAAAAAAAATCCGAATCCCTGGACTCAATGAAATCACGAAAAGAATTTTCAATGTCGTCCTGGTTTGGAAATTTTTCTCCCTCAAAAAGTTGTCCAGATGCTTGAAAAAGTGGAAGTCTGTAGGAGAGAGGTCAGATGAATAAGGCGGATGTTGGAGAACTTCGTAGCCCAACTCGTGCAGTCGCCGAAGCGTTGGTTGTGCAAGTGTGGTCTGGCGTTATCGTGGAGCAGGATCGGCCCTTCCGATTCATCAATGCTGGGCAAAGACGTTGCAATTTTTGAGTTCCGAGTTCCGCCGCCATTTCTCGTGTGGTTTTGGTTGGGTCTTCTTCCACTTTTGACCTCAGCTGGTCGTTGTCCAGAGCAAGATGACGGCCCCGACCTTCCTTGTCTTCGAGGTCGAAATCTCCTCTGCGAAACTTCTGGAACCAACGCTGCACCGTGCACTCATTAATAGCCCCCTGACCCCACACTTCATTAATATTACGAGCCGTTTGCGCAGCGCTGCGCCCTAATTTAAATTCGTAAAAATAAATTTGACGAAAATCGCACTTTGACATTTTCGATTCAAGACCTTTGAACACACTGAACAAAACGATTTTACTAAACAAATCCGTGGTGAAAGAGAGGGTATTAGATAAGGTTTGTTTTGGTATAATAATGATCAATGTTAGGATTAGCTTTGTTTACACAATTGGAATTAAGATATTGCAATAGAGGAAACCTGCATTAATTTTGCATCAACCCAATATATATATATATATATATATATATATATATATATATATATATATATATATATATATATATATATTAATAAAATTTATTCTTTTATTCATTTCAGAATAAATTATTCAGTTCAATCTAAAAGATGTTTGTTCAACTTTGTAAGGGAAAAATGATTTCTATTTGAAAAAGTGGAATGATTTGCACAACTTAAAAGCATGAGCGGCAAACTAAAGTTCCAAAATAATTTTTCTTTCTATATATGATTCCCTGTATCGTTGGTAGGCAATTCTGTAACTGGCATTTTTGTTTTAAATAAATTTATAGTACTTTTGTTTACGTCTTATATCCGAGAAAATCTTTCTGCAATCTTTGGTGAAGAGCCGATGTGACAAAGTTCTAACCCAAGGAAATTAGTTTACTTTGTGTACTTTGCTGAGGTTGTATATCATAGTGGATGATCCATACTCCCTGTCAAAAGTTCTAAACCTCCCTACATATTATAATTCTTTGTAGGTTAAATGAATTAGTGGCCTAAATTTAGAGTTTTTTTTTCTTTTCTTTTGATCATCTGAGAAATATGATATTCATTTATGTAAGCTGTTTTATCTATAAATAATATCCATATCCCATAAACACCATCCACCCTTCACATACACCATTTAAACCACCCATACTAGCTGCAGTCAGATAGCAAACAGAGGTCGGTTACCTAGACAATCCTATATTGATAAAGCATTGCAGTATCATATTGCGCCATTACATATAGTTGTTTCCAATTATTAGGACAAAATTCTTAGAACCTCTGTGTATCAATTTAAAATTTTTACAGATCATATCTAAGTAGTGTGTATCTAAAATATTAAATTCAGAAAGGACTTGTATAACAAATATTTGAAATAAAACTTCATTGGAATTTTTATTTTTAAACTTGCAAAACATTGACCTAGAAAACTGAGAGGTTTTTAAAAGCTTGCAGGTATATGCCTCAGATTTTAACATCTTCATCGAATTTAATTTTTTTATAAATTTTTACAGCTCGATGTAATAATCAATGAAAATCAGTAAAGGATATTTATTTTATCTTTTTATATATTAATTTGCGCCTATCCATAATAAAAGAATAATCACAAAATATGCAAAAGAAAACGCTGACATGCAAGTTTAAGGAAGGATGCCTTGCCTGACGTGGTCGTTTATTAATTAAGACTAGATATCACTCATCCAGCACCTTTTAATGTCCTCCTTGGGTTATGGCTATGTCGGTTGTAATCATCACTCAGTTTGTATGTCTATATAAATTATGAAATCTATTATAAAAGAGTTTATTATTAAATATAATCTGAAAAATGTAGGGGGAAAATGCCTCTTCGATATTATTTTTCAAATTCCCTATGTACAATCTAGGTGTAAATAAAATGCATTGTTAGAACACTTCCAGGGAAATTTTATTTTCTGATTTTTAAGCGACCGATTTAAAAAAAAAAAAAAAAAAAAAAAAAAACACCTTATATTTTTATAACATAATTTATATAATGTAGTTTTAATTTATATTAATACCATTTAAAAAAGTTTTTCAATGATACATACTAAGTTTTTAATTTGGAAGGACCACATAAAAAAGAAAAGGAAATCTATTTCATTTTCTGATTCAATTGATTTTTTTTTTTTTTAAATTAAAATATTCTTTATTATAATTATTTAAGTTTTTCATTTTAAATAAAAATCAAAAAAACATTGAAATTCCTGATAAAGCTAGTAATTTTTGTTAATAACCCTCCATGAAAAATAAAACAAATGCTTTACTGATTTCGACTAAAATCATTTGATGATTCTACATCAAATCATAGAAAATATATATCTTTATTGTATTCTATAGAAAAAAGAAGAAGTTATAGAAACAAGGAGTCTAAATTTTCAAATCAATCAAAAAATTTGCACATCATAAAACTTGGCGAAAAAGCTAAATTTTAAATATTCCTTTAGAAATTTGCTATCAACGTGATGTTTAACCAAAACGCTTGCTTTTCAAGATATATGAATGGAAAAATATTTTATTTTTTGGTTAAATAAATTCAAAATAGTTGTTAGCTTTACACAAATTACGAGTTGATTTTAGGCAATGATATTCCTTCAGTTTATCTGAATTACTTAACCCATATATTTATTTGCCCAAATTACAGTAGAATGACAATGCAATTCGCTGATTAAATAGATTTTATTTTGATTTCTAGGTGCCACATGATTCTAGAAAAATTGTAATTTATTTATCTACAAGTTATTTTTGGTAGACAAATCCAGATAATAAATACAACTTGTTGATTATGTAATAAATACAACTTCATTTATGTTCATAACATGATATATTAGTTTTGAGTCATGTTATTTTCCATTTTAAAGCTTTTTTAATAGTAATTTTTTTCTATACCGTATATCTGTGAGGAGAATGTCCACATTTTTTTTTATTTATCTATTCATTTTCTCTCTCTTTTCATTTTCGAAGACCAGGAACATCATGAATTAAGTTAAGGGTCTTAAAGTTTAAATTTTGTCATCCTTCTTCATCACTTCGCGCTTCCCTTATCATCGAAAGCATGATGAGAAACGGGATATTCTGTCATAAAACCTCGAATGATCAAGCACAATCTGCTGTCTTCGTTTTTACGGTTTTCCGACGCTATTAAATGAGAATCGGAAGACAATCTAATATAGAAAAGTTCTATGGAAGTCGGTAATAAAGTCAAAACTTCTCTGGAGAAGTTTTAAAATATAGCCAAAGTATTTTCGGAAGAAAGAAAACCTATAAATCTCCAACAAAGATAAAGGAAACTGAAGATTAGACAAGTGGAAACGGTCTTGCAACAAATCTTAATAACGATTTGGTTAAAACTGGGTTCGAAAAAAAAAATCATGGTTGATTGAGTGAGTTTGTGTTCCTGTACAGCTCTGAGTGTTATGTTAACTGTATTGTATTTGACTGTAATTACTAGATTCGAATACAAACAGACATATTGGTGGATAGGTGACTCCTGGTAATTGGGTTTAGATCAATTACCTCAGGAAGTTAACTGTTATTTAGCGTAAGCCAATTCACTTGAGCATTTCATTGAACTATATTAGATAAGTGTGAGAGAAGTTGGTTCAGGGTGTAGTCAATTTAACACACAATAAAGAGGAAACTTAATTTATTGGTGCCGACGTTTCTGCCTAAATTAAAGGCCTTCTTCAGGGTGGTTGTGTGAGCTGAAAGGCGTCAGTCACACAACCACTTCAGTCACACTCAGCTCACACAACCACCCTGAAGAAGGCCTATAATTTAGGCCGAAACGTTGGCACCAATAAATTAAGTTTACTCTTAATTGTGAGTTAAATTGACTGCACTCTGAACCAACTTCTCTCATATATACGCACAGTCAACCATTGTCACTTCATGATATATTAAATAATATTTCATAATAATAAATAATCAAATAATAATTTGAACTGTAGTACAATGGTTGAATACTGAACGTTCGATGTATTTAATTTTAGGTGACGTTTCTACCGATTCCGCTGATCTTAAAAAAAAAATTACAAAAAAAAATTTATATTAGAAAAACATTAATTTAAATTAGAAAACACTGAAAAGCTATTTTGCTGGTTATTTCTGGTCCATAAGCATCTCTGGAATAACATTATTTATATTCCGTAAATAATAATTATCATTTCATTGTTTTTAAATCTGACATTAGTACCAAATAACAAAATACCCAGGAATCGGGCACGAAACTGATGAATTATCTAAAAGATACATCAATTTTTTACATTAAAAAATATATATATATATATGTTCATGTTTTTGATTATTAATATTTGTATTGGTTTATTTATTTTATTCTTTTCTTATAGTTAATTATCTAGACTTTAGTTGTATTTTACTTAAATGATTGTATTTTGTATTATTAATTCTGGGCTAAAATAACCCTAGTGGTTGAAAAGCCTTTGTGTTACAAGATAAATAAATCTAAGTTGCTTCAAAGATTTTTTACTCTAAATTAAAAAATAAATATCTTTATTTTTTATTAAACCATTTCCATACAAATGGAGTTGAATTATTTTTTTTTATTTTACATTTGGATCATAATGAACAAATCACCGTTAATAAATAACCGTAATTTATTTTATTTTATTTTTTTTTTACAAAGTACGTATCAAATAAATTAAGAGTTATCCTGAAATAAACCAATATTTTGATTTCAAGATTTTTTTTTTTAACTGCAATGAGATAGACCACTAATTATTTTACGATTTAAAGAAGTTCGTCGGAGGAATTAATTCAAAAACTCTTACAATCTCTTTTCAAAAGCTCTTACTGCCTAAACTTGAAGCACTATGAATTCAAATGAGGAAAACTCCTGATCTGGCTACATTAAATATCAACGAAGAATGTTTAAAATCGTCGAGAAAAGTTTCTACGAAAATAAAAAACAATGTGATTTAAAATTATATTATTGTTTTAGTTTTGAGTTAATGCTATCTTTCCGAGGCACACGTTAATTCAGTACTTTTATTAACATTTTACAACGTTTCGGTTCAAACAGCCATCATAAGGTAAAAAATGAATTTATTTGTTTGTCTTAATATATTCAGTGGAAATATTAAACATAAATAAAGTAAAGTGTACTTCAGTTCCTTCAATTACAACGGTTTTATTGATTTTTTTTTTTTTTTCCAGATCGTGTGTGGTATATCTTCCTTAGTGATGGGAACTGTCGCCTTCATAGAAGAACACGGTGAAGTTAACCTGGGATTGGGAATGCCAGCTGGGATTTTTACAGTCATTGCTGCAGGTAGTTCAGTGAAATTAAGTCTATTAAAAATGCAAATATTTTGTATAAAACTTTATCATTCTCCTATGTTTTATTCTATAAAAATTCAGCTGTTAACTTTTAAAATATGAGTTTTTTTAAATGTGATATCGCTGTCACCTCAACTTAAAACATTCAAGTTCTTCTCACCAAAAATATAAATTAAAAATAAGTATCAGAACTCTAATTGAAGGTAACTTACTTCCTTCTCAAAAATAAAGTAATTCAACAAAAACATAGGGCACTCCGATAAAAACAGACAATGACATATGAAATAGTAATCTCGAAAATAGTGTTAAAAACCTTTTTAAAACTAATTGTTGTTCCTAGTCTGATTCTGATATTATATTCTTTAATATATTTTTTTTATTTTTTTTTTTTTATTTTTTTTTTTTTATTGAGATATATTACAATTTGTTTCTATATGAACATTAGTAATAGTGATATATGATCCCATTCACACAATATATACAATGATAAAGTCAAATAAATAAAATATAATATATATATACAAAATAAGAAAACAAACAACAACCTATAACTGAGATATATACAAATAAATGATATATATATAATATATATATATATATATAAAATATATATATATAAATAATAATAAAAATATAAAAACAAAACAATTCTTTAATATTGGCATTTATTTTTGGCTTTTGAGATTTCCGACACCATACCCTCAATACGGCAATTATTTTCTTTTAAAAATAATAAATAAATAAATATATATATATATATATATATATATATATATATATATATATATATATATTAAAAACCATACTTGACACCCATGCTCCTCTTCAAACCCGAACTTTACGCCGTCCCACTGCCCCTTGGCTGACTCCTGAACTAAAGGATCTGATGAAAAGAAGAGAAGCAGCTAGACGTAAATTCCGCCGCACTCGCTTTCCAGATGACTACGATAGTTTTAAGCAACTTCGGAACAGAACCCAGGACGCAGTGCGACGTGCGAAATCCCTCTATATCCACAGTGCCTTGTCCAATGCTCCAGATCCTAAATCCAAATGGAAAATCCTCCGAAAATTATCTCTTCCAGAATCCAATAATTGCTATTCCATTCCTGTCCCACCAGATGATCTCAACAAGCATTTCGTATCCTTATCTCCTGACCCATCATCCACTACCGATATTGAACACCACAGTTTTAATCCTGAAAGTTTCTTCTTCACCCATATTTCCTATGACGAATTATTAACAGCCATCCTTAAATTCCACACAAACGATTACGGACCTGACAACATTCCAGTTAAACTAATAAAATCCTGTCTTCCAGCCCTTATACCAGTTTTGTATCATGTTTACAATTTTTCCTTGCAAAACTCTATATTCCCTGCTTCTTGGAAAACCGCTTTAGTTAGACCACTTGAATTTGGGAGTCGCCATTTTGGACGCGGAAGGTTATAACTGTGATAAGTTTGCTCTCTAGTTTTTTTCCGATTTTTGTTATGTTTTAAGTGAAAAAATTTAGTGTTTACAAACAAACTTGCTTCCTAACTGTGTGCTGAACAAGCAAACAAGAAGAGAAGTAAAATTTATTTAGTGAAGTGGGTTCTCCCACTGAAAAAATGACGGAAGCCTCAACTTCAAGTGCTCCAACCAGTGGCTTAGACATTTCCAATAATGCTATCGAGCACGAAAATATCTCCTGGGAGCTTGTGTCAGGAAGAAAAAGACAATTAACTGCAGAAAGAGACCCCAGGAAAATTATGAAGGTTAGTCCACCTACAAATACTCAGAACAGGTTCGAACCGTTATCACCCTCAATAGATGAACCTGAGCCATCAACTAATCAACCTACCAACACCAAACCGCCACCCATACATTTATCTGACGTTAAAGATTACCCTGCACTCATAACATTCCTTCATAATGAGGGAGGGGCAAACAGTTTCAGGCTCAAGACATCTGTCAGGGGAGTAACCGTATACCCTGAAAACTCAGATGTTTACCGAAAGTTAGTGACTAGTTTAAGAAAGGGAGGTGCGTACTTCCACACATATCAACTACCAGAGGAAAAAAGTCCACGAGTTGTTATCAAAAACCTACACTACGGCACACCACTAACCACCATAAAAGAAGAACTGGCCAAATATGGATATGAGGCAACAAGTATTGTCAACGTCATTTCACGATTTAAAACACCCCTTCCCATGTTTTTCGTGGACGTCTCAAGAGCAACATTCAATGACAAAATCTTTGACATTGAATTTTTGTACTATACCCATATAAAAATAGAGGAACCGCGCAAAAGAAAAATGATTCCTCAATGTATTCGATGCCAGCAGTACGGACACACAAAAACGTACTGCAACTACCCACCAAAATGTGTAAGATGTGGACTGGGCCACGAAAGCAGTGCTTGCACAAAACCAAGAGAAACAGCTGCAACCTGCGCCAACTGTAATGGCGCTCATCCCGCCAACTATAGGGGCTGCCAAACTTTGAAAGAACTTCGAAAACATCGCTCGAAGCAGTACGCTCCTCAGCGACCTCCAACAGTAAGACATGCACCGCCTGCCCTCAATGAGTTTCCACCTCTTCCACAACTAAATCCACCTCAGCCACCTCATCCAAGAACTGACCGGGAGCATCAGAGGCAGTTGAATCAACCAGCTCTAGCACCAGACCATCAAGATCAGAGACAGCCACAACAACCAGCTCAAGCCCAGTACCAACAGCACCAGAGACAGCCGCAACAACCATCGCAAGCCCCACACCAACAGCTACCAGCTCAAGCGCCACACCAACGACACATATATACAGGTATGAGTGGGGGCACTACGGTCCCGCCGGTAGATAACTCCTCTGGCCAGTTATACAATATTATCAATAACTTAAACAATCTCATTCAGCCCCTCTTCGGTCTTCTTCAACAACTCTCTCAAACTACCCTTGCCCTTAGACAATTATATGCCCACTAATCAGATGACTGTAGGCTCCATGTCTATCATACTATGGAACGCAAACGGACTTAATCAACATAGGACAGAACTAGACATATATTTACACGAGAAACGAATTGACATAGCACTAATCACTGAAACACATTTTACACCAAAATCCAAATTTTACATTCATGATTACAAAATCTATAGAACTGACCATCCAGACAATACTTCACACGGAGGCACTGCTATTCTCATCAGATCAACACTAAAACACCATCCTTTGCAATTACCCATATCACCTGACATACAAGCTACAGCCATTTCACTATTCTCTGAACATCACAACATTACTCTTGTTGCTGTTTATTGCCCTCCGAGATATGTCCTGACTTCCACGATGTTTAGTAACTTCTTCAAACGTCTCGGCAGATGCTTTGTCGCAGGTGGCGATTATAATGCTAAAGACCCGACTTGGGGATCTAGATTATCAACCCCAAGAGGAAGAAATCTCAGGTATGTCCTTCACGAACTTTCATTAGACACGATATCACCACACTCACCTACTTACTGGCCAACATCTAGACGTAAGACACCAGATTTACTTGATTTTTTCATAACTAAAGGACTCCGCACTACACCTCACACAATAAGTACGAGCACAGATCTTTGCTCTGATCATTCTCTTTTGCATTTAGAACTATTTGAAGAACCACTTGTAGCTAAGAAACACACATCTCTCACAAATGGCATAATGGATTGGGATGCGTTCAGAAACTGTCTAAATACTGCTCTCTCCATTCCTTTGGCTATTAAAAATGAAGAAGAGCTTGAGGATGCTGTAGAATGCTTCACACAGAAGCTACAAGACGCTGCATGGTCCTCATCAACTCCTAGACGAAGAAAACATGAAAAGCTACCAATTTATCCACAGTACATAAGGGATTTGATCAGAGCAAAAAGAAGAGCCCGGAAAATATGGCAGACAGACCGACTTCCATCAGACAAACAAATTTACAACCGACTCAACAACGAACTCAAACGACAAATTGCAAAATTTAAAAGAACAACTTATGATAACTACATTAGTAACCTTTCGACTGATGATGGCAGCTTGTGGAGGCATACTAAAAACCTTACTAAGCATCGGAAGTGCCTGCACCCCTCCGAAAAGAAGATGGTTCCTGGGCCATGGCTGACGGAGAAAAATCCGAACTGTTCGCCGAATATCTATCTTCTATCTTTACACCACACACAGAATTCAACAACATCGAACATGATAAAATTGTACTTAAAACTCTGGATGAACCTTTACAACTGACATTACCTCCTCCTTCCTTCACACCTGCTCAAGTCGCTGAACAAATAAGAAAGTTGCCTAAAAAGAAAGCCCCTGGACACGACTTAATTAACGCTGAGGTACTCCAGCAAATGCCCAGGAAAGCTCTAGTGCTTCTGACTTCAATCTATAACGCGATACTGAGGACAACCAAATTCCCGCTTCAATGGAAATACTCACATATTACAATGATTCACAAGACCAACAAGGACAAAAATACTCCCTCATCATACCGACCAATAAGCTTACTTCCGCTATGCTCCAAAATTTTCGAACATCTACTACATAAAAGACTTCTTGATGTACTAACTAACAACGACATCGTACCAGATCATCAATTTGGATTTAGAAGACATCACTCGACATTGCACCAACTACACAGAGTGACGGACTACATATCCACGCACTAGAGCAGAAGTTATACACTACTGGCGTATTTCTCGACGTTGCTCAAGCCTTCGACAGAGTTTGGCACCAGGGGCTTCTCTTCAAACTCAAGACTATCCTTCCGCCTACTTACTACCTCATTATTCATTCTTTCCTTTCTCACAGATTTTTCTCCGTTCGACAGGGATCAGAGCTATCTGCCATGAGATCTATCGCAGCAGGAGTACCCCAAGGTGCAGTGCTCGCTCCGTTACTCTACATTATTTACACTCATGACATACCTTACAGCCCCAATATTCTAACAGCGACTTATGCCGACGACACAGCGATCTTGACAAAACATAAAATTGCAACCCACGCCTCAGAGATCCTACAACAACATCTAATAAAATTACATGACTGGTTCAAACTCTGGAAAATCCGATTGAATAATGACAAATCACACCATATCACCTTTACTCTTCGACATAACACGAGTCCTCCCGTTTTCTTAGACAACACACAAATTCCACAGACGGACACTGTACATTATCTTGGTTTGACGTTTGACAGAAGAATGACTTGGGGCCCGCATATTAACCAAAAAAAGAAAACCCTTAACCAAAGACTGAGACTTCTTTACTCACTCTTTTCAAAACACTCGAAACTAAAACTTCGACAGAAATTAAACACCTATACTTACCTACTGAAACCTATTTGGACTTACGCATCACAGCTATATGGGACAGCTAAAAAGACTCACATTAACAAACTTCAAATCTTTCAGGCTAAAACGTTTAGAACAATTACAAAAGCACCGTGGTACGTTAGCAACATAACTTTACATACTGACCTTAAGATGCCAACCGTCAATGAGCACATACGGACACACTACAAACGTTTCCACGACAAACTACAAGGTCACCCTAACACGCTAATCAATGACATGGCCACAACACTCATGCCAGGAAATGCCTACAGAAGGCTGAAGAGGAGTTGGATGAGAGACCTTCTCCTTTAGTAATATACACTAATTTCATGCCAGGAGTAGGTACCGCTGGGTGCTGCTCTCCCTCATGCCTATCACGCCATGTTTCTTAAAATTGACCGCACATTCACTGATTGTTCATTGTATTATTTACAGGTGTGAATAAAGATTTAAAGTTAAAAAAAAAAAAAAAAAAAAAAAAAAAAAAAAGTTAGACCACTTAATAAGATTCCAAATCCTACAACACCTTCTGACTTTCGCCCTATTTCCATTCTTTCTAACCTTTCCAAACCACTAGAACGTATTGTACAAAAGCAATTATCGAATTTCCTGGAAGAACGTTCCCTTATCAATCCTCTCCAATCCGGCTTCCGACCTGGTCACTCAACGCAATCCGCTCTCCTAAAAATAACTCACGACCTACAATATGCAATAGAACACCAAAAACTTACCATTCTAGTCTTGCTAGATTTTACCAAGGCATTTGATACAGTAGACCATACAATCCTCCTCACCAAACTACGAAACCTTCCTTTATCCAATAGCGCTCATCACTGGTTCAAGTCTTTCCTTTCCGATCGCTCACAGTATGTGGTAGTTCCAGGCCAACCTCCTTCTGGACCTTTGCCATTGTCATGCGGTGTTCCCCAGGGATCATCACTATCTCCTACCCTCTTTGCTATCTACGTAAACGACCTTCCCTTCTATATCCATCACTCACAATTCCATATGTATGCGGATGACCTCCAAATTTATTTATCCTTCCCTCCGTCGGACCTATTACTAGCAACAGAAAAGCTTCAGGAAGATTTAAACATAATTAGTTGTTGGGCAGCTGACAACAAGCTAAAGTTAAATGCTGAGAAAACTAAAGCGATAGTAATAGGTTCCAATCCACTCCTTAAAACCCTTTCCCTAATCCCAACTCTATTTTTAAATAATCAACCAATAAAGTTCCACCAAACCGTCAAAAACCTTGGAGTAACTGTCGATCAATCTCTTTCCTGGAAAATCCATGTTTCCGAAATTTCCCGACGCACAATTTCCATTCTGAAACTCCTTAATTACCACCGTCACCTTCTTCCATTTGAAACCCGTAGGCTCTTGGTTTGCTCATTAATATTCCCCCACTTTGACTACTGTTGTGCGGTGTATGCGGGTGTCTCTGGAGATCTTGAAGCTAAACTAAAAAGATTATTCAACTGCCTTATACGTTTCATCTTTGGGATATCCAGGGACACCTCTGTAACCCGATTCTACGATGAGTTAAAGTGGCTTTATCCTTCCTACCGTTCTAAGTACCTCCTGGCATCCTTCCTTTACCAAGTTCTCCGATCTCAACGTCCATCTTACATCTCAGATATATTTTCATTTAAATCCTCCGTCCACACCTGCAACACTCGTTCGCGACCTTCGGACCTGTATGTAACGCCTCATCGAACCGTAGCTTTCGACAGATCTTTCCTAATCCGATCCTCATCCTTATGGAATTCTATTCCTTCTCATATCCGTCACTCCAATACTCTTCCGGCCTTCAAATCCCGTTTGTTCAAACACTTTTTGTCGATCCAATTCTCAAATAACCCCAATTAATCAGCAAAGTTCAATAAAAATCAGCAAATAGAGCAGAGAAAAACAGTTATCTACTATATCTTATTATGCATTGTATTCAAACATTTATGTATTTTTATGTTACAACTTTCACAAGCATTGTAAATTTATTTTAATTAGCCCTGTATATATGAATATGTAAATATTTTATTTTTTGTCTAGTTTGTTTTATTTATTTATTTTTTTAAAATTATTATTATTAGAAGCTACCAGTTAATTTATTACTATTATTCATTTTCTTTGTTATTTCTGTTGTTTTTTTTGTTTATTTTTTTTTTTTTTTATTACTCTAAGATACTGAAGTTCCAATTTGATTTGTCTGTAACATTATTCTGAAGGGACTTGTCCCAGAATAAATAAAGAATTTATTATTATTATTATTATTATATATATATATATATATATATATATATATATATATATATATATATATATCACCATACCAAACCGTATAACTTTATAGGAGACAGACGGCCAGATGGCTGTAAACTAGAAACTGTTGAACTGTTGGATGTTAGTGTTGCGGTAGCTAAACATACCAATAGCATTCAATTCTAACCCTACAATTTATAGGAGGAAGTTATGGTAATAGGAAGTTAGTGGCTTATGCAAGTCCCTAAAGTCTGCTCCAACTTACCCAACTAGTCACCGTTCCTCTGTCGACTTACTGAGCATTTTGAATATGTAACTGTGAATACTGTAATCAAGAAGGAGAAAATTATATTACTCTTTGTTTCTTAATCCAGGAATTGTTATTCTGTGTTTCATAGCCACGAAGGCTTATACATAATTGTTATTTAATACAGAATATATTTTGTCATTTTTCTTTTTCGAAATGTTTTACTCTACTGTAGTTTGTTTGTCCTAAAAAATCCTAGTTTTTCTGACAAAGAAAATGCTTACTAATTACAGCCAACTGGCGGTCATTCACAAAAATAGGAGAAGAGATTGATGACTATAAACTATCATCGAGATACGCGAGTGTATTCTCTCAGGAGAATACACCGCGCGGCCAAGAGCCTACACGGCCTGTCGCGCCATGATATAATGAATAGATACTATAATAATTGATTACCAATCGGTATCAAAGACTAATTTAATAAAATGAAGTTGAACTTCTGCTGTATGCTGCAAAATAGATTAGATAGCGTTATCTACGGTACATCAGTGAACCTAATATAATGGATTATATAATAAAAAAATATCCGTTTTTCAAAAAAATATTTGTATATTATTTCTTTGATGTAAAATACAATTAATACTCTAATTATAGTCAATTGTTATCAATCATCATTGGCCATATGCTAGCCAATTGTCGATCCCACAATGTTGTCATGTTACTTTTAATTTTTAATTTTATATGTATTTCCTGCCCTACAGTCTCCTTTAATAACTCTCCTCTAGTCTCTGTTGAACAGATCCGATATCTAGGACTCGATCTTGACAAACGACTTACTAGGAATCCTCGTATAAGACTGAAATGACGAGAAACTGCTTGACGTTTTCAGCTACTTCAACACTTACTAGACAAACGTTCTAATCTCCTACTAAACTACAAATGGCTCATTTACTGACTATTTAAGACCAATTTGACGTATGTTACCATCAAACTGATCCATAATGTCTTTAATGTGCCGAATGTTAATGATTTGGCCCGAACCAGATACCTCTCCTTCCATGGCAAACTCCATTCCCACTCTAACCCATCAGTTTCGATCCTCTCTTTCTCTTCAATGCCTGATGATCAGCCGAGGCGTCAGAAAAGAAAATGGCCTCGAGACCTTCTAGTTTAGAATATTTTTAGAGTGCTGCCGATGGTTAGCTTCTCCACAAGTCTTGTTCATGTCTGCTCTCTTATAACATACTTACTAGTTTTGTTTTAAATTACAATTGTAAATATCAACAAATAATTTTTTTTTAAATTTACATGTACAGAGTTTATATAAAAATTGTCTTATTTTAGCTACTTATATATAAATTTTGTATTCATGGTGAACTGTTAAAACTTTGTGATGGAGGATCGTCATAATCTATTTAACTGTTTTAGCCTACCACCTAACAATTATTTCAAAACACGCTCTCAAGTTTAAAATATTGAGGATATACGTTATGTACAGCTGATAACCCCCTCCATTCTAGCACTGTCTAAACTACATATCTTGATGGCACTAAACAATGACCCAACTGTCGCATCATAAAACCTTCTGTCACAGATCAACTCTATTCAAGAGTGGTGTCAGAAATGGATAATTAAAAT
Organism: Piezodorus guildinii; assembly: GCA_023052935.1. NCBI lineage: Eukaryota > Metazoa > Arthropoda > Insecta > Hemiptera > Pentatomidae > Piezodorus > Piezodorus guildinii. The sequence goes on along the minus strand of CM041296.1, from coordinate 102,559,628 downwards.
CAACCCCAAAAAATCCCATCAAATCACGTTTACCCTTCGTCGCAAACCTATGATCTCCTTTCCCACTGTATCCTTTGGTAACAACCCACTAACCCAGATTTTTGTTGAACAGATCCGCTACCTAGGACTCCATCTTGACAAACGTTCAAAACATCCACTACAAATCTATCTACTACAAAAAAAACTAATATAAAATATATATATATATATATATATATAAAATAAGCCATTAAAAATAAATGACCTACAGTCCTTCTGCAATCCTCATATTAGTTGGAGATTTAGATATAGATACACCTAATTTAATTTCAAATTACCTGCCCTCTCAAACCTGCTTGTACCACTAAAACCGTAACCACTCAACTACATATATTGCCGATAGTCCTCCGAGGCGCCTGAAAAGACGGTGGCCTCGAGACCTGCTAATGAAATAAGCATTGAAGTGCAAGAGTTTATTAAGCTAATTGTAACTTTTTTCACATTTAATTGTTGTATTTTTGTATACAGTTGTAAATATCATTAAATAAATAAAAAAATAAATATTGAGGATTTGTTTTAAATAGGACACAATTTTGCATAGCTTAGTGTTCATTTTGTCATACAATATTAAATATGAATGGATTTTGTTGATTAGGTGTGAGCATCCACACGAGCAGAGGTTGGAGCGGGTACCGGGAGCCTAGCTGCCGCCCAGCCTGCGGTTCCTAGGCCCCACCCCCGCCCTGGGCGCCGCCTCCGGGATCCTCTGGGGCACGGCGGTGTGCTTTCACGCGGCCGTCCTGGGGCTGGCGGTGCCAGCTATGGTGGGGGGCCAGCAGCTGGCTGCCGTCGCCGTCCTGCTCTCCGCCCTATCGGCCGTCACCCTCTTCGCCGTCGCCGTCGTCCTCCACCTAGACTGCGCCTACGATCCTGACTGACCCACGGAGCCGCCTCTCCCGGCTGTGGCCCTAGTAGCACAGCCCGAGAGGCCGACGCGTCTTGCCTGGGTCGTCTGAGAGAATGTCTTAAATAAGAAAGATGTGATTGACTTCTCTCAGGGTCTATCATCTAAAGATATCATTCCTTTGATATAATTAGTATACCAATTTTTTTCTAAATTGCAATTTCATTGCCTATTATTGTTAAACAATTGTTAAATCTTCCATGTGAACAATTCTCGAAGTGTTATAATTTTGTTACGTCTTATATATGAACCATCAGAAATGGAGACGTTGATTTCTAAAAGGTAAGATATCCATTCTAGGAAAATTTAAAGGAAACGTAAAAATTACTTATTAATTTATTATTAAACTAATTTATTTGATTCTTTTCGCATTAATCCAGATTTTTTTTTGTGACTATATTAATAACACTATATTAAAGTTATGTAATGAAATGTTTTAGTAAAATTTGAAACGAAATTAAATGCACAATTAGTTCCTTCAGAAAATAATTTTATTTCTAAATCTCGTTTTTAAAGAATTTGAGAGTTTCTTAAATAAAACCAAATAGAAGATCAGATAAAACTAAACGATGAGGATACAATATGTCACAATTTGTTTGTTAGATATATTTTTTGGTTTAAGTCCATGACAGTTGTGATCATTGATGTCCCTTTTTAACTCAACTCAACATAATTATAACTTTCCAATGTGTCGGGCATTTTCAAGTATTCAACCTTGATTAACAATTTACATCACATTACATTAGATAGTCACACCACACAATTACTCCACAGGCTGATGTGCCTAACACTATTACTTAATTAATTTACTTACAAATACTTAACCAAATTAAGTAATAATATCAGGCTTAGATACATCAGCCTGAGAGTGATTAGACTAATTAATGTACTGTAAATTACTGAATAATGTTGTTTCCTTGAAAATAGTCAAAAATGGTTGAAACGTTGGAAAATTTTGATTAAATGAATGGGTTGAGTTGAAATAGGCCATTATGAATTTATAAACTTCTACCTTAATATTTTATTGATATGTATAGTACAAGTAGGTCCTCACTTAAAACTGGAGACTACATTATAATGGTTGAATGAATTCAAGGTGACAAAAACATAGAGAAGTCAGTGGTTCATATTTCTTGAAAAAAAACAACTAACTTTTTTACCATGTTGTAAAACCATATAAAGGGTCAAAGGAGGAATTTAATATTGTACTAACAATATCATAATATTATTTTCTATTTTACTCAAAATAATAGGCATAAAATGAAATTTTTTAGAAAGAAATTTAAAAATTGTTGAAGTACATAACAACTCATGTTTTATTAACAAGAGCGATAATAGCTGTATCAAGTTATAACCATTTATTGAATAAGAAAAATACAAATGTTTTATTTTTATTTTACTTTATTATTATTATTTTATTTTTATGATGAGACTATTATGCTCTATTGATTATCACCTTAAATCATTAGCATCTTTTGATCTAAAATGAAGAAAATTGTCATTAAAAAGAATAATTTTATTAAGAAATTTGTATTTGTTCCATCGCAAAAAGAAATAAGTTTGTACTATTGTATTACTTAATTTTTATTTGCTTACAGGTATAGATACATAACTTTAAAAATTAAAATAAAAAAAAAATAGGTATGTAAACCAAATTTTACAAAAAAATTAGTTGACTAAATTATCGTAATTTATATCTGGAAAATCCTACTCGATAACACACTGTCCATTTAGCTTATGCACTGGAATCTACTGAGGTTGCCAGTTTTACAACAATAACTAAACATCTTTTTTTTTTTATTCAATTTACAGTTTTTTTTCAATCTCCTATTCATTGATAACATTTAATATTGTATTCAAAATTATACTAACCTTGAAAAGCAGTTTTCCTATATAGTGTAATGGGGGTTCATTATTTTTGCTTTTTTTTTAAGAGTGAATATTAACAAAAAAATAATTAAATTGTAAATTTGTATATCCAAAGTGTACAAAGATGTTAATTTTATTTTCATAAGAAATAAATATATAGGTAAATCATTTGTAATAACACTATGAAGTGTAAATAGGTCACATTTGATTGTTTTATAGTAGTTTGATAGGAATAGATTTTCCATTAATATTGTAAAAATGTTAACTTTCAGGAGTAAATTATGTAAATAGCTTTCAACTGTGTCCCGCATATTGTAAATATGAATGTTTCCTGCCTTGTTGGTTATGTTAATTGTAAATAATAGAAAATAGAAACTTTATATAAATAATTTCTTTTTTATGTTGATACTCCCGATTCAAAACCTCAACAAAAGATAGCATTGAACAAATGTTTTATTAGTTTAAAAAAATAACACATATACTTAAAAAATTAAATTTATAATAAGATATGTCACTAAACATATTAATTTAAAATAGTTTTAAAACTGATTGTAATAAAAGTAGTGGTGGTTTTAATTTCATTTTATAACCACGACATAAAATTGAAAATTCTTTCAATATCTAATGGCTATTTGCAAGAATGGTCATCAAAACAGCAGTATCCATTATTTATAAAACATAAAATCAAAACTAAAACACAGTAGCTTTGAAATACATATTTCTTATTCCTTTGTTAAAAATATAAATATTAAATCATATTTTTATTCTTATATTAGAATAATACTTTTTTTATTACATTTGACTCATTGATAGGCTAAAACTAAAACTTGTAATATTACCAATTATAAAAACTCCAAATAAAAAAATGGAACAATAAATTGGAATACCAGAAAATGCTCAGAGTTAAGACAGTGACATAAGTCCCAGTGAGGATCATTGGAAATTTTTAGTCAGTGCAAGTTAATTGATTTATTATTATGCAAACAAATATTAATAATAAATACTTTCTGTACAATAATTAAAACCAAAAATTATTGGTTTTTTTTTTCATATGTGAATTTCAATGTCTTTTCTATCACAATTAACTATAAAAAAATGTATTGGCTTTAAGTATTGATTTTTTTGTAACATGATGAGTTATGAATGTGATCTCAGCCTAATCACCTTCCTGCATGACTGTTTCTCCAAGAAAAAATATGAAGTCCTAAATGTATTGAACTCAGACACTTAATGGATTGTAGGCGTACCGGAAATTAAAAAAATAATAATAATTTGAAGGTACTATTTATACAAAAGATTAGGGTGAAGTAGATGTTTCAAAAATTAATTTTATAATAATTATATTGAATAAAATATTTTAAAAAATAATAAAAACAACATCTGCATTCTTTCTATAATTAATAAATTATTAATTTGTAATGTATTAGTATATATTAAAACTTTACTATATTACTTTATAATATCATAACTATTTGAAACTACAGCAAAATGAATAAAAATTGCTACAATTAAAATAAACATCAGAAATGGAAACTTGTACACAAATCTTTGAATAGGATTTTAGTATGCATGAAATGCAACAATTTAGATTGGAAAGAGTTCCTGGTGGTTTAAAAATAGACGCCTTTGGTTTGTGATAATTTACATTTAATCTGGAAATAGTTTTACCTGTTATGATAATGCTAAATGCACACAATCATCTATGAACTGGTAAAATATTAAATATCTTTGGTATAAGCAATAATAATATACAGATCACTAATGATGGCGTGAGGCTAGAATATCCTGATGAGGGGGTAACTCCAGGTGGACCTCCATCTCGCGAAAATACTCTAGTGTAAATGGCTCCTGACATAAGTTTTGAAGATGAAAAACTGATTTTTGACGAAGAATCTTTTGTAGAAAAATCAATATTTGAAATATTTTTGACCGATCCGAACTCATTTTCTGTATTTGATGATTCCATGAATTGAGGAAAGGTATAGCTGTCCTTAGCAAGTGTAGTGGTTGTTATTGTAACTTCGTTGAAAACAGTGTTATAAACATATAATGGGCCATATACAAGTGTATCAATGACTAAAGGTTCTATATTACCGGTTTTCAATCCACAGCTTGCAAATGTATCATTTAAACAAGGTATTATTCCACAGATTTGATTTCCCCCAGTAGCAAAGCCATCAAAAGTTCTTATACCATTGAAAACTGCTAATCGATATCTATAGTGAAAAAATGAATCTGTTAAATAATATGATCTGTCATTTTTGATAGGAAAAACATCAGTCTTGTATGTTACTGTCATATTAACGTGAAAGTGACAGCAAAATTCACTTTGACAAAGTTCTTGTTCAATAACGGCTTCTTGCATGAAGCAGTGCTTCCCTTCTCCTGGTTCAGTAATTTTAATTAATGGTGTATCTGGTATCAACATTTCAGTAACAAAATCTTCAAGGTATTGTCTCTTCAATTTAAAGTTTTCTGTCCCTACTGGTATAGGATAAAGATCTGTAATAGCTCCATCAGAAACACCTTAGATAAAAAAAAAAAAAAAGAGAAAAGGCAATTAATATCAGAAAAATATACTTAAACTACTTTTTTTTTTATTTTTCAATGCTTTATGTAACTGCCTTATATTTTAACTTTGCAAAGTGATATTCTTACAGGGATACTTATAATGATAAAAATTTATATTTTTCTCTCATTTTTTTTTAAACTGATTAAACTATTTAATGATGTAACAATAGATGACTGTATGTAGATATTGAAAAGTTAATTTGGGGTACAGTCATCAAAACACTTACATAAGTAGAAACTTAATTTAATGTGCCGATGTTTTAGCCTAAATTTTAAGCCACCTTCAGGACGATTAAAGGAGAGAGATCACAATAATTACATACAATGGTATTGTTGTGATCTTTCTCCTTCAACCGACCAGATGATGGCCTGAAATTTGGGCCAAAACATTGGCACAATAAATTAAGTGTTTTGGTGACTGTACCCCAAATTAACTTCTCCTCAATAAACTATTAATGTTCAGTATTTTTTTATTTTTTTTAAGTTATATTTTATAGTTTTTTTTTTGCTGGTTTAATCAATAAAACTTAAAAAAACAACCATAGACGATAACAAAATTTTAAAATGAATACAAATATAAGTTAATTATGTGTAATAAAGGTAACGACTAAGAGAAGATAATGTTAAATTATCTAATATACTCATATTATTATTATCAAAATGAATGAACAGTCTAAATAATGCATCTTAAGTGATTCATAGAATAGAATAGAAAACAATTTTATTCTGGGACTAGGTCCCCTAAGAATAACAGTTATGTACAATTTGAATATATAATATGTCTGGCCAACAGACAATCAAAACATGATTAATTATTATTTACAATGATTATTAAAATTACAATTATTTACAATGAGGAGTTATATACATAAAAATAACAAATAAATTAATAAAAATATATATCTTCTAAATTTTATCTTATGAGAAAATAAAAATTTTATTTAATCAAAATCAAATTAAAATTTTGGCGGTAAACAGTAATCTTCATTCATTCAATGTAGATTTCTAGATACATATAGTATAATAGCATGTTTATCACATGAGCCATTGAAGATATTTTCAAATGCAGAGTTGGTGCTGTTGAAGGGTAAACATAATAATTTTTAATATTGGAAATTTCAACATTTACTTCTAAAAAACTCAAAATCATTATATTTTCTCTTTGCATGAGTAGATATTTTATACAATAATTTCAATGGCAAGGACACCAAAATCCCAAATATTAAATAAATATTTAGATTTTTATCGGATTACACTGTATCACGTACATTACATGCGAAATACCTCTACCGAAACTCTATATTATAGAAATTGCCTAGTATGGGAAATACAAATGAAGAAAAAAAAACTAGGCACTTGCAGTTTACTCTTCAATCCGCAAACAATTAAAAAATTAAAAGTTACTGTTAAACTAGGCAAATGGTTCTAGAATTTTTTAGAGGAATGAAAAATCCTTCATTATGCTGTCCTTCATAATGAATGTAATATGGTGGTTAAATAAAATTCAGGACTTCCACTTTAATATCGTCTGAAAGTCACAGTAGCATAAAATGACCTTAAGTGAATAAAAATAACAAAAAATTTAAAACTTATAGAAGAAGGTATTTATTCAAATACTCATAAATAAATCAAATATTGTTAATTATCTTCTGAAATACATATGTTTTTTAAGCTCATTATTTTAGAAATGTTAGAAAATGACCAATTTTAAGGTTGTGATTGTGGAGTATCAGGCCCTTGTCAGTAAACAAGAAGCAATCGTATCATAAGAACGTGTGGTTCTTGTTAACAGCCAAGGCTTCACAAATATTTTATGTTAAGGTAATTACAATTTTTTTTTAATAACATCTTGCAAACCCCCTCAACATCATCAGCGGACCACCAGTTGGAAACTACTGGTCTACTGGATAGAGTATTGGACTGCTCTGTACTTGGGTTTGAATCCCGACTAAAGCAGGATAATTATTCATTGTGATTTCAGCCAGGGAACCACTCTGGAGTAGGGAGACCCTCCTAGGGCTCACCCAGCCTCTATAAAAAGGGTACCCTAAAATTGAGGGGAAAACCTGATGGCTAAGTGTGATCTCACTCTTATCACTTCATTCCTCAGCCAAATTTATATATATATATATATATATATATATATATATATATAAACAAAACACACACACACACACACACACACACACACAACACACCACACACATATATATATGTAGATAAGTTCATATCAAATGAACCTACCATGTCTCCCTCCTTTGTATAGTTTAGCATGCAAAAGCCGTGAACCTGGTTGTAGACTTTGCAGAACAATTACTGGACCTCTATTACCAGCGTAGATCCCACTACCAGTGCTCCCACGAGTAATATCATTTATTCCAGAAGCTAACAAGTTTGCATTAGTTCCATAGGACCAAGCTGCTTGCTCTTCAACAGCTAAAAAATAAAGTAAAATATTTTTTATACTTAAAACATTAATTTAAGATTCATTATTAATTGTTCTATTATATGTACAAATTTTAATAATAATAAATAAATATCAAAAAGTGTTTATAATTCAACAGCTTATAAATAATTAACTTCAATATTTTACATCTATATTTATATCTTAAATTAACTCACCTGTCAGGAAAGGTAATTCTGAGAACCAGTGTTGAGTCGTAATTATATCAGTAACATTGTATTTTTGAACGAGTGCCAATGAGGGCTCTTTGAAAAGAATATCAAAACAAGTAAAGGTCCCAAAACGCACTCCAAAATCAGTATCAAAATATATGTGCTCAGGCTCTTTTGTTACATTCAATATTGTTTCTGAAAAAAGATTAAATTTTCGATACCTGAAAAAAATACCATAACCAAAATTAACAAATTAAAAAAATATCTATTATAAGACAAAATGAACGAGTTTTTATCACATATTGAATTATAAAAATAATTACCTTGCAACTACGCTCCCATTTCTGTCAAATACAACATTAGTGTTATATTTCAAAGTTCCATTAGCAGTAGGTTCTTCTTCATGAATATTTATTGCTACATATATGCCATTATCCTTTGCAGCCTTTGAGATATTCCTCAGGGCCTAAAAGCATTTCTAGATTTTATAAGGAGAATATAGAAGTAAATATACTAACCAAAAGGATGAGTTATTAGTTTATACTAGCAATAATAATGATCATAAAATATAACTAAGTTTACTCTGTGAGATGAGAAAGAAAAGAAATAATATAATATTCACTAATTTCATTAAAATATCCGGCTAGTCTTAAAGAATAATTGTTTTTAAAAGTCTAAACTATGAAATGTATACATCTAGGGATGATTTATAGACAGTTATTGTACCCAGTGCTCTAATGGACTTAAACAGGTTGGATACTTGCTCTCTTTAAGAGCACTATAAATAATAAAAATATTGTCAAATATTTTACTTACGCTATGTGCTGTTGCAGGGTCAAGAGGTACTGCATGATTTTTTTCATATGGTATCTGAATGAAAAGTGTTAAGTCACCATAGTTAAGACCACCCTCTGGAAAAACCACAATGTCAGCCTAAAAAGAAAGTTTGGTAAATATAAGCTAAAATAAGAAATTTATTCCACATAAAACACATTTAAAATCTAGCAAAGAATAAAATAGTGGTTCTAAGAACAAAGTGTAGGTAGGTAGCTTTTATGGAAGTATTTTTGTATTATTTTATTTTTCATTTTTTATTTTGGTTAAGAAAAAAAATCTGTATTATATAAATTGATATTTGATTATAAAGAGAATGTAGAGAAGAATAGAAAAGTCTGAAAAAAATTCGGGTTTATGAGCAGATGAAGTATAAAGGACTGTACATGGACATAAAAAAGCCACATCCTGTCAGATGTGACCTTGATAAAACTAAATATGGCGGATCTATACTGGATATTTGAAATATATCTCCTAATTCAAGATGGAAGAGCGTAGGCTTTAGATCTAGGGTGGATAATCAAATTAACAGACTCTAGATACCAGGAAACCTCCAGATTGAAGTAGCCTATTGGAGCTTTGCCAAGGTTAACATTTTCAAAGAAATGCGCAAACATAACTTACTGTTTTTGCAGCTTCTTTAATGATTTCTACAAATCGATTAACATTTAAAGTTAATGTTTCTTCAGCGTTTTTGCCTGTCATTGCCATATATTCTACGACCGCTGCATGGTAGTAGTCTTCTTCGGGTGGAGTCTGCAATGACGTTAAAAAAAATATTATTACACAGACAATAATAGTTTAAAAATAGTTGCTAGAATTATAAATAAAGCAATAAAATTAATACCATAACATTTACTTTATGGAATTAAACAATCTAGAAATAACTTTTTCTACATAGAAATAAACATAATAAAAAAGAAAGTGTATTTCATTCTGGGTCTCTGTCGCCTAAGAATGATAGTGGTGTCTGAATATACCAATTCTTGTGTCTGGCGAAAAAAAAAAAAAATATAAAAATTTAAGTAATATTGCTTTGTCCGGAAAGTTCGTTGAGAAATTTGGACAAAAATTAAAATTGATAAACAGCTTAAAATTTATTTATTTAATCTACAAAATAGTTGCAACGGCTTGGAAGGTACATTATTCCTTTTTTTCCAAAAAATACTCTCCTTACTCCTGAAGAACAATAAAAGGTCCGTTTGACGTCATCTTCTGTAAATTTTGATTTCCCTTGTAGACAATTTTCGAGATAACGGAAAAGATGGAAATCCGAAGAAGCAATGTCAGGAGAGTACGGCGGGTGAGATGAAACCTCCCATCTGAAACTTAATAACTTTTGCCGAGTCCTTAAAGACACATGGGGCCTAGCATTGTCTTGGTGGAATAGAACTCCTTTCTGATCTGCCAAATCTGGCCATTTTTCTTCAATTGCTGCCTTCAATCTATCTAACTGGGCACATTAAAAATCTGTATTTATAGTTTGGTTTTGTGGAGCTCAAAATGTATGGGTCCCTTCCAATCCCACCAAATATTGAGCATCGCCTTTCTTGGATGCAAGCCGGCCTGTGGTGTTGCTTGCGGCGTTGTTTCAGGCAACCCCCAAGATTTTTTTTTCGGTTGGTGTTGATGTAGAGAATCCATTTTTCGTCACCAGCAACAACTCGTTTCAAAAATGGATCCTCTATTTTTTTTTTTTTTCAGCAGCAAATCGCAACATGAAATCCTATCAATGAGGTTCCTTCCGCTGAGCTCATGGGGAACCCAAACGTCGTAACGATAGACCTACCCGGCCTTCTTTAGATGATCAAAAACGGTCGATTTGCAGGCTCTTCACTCCGTAGCTATCTCACGGACAGTAATTCTTGGATTATTTGCGATGACCGTCGTAATATCCTCGATGTCAACATTAATTTTCGCAATAAACTACACTACTGAGCCTTAATAAAGACTAATTCAGTGTGTAAACATAGTTAATTCCATGAGGACTAAAGGCATATAAATAAACATTAGCTTTGTGATTCATTTTTAGTAGGAAAAATTAAAGGTAAATTTTATTTTAAATATCTCTACGAACTTTTCGGACAACCCAATACTTATACGACTTAGTTATAAGGTACGGAATTAATACACTTCTAGGAAATATTGCCGACGAGAAACTAGATTGAGCCCCATCAACTCCGCATACCTGTTGGAGACGCTGGAGCGCCTGAGTGCTCCTAAGGTGTATCTAATAAAACAGTTCAGTCTTGTCTCAAACCCACCAGACAATCCACCGAATACAAGGCAAGCCATAGTCAAAGTGGGGAAGATGTAAAAACGTACTTGAAGACGACGAACTTTGAAAGGCAAAAAAACACGTAATCTTGAACAACTTTTAAGGGTAGCTATGGAATCGCGGAAGATATGGGATAACTGGTTATTCCATGAAAGGTGTTGTATGTAAGTATGTAAATGGATTAGAAGTCCGTTAATATAGTAAGAGATAATAAGGAAGGAAATTAACAAGATGTTTAGAACCTATGATTATTGGTTTTATCGGCATTCAATCAATATGAATGAACAAACAATATTATATACGTCGTCTTGTAGCTAAGGGGTAGCAAACATCTCTCTAGGATTACAGAATATGTAGTTAATACATAAGTAAGAAATAAGTTACTATTTATATATAATATACTACGTAATTTCAAAATTCACAAAAGCTTCTGTTGAATCATAATTCCAGCCTTATTCTAACCAGTTTTATTAACTAAATAACTTACACTGTCATTTAGGACCTTAAAATCTTATTTCTTACAATACTTTTATATTGGTAATTTCTGAAGTTGAATAAAAATCTGTGAACTTAAAAAAATTCTTAACAGATTCAGTTTAACTCATTATAATCATTATTTAACCAAACACGCATAATTTCTTAGTTAAAATATTTCAGTATTCGGTCTTCCCATCCATGATAAGTTATAAACTGTTCTCATCCAAAAAAAAAAAAATCTGGTGCGGGCAACACACGACTTTCACTTACCTCCATTTTTAAAATCAATGAAAGAATTTTCAAATACAGTTAGAAATAAAAATGCGGGAAATTATTAAGGAATTAATCAAATTGAATTTATATAGAAACATGTGTTTTATTAAAAAATCTATTATATTATTATCTAAAATAATCAGTAAGTTTTATGTTCTTTTCATCACTCTCCTTTAACTTTTAAAAGCTTGTGTATGAGATGATATTTTTTCTAAAATCTTTAGCTTTCCAACGGTATATCATACATGTATATTACTGCTCTTATGTTCAAAAACGAAAAATTGCATTAAAAATATTTTTTCTGTTTTCTCCTTTAGTTAGGTATCGAATTTATTCAATTTTTATATTTACCTGTTTTTCATCAGCGTTAACAAGATAATCTAGTTATTATTATTGAATCTACAAAATTAAAGGTACTTTAGAGGAAGAAAATATCGGCATTTAAGCCCTGTCAGACCATTTTTATCCAAATAAAACCTACATGATATTAAAGCACATTAAATTTTACATCGATATAGCGAGTTTAATCAAAATCGTCGGAACCGTTTTCGAGAAAATCGAAAAAAGGTGCAAAATGCATCGTATAAAGTGCCTCTTCTGGTAAGCTCATTTTGATGAAAAAAGTTTTGTAACGTCTCGGGCGTATAGTTCTCTTAAATATGAAATTTCAGTTTCATAGGACTTACCGTTTCCCCCCGGGAGTTACCACACACACACACACACACACAGAGACAACACACACACACAGAGACACACACACACACAGACACACACACACACCTTTTTGCGAGACTTGGTTATTTGGACTCAGGGGACCCTAAAACGTGTATTTCCGTTGAAAACTGGAATTCGAAAATTTTCACGATCGCAATACTTCCCCTTACTATATATAGTAAGTGAAAGTAATAATAATGGCAATTCTATGTAGATATTGTCAATATCTTGTTCCTACCAACACATCTATTTAATCCTTCAATATTCATTGTATAAATTAAACTTTATTTCACATCACATTTTAACAGCTGGAGTTTCAAAGCAAATTCCGGCAAGGAGCATGTGATGGACTAGAGTAAATAAAGAGGGGAGGGGGGATGTGCACCATAGCAGAACATAAGGTCTGTTTTTATATTGCTTACTTTTTTTGTGTTATGGAACTGGCACATGTGTAGTTCACTTTTTTCGTTCCAGTCAAGACCTTCAGGAATAGGAAAAGTAAGCACTACTACCTATTTCCTGTCCTATCTCTAAACAAGGAGGAAGCGATCCTATGAGGATACCTCAGTTTGTCTTTTTTATTGATATTTATAACTGTACTTATAAAAAATACAATAAGTAAATGGGCTAATTTACAATTATGGGCTTGAAAATGTCTTCTGAAGAACTACCCAGTGGTAGCACTTCAATTAGTTTGTCTTTTGATCATAATTTCGATAAGCCTTACAATTTTAATTTCTTCTTCTAAAAGAAAATATTCTAGGTTTATTTTTGTGAGATGTTGTTTGAATAATTTTTAGACGAAGAACAGTGAACTTCAAAGTATTTAATTATTCAAAAATCCGAACATAACTTATTTTCTCTAACTCTCTATCCAAATCATCTCTGGAAGTCTGATAGTAGGAGGAGAAATTCAATCAAAACTCAATAAAAGAATATGGTTCTACTTACACTTTTGGTAAAGACCGCGCTACACGGTGAGAATACAAGTAGTTGCAGATGAGGTGAGATTTGGTGAGAGTGAATTATCATACACTCAATGAATGAATTATCACCTATTTTCAACATATAATAAATATTCAATTACCGAATTTTCTATATTACTTCAACTTTTTTTTTATTTTACCTTTTATCGTAAATAATGTTTAATTTCTTAAAATCGAGTTTCAACATTAAAAAACATGTTTTCATGATGAGTATATTACACTTGTTTGTTTTTATATAACTTTATCATCCAGTTTTTTAATAATAATATTTTTTGATATTATAGAATTTTTCAAAAAGTAATATTTGATGTCATTATCCAAATTTATTTTTTTTAAATAATCCCCTCTCCTGCTACTTTCGTGAACCCTCACAAACATCGCTTTCACCTCACCAACAAATACCTGTTTTCTCACCGTGTAGCGCCGCTTTAAAGGTATCAGCTTAGAAATTATCGATTTTTGTCTCCCGTATTCATCATTCAGTACTTCCTTTTTAGCATAAAACTAGCCCGTCAATTCTATAAATAATTATGATTGATAATTCATAAATGTACTTTTTGACAAGTAACTATTATTGGTGACAATAAATACATTATAAACAATAAAATCTTGTATTTCCTTGTAAACTTCCCAATATTGCCGTTGTAGAAAATAGATTTGATATGAAAATTTAGCATGATAAAACCACAAAATTAGTTTTAATAGTAATATAAATTTACTCTGATGATTGAACCTATGAAGAGTTTATAAGACAAATCATACCATAAAATATGTTTGATAATAATTTATTTATACATTATTCTTATTTTGAATTTTGTAATAAGTAGTTTTAACTCCATGAAGTTAGACAAAATCAGTACATTTGAGAATAATTTTAATTTACATATGACCCAAAACAAATGCAATCTAAATCGTCGAGGCTTTTGAACCCTATCTAATCTTTTTTATGATATGTCAAGTGTTGATAAACTAAACCTCGTAGTTCATTAGTGAGATTTGGCAAGCTGCTCATAGCTTATATATACATATTTATTAAATATAGTACCCATTTATTAGCTCAAGAATATTAAACAATAAATAAGAATTAAAGATAATTTTATATAAATCTGTTAACTTTATCAGACTAGTAACAGTCGAAAGGGTTTGAATGTAACTTGATTCAAAATAAAGTAAATTTATCACAACAGTTTTGTGGGTGCAAGAACTGCCAAAATAAAGCATTTTTTTTTTATTTTTTTTTTTTTTGTAGGGCTACTTTTCTCCTAATATTAGTGAAAATAAGATGAAAATCGTCAGATTTGGAGAATGATTATCCATTAGTTATTGCAAACTGCAAAGGGAGTTTAGCTAACCGTCTTTAATCCACATATTATGAAAACTAATCATATTACATTATAATATTATTAGTTCCTCTTATGAATCTTAAACGACTCTATAAGGCTAGGACAAATAGCAAATGTTTTTAAATTTTTGCTGTTTTTATGCATTTTCCGGCCACTCAGCAGTACCTTCGTACAATCCAAAATAATTTGTTTGTTTATTTATTTAGCGTCACTTTATGCTACTATGGCTAATCGGACGATGCTACAGTAAGAGATCTAAATTTCGCCTACCAGGTTTTATTAGGATAGGGATCTTTAACGAGTACTTGACATCGCACAGGCTCGGGACCACCTTTAAACGTCCCCTCCGAGGGACAGCATAACTAAGGATTTTTTACTCCCATTAAAAAATCCTAGGATCACCTGCGCCAAAATAATTTGTTTAAATGTCATGTTATATCAATAAATATCCTGAGCAACGATATAATTGATATAAAAATATCGATTTAATTCATTATTACATCTCTTAGAATGTTTCCACTAACTAAACAAAACTTGCCAAAAGAAAAACACATCATATTTTGTAGACCAGATAAGGTTATTTGTGGAACTTGTGTCCATTGTAAATAAACCTTTATTATACAACATTCCTCCTTACGCAACCTTGTGAGGCTAATGTTCAGTCAATACTATAATGCCATAAAGATACTCTGCAGGGGGAAAAATGAAAACAAAATTAAGCCCAATAAACCCACTTTGTAAAAAAATACATTGAATCACTCGTTGACAATGCGGGAAAAAGTATCTTCATTTATGTTCGGACGCAAGAAATTTGACACAAAATCCCAACTAAAAAGAACGTTTTTTTATTGTAACCGTTTTCTAATGGATTGAAAACTCTTAAATGTTATCGTATCAATAAAAAATATACACAATTTTTAATATTGCTAGATAGAGATAGTAAAGTATTTTTATTTTTCAAAAGTACAGTAAATTAACAATTCACTAATTACAAAATACAATAACAAAAATCTGGTGCGGGCAACTTTCACTTACCTCCGTTTCTAAAATCGATTAAAAAATTATCAAATACAGTAAGAGATAAAAGTGAGTAAGCCATTAAAGAATTAATGAAATGCAATTTCTATAGAAACATGTGTTGTATTAAAAAATATATTACTTTCACTTACTATATATAGTAAGGGGAAGTATTGCGATCGTGAAAATTTTAGAATTCCAGTTTTCAACGGAAATACACGTTTTAGGGTCCCCTAAGTCTAAATAACCAAGTCCCGCAAAAAGGTCTGTGTGTGTGTGTGTGTGTGTGTGTGTGTGTGGTAACTCCCGGGCGGAAACGGTAAGTCCTATGAAACTGAAATTTTATATTTAAGATAAATATATGCCCGAGACGTTACAAAACCTTTTTCATCAAAATGAGCTTACCAAAAGAGCCACTTTATACCATGCATTTTGCACTTTTTTTCGATTTTCTTGAAAACGGTTCAAATGATTTTGATTAAACTCGCTATATCGATGTAAAATTTAATGGGATTTAATATCATGTAGGTTTTATTCTGATAAAAATGGTATGGCAGGGCTTAAATGCCGATATTTTAGATTTTCTTCTCCTAAAGTACCTTTAATTTTGTAGATTCAATAAAAATAACTATATTATCTAGTTAATGTTTAATGCAATTTTTCGTTTTTAAACATAAGAGCAGTAATATACATGTATGATATACTGTTGGAAAGCTAAAGATTTTAGAAAAAATATTATCTCATACACAAGCTTTTAAAAGTTAATAGAGAGTGATGAAATGAACATAAAACTAACTGATTATTTTAGATAATAATATAATAGATTTTTTAATAACACATGTTACTATAAGTGAAAGTCGTGTGTTGCCCGCACCAGATTTTTATATTATTATCTAAAATAATCTGTTAGTTTTATCGGTTTTTTATCACTCTCTATAAACTTTTAAAATCTTTTGTATAAGATAATATTTTTTCTAAAATCTTTAGCTTTCAAACGGTATATTATACATGTATATTACTGTTCTTATGTTCAAAAACAAAAAAAATGCATTAAACAATTTCTGTTTTCAATTTTTTCCTTTAGTTGGATATCGAATTCATTTAATTTATATATTTACCTGTTTTTCATCAGTGGTAACAAGATAATATAGTTATTTTTATAGAATCAACAAAATTAAAGGTATTTTAGAAGAAGAAAATTTAAAATATCGCCATTTAAGCCCTGTCAGACTATTTTAATCAGAATGAAACCTACATGATATTAAAGTCTATTGAATTTTACATCGATATAGCGAGTTTAATCAAAATCGTTTTTGAGAAAATCATAAAAACATGCAATATGCATGGTATAAAGTGGCTCTTCTGGTTAGCCGATTTTGATAAAAAAGTATTTGTAACATCTCGGATGTATAGTTGTCTTAAATATGAAATTTCAGTTTCATGGGACTTTTCGTTTCCGCCCGGGAGTTACCACACACACACCCAGACACACTTATACACATGCACACACACAGACCTTTTTGCGGGACTTGGTTATTTGGACTCAGGGGACCCTAAAAAGTGTATTTCTGTTGAAAACTGGAATTCTAAAATTTTCACGATCTCATAACTTTCCCTTACTATGTATAGTTAGTGAACGTAAAAATCAGACACACTACATGGTCTATTGACCGTCCATGGAGTCTGTGTTTATTGACGTAAGTAATCTTTAATCTATCAGTATAATTAATTAATAACAAAATAAGAAACAATATATCAACACTTCGGATGTTATTTATGTATTAAAATCAAATTCAGTAATAGTTAAATTCTTTTGTGAACACCATTCTATAGGAGAAAGCCAACCTGGAGTAATTAACCAACGCCAGCCAATCTTTTCCATTTGTTAGTGAATAGTGAAAAAAAAAATGTTATCTTACAGAAAGTTCTATAAAGTAATAGAGAGTGGTGGAAAGCGGATAAAACTAATGATTGTTGGAGAAAATAATTTCTACTGTTTGATTATTTAACCTAAAATAAATATTTCCATTTACAAGTAACTTAAATTTTAAAGATTCCAAAAGATTATCTGTATCATCTTTTTTGAGATGATAAAGAACGGTTAAATATACAAGCTGAACGAATTTAATGACCAGCTAAAGCAAAAACGAGCAAATATATATATATATATATTATTCATAACAGCAATATAGAGGTATACTATACTCTTACCTTTGGAAAGCAAAAGATTTTAGAAAAAACATTATCTTATACAAAAGTGTGAGAGGTAATGGAGAATGACGAAAAACCGATAAAACTAAGTAATTATTGCAGATAATAATAAAATAAAATATTTAATGAAAAACATGTTTCCATCGAAACTCAATCTAGTTTATATTAAACTTTAATTTATGAATAAATTATTCGGAACAATCTCTTTCTAATTTGTTTATATATTTATTTATCATAACAAATCAAACATGATTATTACATTACGTTTCTTCATAAGTCTACGTGATAGTTGCAAGTGCACAGCAACAAAAGGTTGAGATAATGAATATGTGATAATGAAAAGACAAATTTTAACAGAATTATTCATATCTATGAGCTTAATATGAATAATACTACAATAGTAATTGACCTATATTGGGATAGAATATGGAAATAAATATAATATTTCAAAATCTGAAGATGAGGCATAAGGTACCTCGAAACGTAATGTAATAATCATGTTTGATATGTTATGATAAATAAATATATAAACAAATTAGAAAGAGATTGTTCCGAATAATATATTCATAACTTAAATTACTCTTCTATAATAGTAATTGATATGAACTTTAATTCTATTTAAAAGTTTTTAAATAGATTTTAACAACGGGGGTAAGTGAAAGTAGAGTGTTGCGAGCACCAGGTTTTCTTCAAATAATAATTATTTTAAATTTACTAAGTTTTTGAGGAAGGCAATATAAATCTCTGAGATGGTTTTTAGGTAATTTTTCCCAACATGGGTGTTCCTGTATAGAATAAACTGGTTAATTTAAAATGATGTGTGAAACCAATTAACAAAAAAAAATTATAATTTCAATAGTTGATATACTATTTATTTCAAATATGATAGAGTGTTTCAATTTAAGGGTTATAGAATTTTGACCACCAGTCGCCGATCCCTTACGCAGTGTTCAACAGACACTTCGATGACGAAACGTTCGTTATCAATGACACGTAAAACACTCTTTAAGTTATTGATTACTTTAAATCGAGTAATATAATTATTTGGATCAATTACAGTAATCAGTAACTAAAGTGGAGAACTGTATGATGGATTCATCATTAAAATGTTTATTTATTCAAGGCACGTAGAGTCTTACTTTAACGTCATTTGTTCACTGTATGACGTTTTTGAGGAACGAAAATAACAATAAAAAATAATGAATAGCATTATTTTGCACTATCATCGATTTTACTACAGATTTAAAATATAAATATATATTTTTATCAAAGCTATGTACAGGAACAGAACGATAATTATATATTTTATTTATTTTTTAACTACCATCTAAGTTAGGTATATATAGATATGTGTATATAGGTATATATATAGAAATGTATGCCGATATCACCAAATTCCGCCCACAAAGACTCGTCCAATGTTCACCGTTCAAGCCCAAGCCCCCGAGATCAGCCTTAACGCAATCCTCCAATCGACGCTTCGGCCTACCTTTCGGACGCCTACCAGTCGGATCAGCGAATACCAACTTTCTCGGAATCCGTTCCTCACCGAGCCCAACAACTTTACTCGCCCATTTGAGTCTCCGCGATGCTATCAACTCACAAATATATTCACAGGATATTCACAAAGTTCCGCAATTCCGCGTTGTGCAACCTAATAAACTCTCCAGTGGCAGACATGTATACATACATTATATAATTGTTTCTATGTTATCTATGCCTTTTTTTATTTATTTTTTACTTCATCACTGTATTTTTTTCTATATTACTCTAAGGCACCAAATACTTTATTTACTTTCATATGTATTATTCTAAAGGGACTTATTCCAGAATAAATAAATACATTATTATATATAATATGATATAACATAAAGAAAGATGCTTCCCCTAGCAAAAAACATTCATAGCGAAAGATACCACAGTTTCACGCCAAATAAATTTTGAATTGTAATTATTATTCAAGATATAGTTCAATAAAACGCTTATACAATAATTTTAATAAAAATTATGTTGTACACTTATATTTTTTAATATTTCTAGTATTTAAAAATCATAAATTATATGAGTTTATTTTCAAAGTAATTTATATTTTATTTCTGTTATTGGAAATAAATATTTTATGAAAGTGATCTCAAACTATTATTATTATTGTCCATATTGAGACAAATTGCATACACATGTATACATGTGGAAAAAAATATTGTAATAATATTTATTTTTAAAATATCAACTATATGCTTTTGTGTAAATTTTAAATATATTTTGAAGACCAGTTTTTTGTAACGACTGTGTACTATTTACATCCATATGTAACTAAGTATTTTCAAATCATTAATAATGTTTGTTCGGATATTTACAAGAATAGATTGTTTTCTTTTAAAAAACTTTTAAAAAAAACTAAGGTAATATTTTCACTAAAAATATTAAAATATCCGAAAGTAATCTTCTACCACCAAATTAATAAATATACAATCTTTTAATCCCTCACTCAATTTAATAGTAAAATCTTTAATTTTCCGCAAAACTAAAAGTCGAGGGAATAAAAAAGTTAAGCGGTACTTCTCAGACGTCCTACTCAATTCGCATGGAAATTTTTAATACTCAAACTTAGTTCGGGAGGGATGTAGAAGGTCAAGACACTTCAAAAAAAAATTAATACTTATAATTGACACTTAAATTTATTCCCGCTTCCATTAACATTGTAATCTCTGCCATACTTAAGTTTGTCCAGATATTTGGGTGAAGCTGGTTCTAATAAGGGTAAATCAGGATCACATTAGCGTGTTACTATATTCTTGTGGCCAAAATAATGATAACTAGTTCTTTAATCATTGATATTAAACTGTAGGGCAAGATATAATATCTTAGGAGAGGTCAGGGAAGTGGTGTTGCACTGTAATTAGGACTGTGCATCTTATCCTAGCCTTTGGTTTGAGTCGAGCTGAATATATATATATTCTGTTATATCAGCTACATGTCGAACAAGAGGTGCGGTATAGACGTCTGATACTCACTCAGCCTTTATAAAGTGGGTAATTGGAATGAATCTAGCCGGCCAGCGTGTTTTAAATAACTTCTTTGCACAGACGTAACTCAAAGATATTCATTTGTTGAATTGCAGGTGTTTATTCCACTGGAAGCACACATACACACATATATATATTTTATATATATATATATATATATATATATATATATATACACATATACATATATATTATACATATAAGACATCTAAAATACAGTTTTAAACTCGAGTTTATGCTTGGATATGGCTCAGTAATGCCCTGAGAATGGCTCACAAGCTTGAGCTGAAACGTGGGCAAAATTTAAAATATTTAGAAAAAGACTGACTCCTGATTATTCCACCTATAATAGTTTCTACAGTCGACTATACATCCTCAATATTATTTTATTTTAATATTTACATTTGCAAGAAAAATAAACTGTTTAATTACGGCTAAATATTCAACTAAAAAAAAATTTGCATTCAAAAACCATACAAAACTCACATATTTCAGGATACCTCGATTTGTATTAGTATATATATATATATATATATATATATATATATATATATATTTTTTTTTTTATTTTTTATTTTTTTTTTTTTAACTGCAATTTATGATGTCAGATACTAACTTAATGTCATTATTTAAACTTTATTATGTATCAAGTTACATTTCAAGCCTTTTATAACGTATTCTTAACGAATTTAAGAAAGAATAACAAAAAAATTAATCACATGAGAATTCGGAACCTGTTACCTTCAAGCTTTCACTATCGAAATCAATTTATTTAGTTAAGGACTGACATAATTCAAGAGAAGTGTCAATAAAATCCGTTTTAAAACTGAAAGGTTCCAAAGATTCATTAAAGCTTAAAAACGTTTTCCTTTCTGTAGTTGAAAATTCATTGGATATGAAAATTCCTTACCTTGACTGCAATAGCAGAGACGAAGAAGAAGCCAACCAGTAAGAGCCTCATGAGTGATATTTCTCTTCGTAACTTCTTGGAGATTGGAACAGTTCAGCAATGAACCTTTATCAGACTCTACGCTTACGCAACGATGAGGTAAATCCAACTTCACGGCAATTTATTCAACAATATTCCACAGGAGTTTACATCTCTATTAATAGAGATAAAGAAGGTTCAAAGTATCAGATTATATAAATGTTGACAGAAACACTGTGCAGCAATTAAGTTGTAAACTACAGTCGACTTAAACATTCCACCAACAGACCCCAAGGCAAATGAGAATGAGTGAATTTTTAAAAAATTCCTCCATGAATCACCTTTATGTTAATTAAGTGTTTATTATGACTAATAAAAGAGTATAATTTCATGTCCGTGATCATTATTGGTAGACGTATTTGCGTTCATAAAACCACAGAGTAAGGATTATTCATCTTCCTCTTTCTGTATAATATTTACTCACGAATGCAGATTATTTGAAACAATAAACCATTGTAAAGAAATATAATATACTGCTTTCAACTTAGTGAAGCTGGTAAGATAACTAAAAACTCATTTAATCGACAATCGAACATATTGTGTCAGGTTTATCATTGAACCTTGTTTGGTTTTCATCAGCAGATTGTATCGTTATCTTTCCACTTCAGAGTGAAACTCAAGGGCTCCAACGTATATTTTTCGTCAGGTGGTACAACACTCATTATAATATCGAATACTACGAAAAAGGGAAATCAACCTTGATTTAAAAGTACTATTATTATAAAGGGTTAACTTAAAAGCTTGACAATGCAATTTATTCTGGAGTAGTAATGGGCAAATACTCAACTAAAAAAAAGTACTGAGTACTGTACTCAAATAATGCTCGCTGGGAAGTACAAAATCTGCTCAGCATTCTTCCTGAGTACTTTTTATTTTCCCCTGTAATCAGCATTTTTGTACTTTTGAGTAATCTATTACTTTGATTATTAGAGTACTTTTTTATATGAAGTCACCAGATTAGAGTATATTGCCTACATATTTTAAGCAAGGATTTCATCCTTTTTGTGGTATATTAATAATTTGTTAAGGTTATCTTTTCTTTCGTATTACAGATTATTTTAAATTTTTTATAAAAAGTCCATAAATGTCAATTATTATTATTAAGCTAGAGGGCTCGCGTATACATTATTTTAAACTCTTCGGATAAAATCGATATAGGGATCGATTGTTATGTGTTTTTATGAGTATATATATACATTATGCAGAATTAAAATTAATCGATAGTACCATGTGATTCCAAGAGTCTAAAAGCATAACAATATACCCCAATTTATCCGAATAATAATCTATCTATGCGTTCCATATCTTTTATCCGAATAATCTATAAGCGAACCCGCCATCTTAATAATAATTGACATTTATCGATTTTGTATGAAAATTTATAATAATCAATATTATGAAAGAAAATATGACCTAAACAAATTATTAATATACCACAAAAAGGATGAAATCCTTACTTAAAATATGTAGATAATATACTCTACTCTGGTGACTTCATATAAAAACGTAATCCAGTAATCAAAGGAATCAAGTACTCAAAAGTACAAAATGTTGATTATAGGTGAAAATAGAAAGTACTCAAGAGGAAAGCTGATCAGATTTTGTGCTTCGCAGCGAGCATTATTTGAGTACAGTAATCAGTACTTTTGTTTGTTGAGTATTTGCCCATCACTGACCTGGAGAAATAATTAAAACATAACTACGCATAATTAGTTTGGCCAAAGTTTACATGAAATGCAATGAAAGGATTTAGTCAATGTTCACAAAAAGCTGGTGAATTTTTAGTCCAGTTAGAAAAAAAAAATTCAACACCAACAGTTTTATAATTCTCATCATATTTACACATTTATTATTTCAGTTCAAAGGATTTTTCATATTGAATAGTACCTGAAATTGCCGTATTAATATTAAACTACTTATTGAAAAATACGTATTTAGAAAAGAATCCACCCAAAAAGTTTTTTTGGAAGGGAATGGAACTGGTGGTTTTGAAGGAAGCTTTTCTTCCGGGGTGGAAACGGCAGGTTTTTGTACTTACCAACTTCAATTAGGCCTAACAGTTGCTCAAGAGTTTTGGTACTATGTAGTAGGTATCTAGAATTTGTTGTAATATTTTAAATTAATCATATTAGAGTTAAAAATTTCCTCCGTGAGATAATTTAAAAAGGAAAACATTCTCACCCTTGCGTTCCATATACTTCTCCATTAATTTTACTTCTTAAGGTCCGTGTATATACTTTTTTTTTCCTTTTCTCTGGCATTGGAGTTCTGCATACAGCCAATATCTGCACATTACTACTAAATAATTACTGATCACTAAATAGTAGTGCTATTGTATTCTTAGATATATGTTCATGTACCTTGTATTCCAGATAAGTTTATAGTAAAAAATATTTACAAAGCTAATGTTTAAATGAAGTTAACAGATATTTTATGGATATTGCAATAGCATTTTCTATATTTCGTTGGTAGACTACAGCTATAAACACTTTTAGATATTACTGTAAAAGGATACCAAGAGCATTGCCGAGTTAGGTTTGTGCTACAAGTAGCGATATTTATTTGAGAAAAAAACAGAATTATAAGTATTACAATTTTTATAATATAAATAAAACATTAAAAGGGATACAATTATTGTTCATGATTACTTTTATCAATTTATTTCTTACTTTATATTTCTATATTGTGTATTTTTGTGTACAGAAACACTAGAAATTTCCATCTGCTATACATTATTTTTAGATGTAATACACTATATTACAGTTTCATGTTATAGTTTCATATTACAGTTCATCTATTTACTAATCTTTTTAAAACATTGCTCCAGTATTGTATAATTTAAAAATAAACTATTCAGCATAAACAATTAATCTCTTGGCGTAGGCTCTTCTCCAACCACTCCAAAATAAATAGAACGCGAAATGAAATAGGGTTAAATGTTGTGCGGAGTGGTTGTAGTAGTAGTAGAACCACTTATATTTTCATTAATACATATTTTTCTGTTTTATGGTCATCATTTTATAGCCTGATTAATACGTGTTTCCAGAATATAAATTACTACCTGTCCTGGAAAAAAAAAAATGAAACAATGAAGAGGAGTGGGTCATTTCAACCAAGGGAATCCAAAAAGGATAGTAGAGTCTGGAGATGTAACAAGGAGAGCACAGGCCCAAGAAGAATATAGAGGATGCGGAGAAGAGAATCTGGAATCATGGCTCAACTAGAGTATCAACCAGACGTTTTCCTGGAAACCATATTGCCGAAGGGTAATGAGGAAAAATAAAATTGAAACAAGTCAAATTGATATACGTGTACTTCTTATTTCGAGGTGGTTTAAAATCTCTATTCATTAAACAAAAATAATCGTTTTGCCAAGCCGTTCTATCGTAATATAAACGATATACTTAATACGACGTAGATCTCAAAAATAAACTTTTTTGAAATTCGGGTTAGGTCGTTTCTTCATGCGATATGTCGATATTTTGTGTTATGTATTGGTAAAGAATTAGGCTTCATAAGATAATAAGGTGAGAGCTGACGTTTTCAAGAGATTATATGTGATAGAGCGATAACCGACGAAGATTAATCCATCAACCTTTGTAAAAACGACTAACAGTGGTCTGCTGGAAAGTCGATTTTTCGTTGTGAGGGTGTATGAAGGTTCACAGGATGGCAAGTACTAATGGTATAAGATGGATCAGCGATATTAATTTACAAAGACTTCGAGGAAAGGCAGTCATAGTGCAGATCGGCAAAACTGTGGTTGCCTCGTTGTTTCTGAGAAACTTAAACCTTTGAAGCCAGACACCAGAAGCTGGTATAATTCAATTGGCGTGCGGCGACCTGATTTCAAAGAAGCACCGCGGGTCAGTGGCCTTAAATATGTCATTTAAAGGTGTATGCCTCAAGACAGGTTTGTGTTCCTATAGGTCTACCAGATCTCTTTCTTTCAAGGTCAAGAGGAAGGATTTCTCTTTTAATTGTACATATATGGATACTAGGTGTTCAATTATTTTTTTTTTCAAAATATTGTTACATCATCTACAATGATCTTAATGTATCTTTTATTATTTATCACAATTTTATCTAGCTAAAATGTTATGGGAGTAAACACAACCATATATTATTCTAATTAATACATAATGGCAACTACCTTTACTTATACCTATTTGTAGGGCATGTATTCAAAGTTAAAGGACAAAAAATCACTACAATCTGGAGAGTTTTCAATATTATATACTTTAAATACTTCAATATGATACCATAAACTATTGGGGAACAACAGAGTAATTATATTTATCTGTGGGTTCTATAAAAAATAAATAAAAATTGATCAGGAAAACATGGAATAAAAAAAATTGAGATGTTTGATTCATTAAAATTTAGTAAACTGATTTTTTTTTTTTTTAACTTTTTTCGGAGAATATTCATTTGATGCTTCAATTGTAAACCCGGTTTTAGGAATTTTCTAATTTAAAAACCAATTAGATCTGAATAAAAATCACAAGATACGTTGTTGCTGCTCCGAAAACCTGAAAACAATATGAAATCACATTTGACAATTATAAATGATGTCGAATAAAATATAATAGACAGTAAGCCCTGTATTTTTTTCAGTTACCTGTACTGCAAGTGTCAGATTGAGAGGAAATAATCTTAAGACATTAAGTGGCTTAAAACTATAGATTACTTTCAAAATATGGATTTCAAGCTGGAAGAAACAGATCTTTTTAATAGAGGGTATTTTCAAAATTATGTGTTAGTATAAATTAGTATAAATTATATCCATAGATTATTATTTACCTCTCCACAATAGTTGTGCTTACTGGGATCTAAATATTCACTGAGCAATTTTCTTGTTTCCAAAGCCTTCAATATAATTTAAATCAAAACACAATTCGTATATATTATCAACAATGATTTATTTGTATCAGCATTTACCTGTTTTTCCAAATATGAACAAGGCCACAAAAATATCAATAATCGACAAATTTCATGTGATGTCCACAAACAGTTTGAAATAATGAAATGATATCCTATATTTGAATTTTCAAACATTAGGCTGTTCATAAACCCAAAGAAAGGTCCACATATCAATTGTTCAAAGCTATAAATCATAAGAATTAAGTTTTGTAAGCTATTCTGCATGTTGATTTCTTCTATTACATTGCATAGTACTTGATAGTTTTTTGTAGATGAAGCTAAATTTGATAATAAGGCAATATCTCCTATAATGAAAATTAATCTCACTCAAATACAACATAGACAAAGAAAACAAAAAAATGATCAT
This sequence comes from Piezodorus guildinii, assembly GCA_023052935.1. Lineage (NCBI taxonomy): Eukaryota > Metazoa > Arthropoda > Insecta > Hemiptera > Pentatomidae > Piezodorus > Piezodorus guildinii. The sequence goes on along the minus strand of CM041296.1, from coordinate 102,532,192 downwards.
TGATATTAAAACAACAAACTAAATCAATGAAACTGTTGTCACTAAATAAGAATCATCATCATAACACAAATATTTACAAATTTCTGGTCTAATGTTATTCATTGTAATTGTTCAAAGTCTATAGAAGTGATTATAAGTCACAGTAAGTAAGTAAATCTTTGAGAAATATTATTTTCATAGAATATCTGGAAATGAACACTCCAGGTTCTGGCTAATGGTAGCGGGAAGAAACTAATAGATTGTTATATCAAGAAATATGGTCATTGGATGCACTCTGTTTGCTGGACCTCAAATTTAAAATATCACTTGGAGATATTCTTAATGAATTATTTCCAAACGAATGGACATGATCCTCTAAGTCAATTCCACAAATGTAATCTACTCCATAACCAGACTTTTACAGGAGCAAATACTCACTATGATTCTTACCTGGAGATTACTCGAATCAGATCATGAAGCTGAAATATGAGGAATGAAAGGTTAATATTCTCTTAAAGTGGTATACAGAGAAGGAAGTAGTAACCTGCTCAAATTCAAAAGAACATTCTTGAATATTTTGGTCTTTCTTAAATGAAGAGAAACACGTAGAATTCCCCAGGTAGACTTGGAGTGGTTGAGCCTCTAAATTTTGAAGAAGTCCCTGAAGCAATCTCAAAGCTACAGGTCCTGCAACACTTCAAGGATAACTCTTCAAGGTACAGGACCATATATGAATATTTATAAAGAGGAGAGAAATCTACAGCAATGGGACAATTATGTCATAGGTTATGTTATAGATAAGTAAGAAGACCACCATCTTTTCATTGATTTAAGAAGTTTTATCATTCCATCAAGAGTGTAAAATGGTATGAAAGCTCCATAGATAAGGAACATTCCATCTAAATTGATTTGCCTTTTTTTTTTAAGTCAATGATGAGAAATGTAAGGTGCTGAGATAGGATAAAATCTGTGTTCTCACACTTTTCTGAAGATCTTATATACGATGTTCTTTATAGACATGCCAAGCTGTTTTTATGGATTTAGAGAACTGAAACATCTTCAAATAGAACCAAAGGCACCTAATAATCTTGGAACAGAAAATTCTGAATCATAATGGATTTGTTAGAAATATAGCATAGCTAGATTGAATATAACAAAAAACATTGGGTCAAATGTACATCAAATCAAATATAGCTGTTTTAGTGAAATAAAGGAAGCTTGGTTGGACATGCAAAATGATTAAAAATAATGAACAGGAGGTCCTGCATTAAACCTGAACAACTGGGACAATTAAGCTGAACTGGGCTGATAGAGTAACAGGAATGAAAAACTATAAGGCAGTCTACACGAGACAGTAGCTCATCGATGAAGCCAACAACCATTCTGGGTTGCAACACCTCAGAATATAAGGTAAGGTAAGATCACTTCTACTATAAACTTTTAATAATAATACCTTTGTAGGGTTAAATCAAAATTCACAATTATATTGAAAAGTATTTGATTCTATAGTTAAAAATTCTTTCATAAATGATATTTATAATAGGATAATTAATGTAACTTAACTAACAACAAATTATTTCAAATATATATTTCTCTTGACATGTTTGTAATATTTTATGAATAAAATTTGATATTATTTTATTAAAAGACGTATAAATTAGGCGGAGCTATTCTTACCTTTTCTCGTTATAAAAGAATTATTAGACCTGCTTTTTCCTCCAAATAAATTTTCAAGATTTTTAAATATAGCAATATTCAAAGATTTAAAGCGGGTTGCAATATTCATGACTATATGAGTAAATTTTATGTGCATCGTTGTAATTACTAAATAGCAGAAGCTAAATGTTATAGATGTAAATTCTAGATCGCCATTTATAGAATACCACACATAATGATCATAGATAACAACAACAAATTGTTCTACCAAAAATAATTTCAGAAATATAGAAAAGTATTCTTCATCTTTATTTTTAATTAATGTTAATTTTATATTATTCATTGTTCTCAATGTTTTCGTCATCTTTTCACCATAATAACAGTTCAGCAAAATCCCAAAAACACAAGTTAATCCAATACATATGCAGTCAATATCATATAAAATCAAACTTTTTTCTGATTTAATATTATCTGATAAAATTATTTCTTGCATTGTTGCTAAAGTTTCAATAGTTACAAGTATAAAGCTATAAGTCAGTCTGATTTTACAATTTTTCATCATTTTAAGTTTTTTGTCAAAATATAATTGGTTCATTCCAAAAACAGTATAACCAGAGAATAATTTGTAACCTTCTAAGAACTTCTCCATCATAATAAGAAGAGACACTGCAGGATGGGTATTTTAAATTACTCAATAATTCTGTTTGCATAAATAAATCAATTCACCTCTCAAAACAAGAAAATTAGTTTGTCTAAAGCTGAATAAAAATCATTATAATTTCTAAGGTTGTAAACAGCTTACTGTTTGTTTAATAAATCAATAAAGGAACAGTAAAAAAAAATATATGATTTTTTTGAAGTCGTAAATATAAAGGACACTTCGATAAAAGCATATTTTTGAGAGAATATGGTGTTAATTTTATTATTAAAAACTTTTAAACTAATAATTTGACTTTGTCTGTACTTAAGTACATCTATAGGACAGAAAAAAAATAATTTGGCAAAATATTTTCTAAAACCAACACTCATGCCCACTTATAAAATATTATCTTATTTTTTCCATGTAAACAATTGTTTCAAGAGTGGGGGTATCTGTTATTGAGAAGATTTACTAGTTTGTACTAACACTTTCTCATCATCTTGCTTCTCATGAGTATTTTCTGACAAGAGAATAATCATGGTTCTAGTAAGTTACTAATAGATCTAATCAATTCATATTGAACTGTATTGTGTAAGTTACAATCATTTAGTAAATTTAACTACTTCTTTACAGAAATACAATTTTAAAGGTCTTATGGCACCTGTCTTTACTCCTTTTCAAGCAAATTCAAGGTAAGTGTACTGAATTGTTGATATCTATAAATTACTTTGAAGTTTGCACAAATAATTTAAAAATGACAAAGCCAACAAATTAAATAATAAAAAAATAAAAATAAAATCCTTTCCAATAAAGTTAGTAAATAGTTATTAATTTTTGAAATATTACTGAAATGAATATTATCAACAGGGCATTAACTATTGTTCACCTTTTTGAGCCAACAGCTAATAGGTTAGGTGAAAATATCTCTGAACTAAATTTTAATATAAATTCTGTCATTGATATTTTCTTATATTTACATATCCAGTACATTTCAAAAGAAACTATCAACAATAGTTTACCTGAAAAATATAGTCCATAAGCAAAACTATTACATCAAATGGCTTTAAAATATTATTTTTAATTTGTAAATAATGACATAATATCTTATAGATACAAATATAAATATAATCTTCTTCTAGATTTTTTTAGTACCAATTAATTTTCAAGTTATTACAACTTTCCCTATGAATAATGCTTATCACTGATTGAATCAAGGTCATTTTCTAAATTCCTCTTTGCTTTTTCAGGATATATTTCAAATTTGGTATAAATTTTGTATTTAATAGTATTCAGAGCTTGATGTGCTCCTTAACTTTTATAACAAGATAAATTTCATGTTTAATGTATTTAATATTTCGGTAATTATTCCGAAGTGTCACTTCTTTATTTCTTATTTTTTCTTATCTAGGCAAGATATATTTACAGAATATCAATCTATGAAACTATTGTCACGTAATAAGAACTATTATCATAATCTAAATATTTACAAATCCCTGGTATAATGTTATTCATTATTTTTTTTTTTAATAAAGAAGTAATTATAAGTTGCAGTAAGTAAAACTTCAAGAAATAATATTTTCATGGAATATATAGAAATGAACTATCTGTGTTCTGGCTGATAATAGTGAAAAAAACTAAGTGATTGTTACATCAAGAAATATGGTCATTTGATGCACTCTGTTTGACCTCAAATTTAAAATATCACTTGGAGATCTTCTGAATTTATTACTTCCAGCCGAATGGACAATGCCCTCTGAGTCAATGCCACAAATTTAATCTACTCATCAACCAAACTTTTACAGGAGCTAATACTCACTATGATTCTTACCTGGAGATTACTTGAATCAGATCATGAATTTGAAATATGAGGAATGAAAGGATAAAATGCTCTTAAAGTGGGACACAGAGAAGAAAATGGTAACCTGCTTAAATTCAAAGAGAAAATTTTTACAGGACCTGCAAAGCTTCCAGATAACTCTTCAAGACAAAGAGTAATAAATAAATAAATATATATATATATATATATATATATATATATATAGCATTCTGCAGTGATGGAACATATGCATCGTGCTTATCAGTGATTACATCAAGGTCATTTTCTAAATTCCTCTTTGCTTTTTTCAGAATATATTTCAAATATGGTATGAATTTTTTATTTAATATTATTTAAAGCTTTATGTGCCCCTTAACAAAAATATCAACAAAAATTTCATGTTTACTGTATTTAATATTTCTTCTTTTTCTTATCTAGGCAAGATATTTCTACAGAATATATTCCATCTTATGGGGAATTTTTAAAAGAGAAGGGAGTTCTGGGAATATTAGGTGATAGAGATATTATATAAACATAACATTTAAATTATATTTACACTTGACTTAATTGTAATTCATCTCTTCAAGTAAATGGAACAACCGGAGAAGGAGTCTCAATGAGCACTAATGAAAGGAAGTTAGTTACTGAGGCTTGGGTAGAAACAGTGAAAAAAACTAACCAGACGTTAATGGTCCAAATTGGGGGGACATCGCTGACTGATGTTAAAGATATGGTAATGAATTTCTTAAATAACATAATATTCATAGATATATAATCAGACCCCTCCCAAAAAAAAAAATAAAGAAATAAAAAAAAATAGTAAATTCATCAATACTGGAAAGCTTAATAAACTATGTACCAAATTAACAAGGTTTTTATCAAGATATCATTTACAAATGTTCCTTAAAGAAATTAAAACAGTTGCTTATTTGATTTTTTCACCACTTGTAACTCAAGTACTTTCTACTCAGATATTTTTAAGAAATTCCACTCAATCATTAAACTACAAAAAAAAAAAAAAAAAAAACTAATTAAAAAGTAACACATTTCATTTAAACTTTAAACTGAACTTCAGAATTGGACATAATATTTTTATCATAAAATTTAATATAAAATATTCTTTCATATTTTCTGATAAATAATGGTTTACTCATTAATATATTATTTTTTACATTCATCATTAAAGTAAGATGAATTTACAAACAACACATGAATTTATTTCAGTAATTTACTTGTATTAATAATATAGTATTAATATTATTAGTATTAATATTATATTATTATTAATATTATAGTATTAATATTATTAGTATTAATATTATATTATTATTAATAATATTATTAATATTATAGTATTAATATTATTAGTATTAATACTATTTCATTGTATTTCTTGATCGCCACCCTAACTTTCTTACTGAATATTTCAGCACTAAACTAGTGCAATGATTCCAAAGATTTTTGTCGGACCCTTTCATCCAATCAGTACAATGGCAAGAACTTCCTAAATTAAAAAAGAAAATTGCATTTATATAATTAGGGTTTTATAGAAACCTCTCATCTGATTGCATCAAAAGAACACACAAGTCATTGAAGAGCGAAAAATTTCAGTTCTTCCCTAAAGGTAGTAAGTTCATATTTAATTTCAGAAGCATACTAAAACATCTTCGGTTACGAAAAAAAATCATTAAAATAGTACAAACAATTCTAGTTTTTAATAATCAAGTAAATTGGTTCAATGAAAAATTACTGAATATTACTTAAAATAGATATAGTACCTATTGCAAATCATTGTCTTATTTAATTACTTATTATCTTATTATACTTAGGTACATCTGACTAACAGTAAACTTTTATTATTGAAATAGTGGACTAACCACTTAGTGACGAAAATAAATTTTTAAAGATAATCAATGATAGTATATGCTAAAATGAGGATCTATAAAATGCTTTAAGTCCGTGAAACATTGTACTCAGTGGATAACTAAAATTTAGAAATACAATATAGGTTTACTACTAGGTTTACTATCAGTTACCCCAGGAAATTTAATGCATCTGAGCAATGCCTGAGTGACGCTTATTGCAAGCTAAGGCTTTGGAAATATTTTTCATAATTTGAAATAACTTTCCAATGACATCTCACAGAGCTCCTGGGCAATTTATATGGACCCCCAGAGGTCTGCAGACTTGTTGAGAACCACTACACTAGTTTAATCATAATAAATTTATCTCTTTTTTGAAATACCAATAGCGTAAGTTAGAATGAAATGAATCATTATAAACTTTAGACTTTACTGTTACTAGATAATTAATTCATGACAATCAATCAAATACACATCATCATTTCCTATGGTTTCGTTCAGATTTTTTTATAAGTTTATTTATTTTTCCAGGCACAACATGCTGAGAAGCTTGGTGTTTCATCTCTTCTTTGCCTACCAGATCTTTTTTTCAAACCTAAAACTGTGGATGATTTAATTCATTACTTGAAATTTGTTTCACATGCGGCTCCTAAAACTCCTCTCTTTTATTACCACATACCTTCTTTCACTGGAGTCAATCGTAATGATAATTTACAAGAATTATTTATTTTTAAATCTTATCCTAGTTTTAATAAACAAATTTTAAGTGGCCAATTCCATTTTCACAATAACTGTAATAATTAGTTTGAACATACTTAGTACCTCGTAAATGAGACATACTGTGTTTTAAATGGGAAAAAAATTAATTACTTTCACTTACCTACTAAAACAATGCATTATAAGTATGGTATTGTAATTGTGACAATTTTTTAATCCAGGTTTTAAGATCTCCTGCGTCCAGTTCAAAAAATAGTCTATGTGTGATTGTAATAGATATAGCTAAACACCAATAATTGAAATTAACCATTTCAGATAGGTCTATATACAAGATAACAATGCAGCTTTTTCAACAAAAGTAACTTACCGGAACTACCCCTTTGTATTTGATACCCCTTTATATTTGATTGTTTTTATAATTTTCCCAAAAACAGCTATAACTATGTTCATTTAACTCATTGCATTATTAAAATCTTTATAATATCAGCTGGGTTTTATCCGTATTAAAATAGTTTTGCAGTGATTAATTCCGAAGTTCTCATTTTAAAGTACCTTTGCATTTGTTTGTTTGCTTGATTCATCTCTCATTATTATATACAAAAAAATATTATAATTAAATTATGTACATTTATAATGTACGGTTAAAAAAACCTAAACATTTTGATTAAAATATTATCTTACATATCAAGTCTTTGAAAATAAAAGAGGCTGATACAAACAATTGAGAAAGATATACAATTATTGAAGAAAATTATTTTATTTTTTAAATTTTACTTAATGAAAAATAAATGTCTACATAGAGTATAAATGGAAAATCCACGAAAACTTAATTTGAACTTTTAAAATTCAAAGGTAAGTGAAAAATATGATGTGTGCAGCATATTTTTAATTTTTGCTCACATGCTAAGTCTTGAATTATTCACTCATGATGACACTAAACACATCACCCGCCAATAGCTTATGACTTTTCAAACCTGAAGAATAAAACTAATCTACTCTAAAAATTGTTGATTATTGAAAAATAAAAGTATGTTTATCATGATTTTTGCGATGTTGACCAAGAGATTTTCTGATAAAACTGCGTTCTGATAAGATCATATTTGCTTATTGAAAATAGGTTTTTACAGATGGCAAATGAATAAATAGTCAGAATTTCTGAATATGTCAATAAATAAATAGTTTTTAATCTTTTGTTGTTTTTTCAGTTTCAATGAGTGAGTTCCTAAGCAAAGGAAAAGATCAGATTCCAACATTTTCTGGAATAAAATTTACCAGCAATGATTTAGATGAAGGTGCTAAATGTTTAAAAGTACATGAGGATTTGACTGTTTTTCTTGGAGCAGACACGGTAAGACCCATTTATTTTAATCTATATAAACTTTATTTTAAACCACATCATTACATTTATAAATTATAATTTATAATATCCTCCAGTTATTTGACATCTTGGCATTACTAAACTGCTAGTTTATAGCTTATGCATGCTCTAAATATACAAGCTGTGATGTAAAAGCATTTTGAATTATAAAAATAAAATAATTAAATTATTTACTATTAGACTCAGATCATTTCATAGTGATACCTTTAATACAGATTAAAACAAACTCTAGGTACAATGAGTACACCTTATGATATCTCATGACGTTGCAGATCCTCGAAGAAAAATAAATAAGTTATAAGATGACCTTCATTGTGAGATGATGGTGCAGTAATTTATGATTCAAATAGTTTTGGATGGTGACAGAATATTATTAGGTTCATTAGATTAAGCGTCTCAATTTAAAATTTTGATTTGATTTTTGAATGAAAAGGACTTCATTTTCAAGTCACTCAGAAATAGTAATACTTCCCACCTCCCTCTGTCTCCCACGTTATATTGGAGCTACTAAACTCAATTTTATCATTATTCTAATATATTTTACTTTTTCAAGAACGTTATATTCTTTTTATTTTTTTTTTTTTTTTTAGATTTTTTCAGCTGCTGTGATGCTTGGATTTGATTCAGGGATAATGACTACACTAAACTTTTGGCCTGAGCGATTTCAAGAAATACAGAATAGCATTAACAGTGGTAATGTGAAGCAAGCAATGCAAATACAAACTAAAATATCAAAAGACATTGAAAATATTTTGGCTTCTGGTTAGTATGAATAAAATTATTTTCCCATAATTGTAGTTATCATTATTATTTATTTCAAAGCTAAGTATAAATAAAAATAACCATTCTTACAACAATAGGAAGTAAATTTTAAAAAAATTAGAAAATTTGAATATATATTTCAAAGGGTTTAGCGGAATAAGAATGTGAAATCTGCCCCCACGTATATCAGAACCAAATTTTATAACATTCATTCAACTTATGATAAACCACCTTATGCAAATTTTTAGCATCATAATTCTTATAGGAAAGAAGTTATGAGAGAGGAGAAAAAAAAATATATTTTCTCCTGAACATCTCAACCGATTTTCACGAAAAAATTATATGTTATGGATTTTCAAAAAATATTTGTTTACAAGAAAATGTGTCAAAACTTTTTTTTTTTAATTATTCAACAAAAAAAAATTAGTTTATGTAGGATTGGTACACCTCCATTTTTTTTTTTCTATTTTATTTCATTTGAGGGTCCTACATAATATATGTTTTTTTCAATTTAATCGCAATTGTACCCCATGATGAAAAAAATAAAATAAAATTTTTTCTCCTGAACAGATCAACCTGTTTTCATGAAAAAAAAATATATGTTAATTTTTTTCTCAATTTTCTTATGAAAACGTGAGTCAATTTTTTTTTAAATACTTTTTTATCTTATGTTGGATTGGTACATATACAATTTTGTAGGTTTTGTTTGCTCTATACCAACTCTCCAAGCTTTGACCACTAACAGCATGGCTGGTTAGAAAGCTGACAAAAGACTGTTGTTGTTGTTTTGTTTTTTTTGTTTATTTCACAATTAGGTACAATTGAGATCAAGCCTCTCATGCTAAAGGTCACGGGTTCAAACCCGCAGGTGGTCCTAGGATTTTTTAATGGGAGTAAAAAATCCTTAGTTACGCCGTCCTTCGGAGGGGACGTTAAAAGGTGGTCCCGAGCCTGTGCGATGTCAGGTACTCGTTAAAGATCCCTATCCTAATAAAACCTGGATAGGCAAAATTTAGGACTCCCACTGTAGCATCGTCCGATTAGCCATAGTAGCATAAAGTGACGTTAAATAAATAAACAAACAACAAACACAATTGAGATCAACTTGATAAAAATATATATTGTGCAGGACCCTCCAATAAAATAAAGTAGTAATAAATTGTCGGTGTACCAATCCATATATCCAAAAAGTATATGATGTAATAGATGTATATGATGAGATAGAATAGACTTTTTGTTATATATTTTTAATTTGAAAATAAATACATTTTTTGTTAAGAAATTTATGAGGGGTACAAATGATGAATGTATACAACTAAAAATTATATCTTTGAAAATGGAAAAATAACATAGTAGACTGAATAATTTCAAATTATTTTTTATTTACTTGAGCATTTTCAAAAAACATAATTTTGTACAAACCACAAATAAGGGCCGAAAACACACTTTGATAATTGCCATTTTCATTATAATTATGGTTCGTTTAACCGACTAAAAATCGTAATATACTGAGTTTTCCCACAGCCTTATTATGAATTGTTTTGTTACATTATTTCAAAGGTGAATCTATAAAATTAAATTGTCTTCTCCATAATATATTTTCACTTGGCATTTGACCCTTATTTTTGGTTTTAAATCAATCATAAAACTAATACAGAATACAAAAAATATATATCAGACTATACCCTCTTTTTATGCCTTTTTTAGGATCGTGGGTTCATCAAATGAAATTGTACATGAAAAATCAACTTCAACAACCTGTAGGTTTGACTAGACCACCTCTTGGTAATTAAGATTACAGCGAAAAACAACAGAACATTGTGAAACTGACTGCTCGGGAAAAAAAAAATAATGTGAAAAATTTAAGTAAATAAAATGTTTAATTTGTTTTAAAAGCAAATATTAATACAAACAGGACTAATTTTATTAGTAAACCTTTCTTAGCCTTGACTATCTTAAAGGAATGTAGGAAATAAAATATTACAACTAATTCTACAGAATCATAACTCAATAAATGAAAAGATGTATGTCCCTATCTGGAAAAAAGTCATGTACTATAATTATTAAAGGCCTTGGCACAAGCCATTTAATAATTACTGTTAATGTTTCTCCCCACTTGAGTGATTATTTGTTTAGCAATTCAGACAATAAGGAAAAAATAGATATAAACCAGAAATCAATATAGATTGATATAGATCTGGTTAATTAAGATTGAACAATGGACAAAATAATTGTAAGGCCTTACAAAACTGTTAATTTAAATTCATCCTTATGTCTCCAGTCTCATTAAAATTTATCTTTATTTCTTAGAAAGAATTTTTGGTGATCACCTTTATTATTCGACCATAAATTATCCTTCTAAAAACTTGTTTCTTTTTGTTTTATTTAAAATAATGAGTAATAAGAAAGACCAAAGAAGACAAAGAAGGATAAAATATAATTCAGTAAACTAATAATAATTAATACCTAAATTCATAAGCACTGCTTAAGAAATAAAAAAAAACATAGCAAACTGTTATAGTTTTTCAAATATATGATTGATTTTAGATGTAAAACATAGGAAGAAGATAAAGCAACTGCTTATGTTTTTTGCTTTTTTTTTTTCAAATAAATCTCCATTTATACAAAAGATCAAATTTATGAATCACTGCATTTGAGTGAAAAAAAATAAATACACATTAAAATTAAAGGCATAAATAAAAACATTTTTAATTCATCACTTCAATGTTTTTATTAAACATAAAGCATTAATCACACACTATACATTTTCCTCACACAAAAAATAACGATTGAAGTCATAAAAAATGTTAAAAACATACATGAATTACATTTCACGGATGAATTTTCTGAACCATCTCGTGAAACTATTCTAGAATAAACAGCAGCAAATGCTAATCTGTCACTCGAAAATTGCAAGTTTGATGTGAAGTGGTCTGTGTTAAATTTTAGTTTATAAGCATCAGGTAATGATCCAAACGCTTTTGGATTTGAACTATTAGATGACTCTAATACATTGGGATAAGTAAAGTCGGTAAAATTTTTCGAAACAGCCTTGATTGAAATATCATTAAATGAGGTTGAATGCAAGTATATTTTTCCATAATTAGATGTTTCAAACATGAGTGGTACAGTATTACCACTTTTCCGACCACAACTAGATAAAGAATGGTTCAAACAAGGCATTACAGAGCATACTTGGATCCCAGCCGATTTACCACCATAAAAAAACCTCTTACACCATCATGTATAGCTAATCTATAATGATAGTGATAATAAGAATCATTTTTAATATATGATAAGTCAGACATGTTTAAGTAACCTTCAGGGCGATAAGTAAATGTCATATTAATATTAAATTCACAACATAAAATCCCTTGACACATTGTTTGGTTTAGAATCTCTGTTATAATTAAACCATTTTTAAAATCACATTCGCTGTCATTATCACAAATAGGAGTCAATAAATGAGTATCATACGATGATAGGTCTTCATTCCATAAATTCAAATCACTGTCCTGGGATGTATCCTTTGCTCGTTCAGATTTACGCCAAGATGGACCTCCAAAAAAAAAAAAAAAATAATAATAATAATTTAATTGATTTATAATAGATACAGTCAAAATAAAAACAGGAGAAGGATATGACCCTTTGTGAAATCTGTGTGATAATTCTCATTTTGCCATTGGCCATGAAACAGTATGCATCTCTATAAGTACAGAACCCAGGAGGACAGGGTGCCCAAGTGGCTTAAAGCATGTTTAAAGTAAAACACCTGATAACAAAATTTTGAAACAAATTATGATGAGTTCGTATTTCGGTGCCATGAGGCTTTGAACTCTGGCATTAACCCTGTGCCCTCACCCCTAGGCACAATAAAACCTTTTTATAGCTTAAGAAGTTGAGTTAGGGATGAGCCAAAACAAAAAAATACTGGACCCAAGACCTTTCATGGCTTGTAGAGATACAGGATTTTTTTTTTTTGTCAGCAAATGTAAACAAGAGACAATACCTATAGCAGCATGTATTCTCATCAGGTTTTTTTTATATATGCTTGTCTAGAATTTTTTCATGATTGAAGTCCAGTTCTGTTTTATGAGTGTGTTTCAGATAAGAATAGACAAATAGCCTACCATTATTTGATTAAGGGCCATTTGGAGGGTTTATGACTTTGGTTACTTGAGTGAGGCATTGGAGAATGTTATAAAGGGGCTGAATAACATTGCTCAAACCTGATAGTAAAAACAATATTTGGAAGGTACAGTAATCACCTCAGGAATTTTCCTCCTCACACCCAAGCCTGTTGGTTCATTGCGGGGAGATGAAAAAGCATAGTTTGGTCCCATGTGGAGGGCTTATGATTCCAGTGACTGAAGTGATGGTCTCAGATAGATAGATTTATATTGTCTTCTGACCTAAGACCCTTTCTTGCAGACAAAATAATAATTGTTGTTGTGCAAATTACAATAGTTAAACAATGCATGTATAATATTTATTGTTAAACAATAAATATATAATTATATCCAGAGACTGAAGTAGTTGTCCTAGTGGCTTGATTGGTATATGGCTGGAGTGATGATCCTGGTGGCTAGAGTGTTGGTCCTTGTCGAGTCGGAGCTACCACAGCTACTGAACTGACAACTCTATCTGCATCGCATTGTTCTGAGCTGGTGGCTGGGCCTAAGTTTGTGGACGAAGTTGTGGGAATTCCTCGAAACTTGTTGGCAGTGGATGAGGTCATTGAGAGTGGTATATCTGAGAAGTTCGTTGAATCTTAATGTGCTCCAGTACTAGAAACCCATGATAGTTGGCTGGGTGTCCAATCTGGTAGGTGGCACATGTCGCTGGTGTTTCCCGTTTCTTCATAAAAGTACCGCTTTCATTGTTGGCAACTTACACAACGTGGGGGATGGTTAAAATATGACTTCGAGTGAGCGTACTGCTGGCATCTGACACACTGTGGTATTATTCTTTTCCTTTTTTCTCTGGGTTCTAATAATTTTATTTTTTAATAGAATAAATATTGAATTTCAAAACTTTCATCATAGTATGTTGGTTGGGAAACATAGGGAGTGAGTGGGATTTTCAACTGAGAAATCACATTGGTTATGTTCACTACTTCATATCCATATCTTCTTATATCTATTTTCATTTTAGAAACAGTGGTAGTGTGGTGCAGATTTTTAACAATATTTCTGCGGTTTCTGCCTCTAGGGAGTGGATGAGTATGAAAATCAGCTCCTGAATTCCTAAAGCTAGTTTACTAGTTTCCTATATACATTTGAAGTGGAGGAGTAAACAATTAATTCAGTGTAGTTTTGAGGAATAAGGAATTTGGGAACGGTTTGTTTTGTAAAATTGTGACTAATGCTTGCTTGATAGTCTTGGATGCTGTGGGTGTATATTGGAGTTTATCTTTGGAGTGTCTAACACTTGTGGTAGGCTGACATACTTCAACTAAATTGTCTAATGGATTGAAAGTGTTACTTTACTAACTGGTTTGGGGATATTTCCAGCAAAATTATTTTTTGCCTACATGGATCCCCGAATACAGCAAGTAAGTTTGTTTTTTTCCCCCAGTTACTTAAGCCCAGGCATCATGAAATGTTTCATCAGAATTTCGGTCTATTACACTTTCCCCACTTCACCCAAAAAACTGCGTTGAGGTGAGATGCATTTGGACAACAGGCCTCGCCTTTAACTTAAATTTTCACTGAAGCACCTTAAGTCTTAAATTTTCAATCATGAAAATTATATTAAAGCAAAAGAATTGACCGAATTCAAAAAAACTTTTTGAGACAGAAATACAAGTTAGTAATAGTTATCAAGCACCAAAAAAATAAAATAAAAAGTATATTTAAAGTTTGATTTAGTTCACAGGATAGATAACATTGTACTAACCATCTTTTCCTTTTTTGTATAATCTGGCAGTCAATATTCGTGATTCACCCTGCTCACTGAATACATAGACCAAAGGACCTTTTTTTCCTGCATATATTCCACTGCCAGTGCTTGATCCGTCAATTTGATTTATTCCTGCAGCGAGAAGATTGGTGTCAGTTGAATATGCCCAGGCAAACTGGGTCTGCACAGCTATATTAAAAATAAATATACAAAGTTCAATAAATCTTTTTTTTAAATAAAAATTTAACAACAAAATGAAGAAGATTGGTGTATAAAAACGTCTTCAACCAATCATGTTTCCCTACTACAATTTTAATTCTAAAAACATAATATAGATATGATGGTTAACAAAAAATGATCAATCCTTATATATAATCAAATTAAAAGCGAGATGGTTGACTCCAAACTTTAATATTTAATATATTCTCAGAAGATAAAGCAAAACTTTCATGAATTGATGAAACTTTTAGTATAAAATAATCTAGCTGTAATACCAACAGCCAAGATTTTTTATAAATGTTTCATAGTCATAGAGCTATAATGCTTCCTAATTGATACAGTAATAATTTAGTTTAAAGAAATAATTTATAATACCTTCTAATTAAATGAAGTAGTTTAATTTAATGAAATAAATAATAATTTCATAAAAAAAACAATATTTAAAAGTCTGATATAGTGAATAAGTACTTACATAAAAAGGACGGTAATTCAGAAAACCACCATGATGGATAGATAATATCAGTAACATTTTTTTCATTTACAAGAGTCAACGCTGGTTCTTTGAATATTATATCAAAGCATATGAACATTCCAAAACGAACTCCGAAATCCGAATCAAAGAAAATTACTTCAGGAACTTTAGTAATATTTAAATAGTTTTCACCAAACAGATTAAACTTTCTGTACCTGTAAAACAAACGAAAAATCATTCGTCTTAAAAACATTTTTATACTATTGACTGCTGGCATTTTTAAGTCATAGAAACCAAGATACTTGTAAAAAAAAAAAAAAATTAAGCTTAGTAAGTAAGATAATCTGATTGGTCATGAGAGTAATAGTAAGTCACATTAGAGTTAGACTATACATAAACCAAGTTTAGAACTATGTAATTTTTTTCTGATTTTGATGATTAAATTTTTTTCAGATCTTAAACTTTCAAACTGAATAAGTATTTTGATCATAAGTTGTATTAATATGGACTACATTCCTTAGCAAGGTTGATTATAATATCTGTTAATGAATAAATAATCAGAAGGATACAAAATTAAAAGTTATTAAAATGAAAGAGAAAAAGATGCTTTGAAGTTAATATTGAGTATGATTGTAATCACTTTTTTTTTAATGTTTTAATTTTCATGTTAGACAATTCTTATTTGCCAAAACAAACACATATTACAATGCAGCCTTACTAAAAAAGAGAAACACATTCGAAAGAACAACATTCTAGTTAGAAAATCCAAGTTTTTACTTTATTTTATGTTCTGTACAAATAAGTCAATATTCAAAAAAACAGAAAAAGGCATATTCATATTTAAAAAATGAAAATATATTCCTCATCAGAAGAAATTGTATTAATCTTTTTTTTTCCCAACAATTTTTATAATTACAAATTTAAATATTAGTAACAACCATTTTGTTATATTACCTTGCAACAATAAAACCTTTCCTATCCAGAACAACATTTGTATTGTATCTTAAAACCTCACCACTTGAAGATTTATATTCTTCATGAATAGTGAAAGAAACATACACTTCATAGTCCCTAGCAGCTTTTGATAACAGTCGTAAAACCTGAAAAAAGTAATAACAGTTAAATGTAACAATTGTATATAACCTGCGTCTGAATAAAAACAAGTGTTCATTAAAATATAAAATAAAACCAATAACAGATATCTGAAAGCTCTTTCAAGAACCAAAACTTTTTCTTCTAGTGGCGCGACGGGCCGTGTAGGCCCTTGGCCTCGCGGTGTAACCTCCAAGGAGATTACTCTCACGTTTCTCAATGTACTTTATAGGGTAGGGTCATCACTCCCAACCCCTAATTTTGTGAGGGGCCATCATTTGGCATACGGGTCTCACATACCCAGGAGAGAGGCTGTGAGTGAATCCTCTTTTAATTCTATCCTTATAAAAATCCCCCTTGGACTGGGATTCGAACTCCAACCTTTAGCGTGAGAGACTAGCGAGCTAGCCACTCAGCCATGGGCTCCCCATAAGAACCAAAACTTAGTATATTCTAAATTTAAAAAAATTTATAATTGATATATCGAAAGAATTTAGACAAAAGAATGTAGACAGACAATCAGAAATTGAATTAATATTTCACAACAGATCAAATCTGTACCTCCAAACAAACATACAACGCATTTCACATCATTTACAATTCGGTAATGTGTGTGAATTTTGAGATAATCTCCTCTGTTAAGGTATTTTTTAAAAATAAAATATGATAAATAATCCTAATTTGTGCTTTGGATTTTTGATAACCTCAATATTATTATTTAATGCTATAAGCATTAAAAATGAATAATTAGATCATTTTTTCTGCAGAAGTTATTGGTACTCTCATATTTTTTTAAAATTAATTTGAAGAGTATAAAATATTGAGTATTTCTTTTATTCTAAAAACAAAGAAATTAGTTGACAATCATATATATACAAAAATATAATAAATGAATGAATGAAAACAAATTTATTCTGGGACAAGGCTCCTTAAGAGTAACATAAATGAACAAGAAAAATAAGAATTAACACTGGCCAAAGAACAAAAAAAATAAATAAAAAAATAAAAGCATTAATGTGGATGTAATTAGTTGACCTTTGAGAATTACTGGAAGGAATTAGTCCGGGTGGCGGTCATTAAATGAAACAACTGAATTGTTTCAACTATTTATTGTTTGCCAACGTTTCGACCCCCTTTATGGGTCATCATCAGGGCGCATGGTG
The DNA here is from genome assembly GCA_023052935.1 of Piezodorus guildinii. Taxonomy (NCBI): domain Eukaryota; kingdom Metazoa; phylum Arthropoda; class Insecta; order Hemiptera; family Pentatomidae; genus Piezodorus; species Piezodorus guildinii. The sequence goes on along the minus strand of CM041296.1, from coordinate 102,514,535 downwards.
GGAGAATGGAAAGTCATGTTAGAATGTAGTTGGGGGGAATATGCAATGATAGTAACTGTTCTCGGAGGTAAAAGGAATTGTTAATGTCATAGGGGTTAGTTCGGCTAAGTATTTTAAGTGAAGGTAGAAGGAATTTACTAAGTTTCGAGGAAGGTGCGTTGATATTAGAAATGATGGGACGGAGTGGATTGCCGGGTTTGTGAAGGCCATATAAACGTGGGGGTAAGGAGTTGTACGAGATCAAGTTTCTGTACGTGGTTAGGTTGATGAATTTATTTTTTAAGAGATTTTTGATATGTTGATTGAATTTTATCATGAGAGGGCGGGTGGGATCACGGGAAGATGGTGTATATGTCGATCGGTCTGATAAAAGTGAGTTTATTTTGTCGTCGTATTCTGTTTTGTCCAATATAACTGTTACGTTACCTTTGTCAGCCCTAGTTGCTTTAAGTTGCTCATTGGATCTGAGGAATGAGCAAGTGAAGGAAAGATCTTTGAAGAAGAGGGGGGGAAAGAGACGACTGAGGTGGGGGGCGTTGGAGGTGGTTGGAGATCATATTACTTATACGTAAACGGGAGATTTCTTTGTCCTCCTCACTTATTTTGAAAATATCACCTTTATAAATATATTCCAAATCCGTGATAAGTTGGGGAATCATTTTTGAAGGATTAGAAGAAGGGGTAGAAAAATTGGGACCTAAGCTCAAAATGTTGTTAACATTAGTGGGGACGGATGTAGAGGAAATATTTTTGATCCAATCATCCGAGCCTTTAGGATACGGTTTTTTATTAATACTATTTTCAAAAATGGTTTTAAATTTTTTAACGAAGGAAATTTTTGTCTGTTTTTTAGTGAAAGCAAAAATTGTTTGAATACTTGTAGTCAGTTTGTCCATGTTGTGGTCGCCTATAATAGGATGTAAAGAAGAATTTAAGGAACGGATATTGTCGTTTATATGGTCAATTAGTTGTATGGTTTCCCTAATTTTTAAGCTCAGTAACGTTCTTTTGTATTTGTCCAAGGAGTGAGTCAATTTTGAGGCAAGAGAATTTGACAAGGGGACTTGACTGATGCAGTTCTCAATGAATTTTGGGAAAAGAGAATGGGTTCGACATTTTAATAAAAAAATTCTTTGTTCAGTTTTTTTGGCAAGTCGTTTGTGGAGGTTGCAGAGATTGTTAAAGGCTTGTCTATTTTGGGGGAATCGCGATTTTAGTGAGGAGAAAATATGACGGTGGTCATTTTAGAATTCACTGGAGAAAGGTGGTAAGTGGTTGAAGAGGATACATTTTGAGTCTGGGAGAAAGATGGATCCAGAGAAGTAATTGAAAGATTAGAAGTAACTTGGGAAGAAGGTGTATGGGGAGTTTTAGTATAATGTTGAGTTGGGAGGTGAGTCAGAAATCTATTACTATTTAACCTAGTGTGATAGCGGTGTGATGGTCTAGAAGAACCCAAAGAGCGGTCGACTGAGGGTTTGGTCGTTGTGGTGGTGATCAAGGAGTTGTTACCTTTTTAGAACTGGAAGTGTGGTGATGAGAAGAGCGTGAGTCACCTGAGGGTGTAGAAGTGATGGCTTGTTGAGATGAGAATGCCTGCTGTTGTTGAGATGTAGATAGTATGTCCTGCTTGCGATTTTGTATTCTGGCGCTGCGGCGGAGAGTTGAGGAGGATGTATCTTTTTGTTGTTCCCGTGTTCTTTTTATCATTGTGTATGTAATTAGTTGACCGTTGAGAATTACTGGAAGGAATTAGTCCGGGTGGCGGTCATTAAATGAAACAACTAAATAGTTTCAACTATTTATTGTTTGCCAACGTTTCGACCCCCTTTGTGGGTCATCATCAGGGCTTATAGAGGGAGAATGGAAACCGCTAAAAAAAAAAAAAAATGTTTCCATTCTCCCACTATGCGCCCTGATGATGACCCACAAAGGGGGTCGAAACGTTGGCTAACAATAAATAGTTGAAACTATTTAGTTGTTTCATTTAATGACCGCCACCCGGACTAATTCCTTCCAGTAAAAGCATTAATGATTACAATAAATATATACAATTGTCTTTAAATGAGCAAAAGAGAGAGAAAAAAGTATAATAATACCTTAATATAAAATAAAATTTAAAAAACAACAAAAGGGAATAAATAAAAATAAGAATGAAAGTGACATAACTTTATAATAAAGAAATAAATATAACTGATTACTTACTGGATGCAAACTAGAGTCGTCGACAGGTGCTATGGGAACACCCCAAATGGAATTTCTACATAGACAGTAGTGTCTTCATAATTCAAACCAAGTTCTGGGAAGACTATAATATCAGCCTAAACAAAAGGTAATAATTAAAAGTAAATAAATAAAAGTGTTGTAAATGTATCCTTTTTATTATTGCTGAAACTGAAATGTAAAATCAGGAATAGGATAAACATAGTAACATAGAACAATTAAACAAAACAGAGGTAACTATTCATTAAATACTGGTGTTAAAAAGAAAGGTATAAAAAAAAAGGAACGTAAGTGTTTAAAAAAGGGAATATCAAAATAAACTTATTTATGAACACAAAGAAAAATAGATAATTTAAGAAAGTTAAAAGGTAAAGAAATTATAACTGATGTAGTAGTAATGGTTTAGAAAACAGATAATGTTAGTAAATCTGAAAACTGCTTTTATAATTAATCTTTTGGACGAGTTATAAATTTGTAAGTACAAAAAATTAAAACTCTTTCGGTCGATTCTCATGTTGCTTAGTTTATTGTATCTGGTAGAGCATGCTCAGTACCCTTTTTTTCATTCTGGTCGAAACCTGTTGGAATGGAATAGTGTACTACTTACATGTATAAACTAATCTATATGCAATGAGGTAACAGACCTCTTATTAGAGGTTCAATGATAAACTAAGTTACAAAGTGTGTTAAAAATAAGCTACAATTAAACAAAGCTTACAAATTAGATATTGCAGTTAAAAGAATAAAATAAACCATTATCCTCAGATATTTTTTTGTTTTATTTTATCAAGGAAGTGCTAAAATACTTACTGATCCAGATGCTATTTTGATTAGTCGAACATATTCATCAGCATTCTTGGACATAGTATCATTTCCATCTTTTCCCGGGTATGGATTATACTCAACAACAGAAGCATGATAAAAATCATCTTCAGGTAGGGACTAAAATTTAAAAAAATAAAAAATATGAAAGATTTAAATAATTCAAAATTGTTGTCAAGAAATCAAATATTTTAGATGTATTTAACCAGTTAGTACATTTAACATAAATTTACTTATAAACAGCAACCTTACAATTAATTAATACTGTATTACCTATTATTAATCATCTAGCTTCAGAATTAATGAATTATACTTTAAAAACTTTGAACTTAATATATTCTGATTATCATTAAGTATATGGTGGTATATTTCTATATTATTAGAGTTCTGAAAATAATGCTTATATATTTTTTAAAATCATCATGTCACTTTGATGGAATGCTAAATAACAGAAAAAATCTCATTACAAGGTAAATTATTATTTACCATCCCATTAAAATGGTTAAGAGATTGTAAAAAAAAAAAATAAATAATAGTAATATTTTTGATACTTCAAAAATCCTATTAGTAAATAGCACTTTGTTACTCTATAGTTGTTGAAATGGCTGTATGGTGTATGCCAATGCCATCCATACCTGGAAGAAAAAAAAAAACAAGAAAAAAAACACCCCCTACTTGAGTTCATCAAAATAGGTTTCCTCCAAATTAATTGTACATTTTATGTTCTCTAATACTTATTATAAGTACTTAGAGGCTGCATAAATTAAAAAAGCAGGTATTTAGAGAAAAAATTTAAAATGAGTAAATTCTTGAAAAAAAAAAAAAACATGCATTAAAAAAGGTCATGGTCCTGGTACATTAAAAGATCTGTGTGTGAGTAACTGTTCAATTTAGAAAAATAATTGATACTGAGCTATTAACAAATTCTCCACTGTTTAAAATGCAATATAACTTATCTGAACTAAATGTTTAAAAATCTGGTGCGCCCAACATATGACTTTACTTACCTCCATTGTTAAAATCAATTTAAGAATTTTTAAATACATTTAGAGATAAAAATAAATCGTTAAAGAATTAATTAAAATGTATTTCGATAGAAACATGCGTTTTTTCAAATAATATATTATATTTTTATCTACACCACACACACATACAGACCTTTTTCTTGGACTAGATCATTTGGACTCAGAGGACCCTAAAAAGTGTATTTCCGTTGAAAACTGGAATTTGAAAATTTTCACGATCGCAATACTTTCCCTTACTATATATTTCATATATAGGTAAGTGAAAGTAAAAATTAATAAAAATATAAGATCTTACAAGATAAATTAACAATTAGACATTCATATCATAAGATATAGTATTTAAGTTTTGTTGGAAAGCTGCTAATGGGTACTATCGCTACATGTGAACCATTACAGTACAATCTTATATCACATTTACTAGATGTATTTCATTATACAGTGGTAAATATCAACAAATATATATTTTTCTTAAGTATTTTCTACTTCTATTTTCGGTCTATATAAATGATATGTTTTTTCAAATATGACGTGATTTTTGGATAAAAATAACACTTGTAACTCAAAACTCAAGAGAACAGAACGCATCTTAAACCTCCCTCTGGATAAAAATAGCTGATAAATGTACAAATAAGTATTTTCGGCATTTATACAAATTTTCTTCAAATATAACATATTACTTGACCGCAGTTCTTAGACTATAGACACTATCAGTAGCCGCCTATAGGTGGGCCTTGGCTGTAAGTATGCTGGACATCTCTAGAGCCATTTCATACTTGATCTCACCACCATGGTTGCTCCATGGCCCTTTTGTCGTGGATTGGTTGGAATAGTGACTGCAAGTGTCCTTATTCATTTCCCAACTAGATCGATCTAAACCATTTGTTTACTGATAAGCATCTCCTTGACCTAAAATAGAAATCTTGTACTTTTTAATATAGCTAATATACCATGTTAGAGATGACTCCACCTTTAGTCTACGAAAATTCTTGCAACCCGTTAGTAATGCTTTCGTATTACTTAAAGTAGAATATATCATACCACGAATGATAAAGTATCATGCACATGAGCAGTACTTTTTATTGTTCAAAGCTGATATGAAGACCGTCCATATGTGACATGAAATGGATTGATAATATCAAATCTACCTTTTCAACAATTTTTGACCGCTCTTCCAAGTTCGATATGACGCTAATGCGATGAGTGATTGATTACCTTCTATAAGAAAAGAGAAACCCACGAGTAAGGAAAGGAAGGGTTATTTTAAAAGCAATCTCAGACCAATAATGTTTGTTTGTTGGCTACAAAATTGTATGTTTTAAATTGTATTGTTTTAAGGGAATGGGAGTAGGGTGGATATTTATACCTTTTACCTAAGCCTCATATTTGCCACAAGATATACATGGCAGCGAAAAGTGCACAGTGAACTTGTACGGAAGTTGTAGCGCCATAGCTGACTTTTTCTAACAATTAAATGATGCTTTTATCAGAAAGTTTTTTTAAGGATTCGTTATACGTATTTTTAAGTTCTATCATTTGTTTGAATAAGGCCTAAAGTTTGTATTAAATTTAGATATTTATTCTACTTGAAACATTAATTCCATAACAACCCTCGTCCATATATGAAGATAACATCCGCAAACCACTTTTCTTTCCCTTTAAACGCCTGAAACCTGATTCCTTGAAGATTGCGTCAATGTCGGAAGACTTTATTCCTGTGGTTACTACTTGCTGCTTATTCGAACTGAGCATATTCTAAATCTTCTCTGCTTGGCTCCCTCTCCTCCTCCAAATCTATTAAGTGAACTCGCAGCTCCAAATCCTTCCCAGATCTACTTAATCCTTGATTCAAAGCCTAAATCTTATAATAAATACGTGATTCTCATTAAACGGACAAGTGCTCTAAATGAGAAGAACCTACCTGCCTACCTCTCTCCTTTTATTTCATTAATGGTTTATGAGGAATAATGGACGTATAAAATACATAATGGCAGCTAGTAACGTTGTGTGTCAAATACTATTCTGGCCTGACCAGAGACTTCGGTGTCGTATAAGAAAAAAAAAAAAAAAAAAAAAAAAAGGCCCATGATGCACAGGGAATAAGCATAATACATTTTTTTTAAAGATTTTTTTAACACGTTTCTTGAAACGATAAACCTCGAAGTTAAAGATTTGTTTTTTAGTCGATTAGAATTTCCTAATGGAAATTATTGAAATCATAATATAAGAATTTAAAATCTGACAAACAAATAATAAATAAGGAAATTCCTCGTGTAAAAATAAAATAAAATTGTTTAAAAATTCGATATTACCGATATCTCGGATGTTTTAATCGATTGAAAATATCGGATCCTGTAAACCGATAGATCGATATTCGTTCGGTACTAAAGCAGTTCATAAGCGGGATCAATATGGATCAACGAAGATTTTTAATATATATTAAACATCGTTTAATATCTACACCAATATTTAATTTGAAGATGTAAATGTTACCTCTTCGGGATATAAAAAACTATGAACCTACACTAATAAATAAATATAATAATAAATAAATGGAACTCTAAGGATAATTTTATAATCGATGATTGAAAGGTTAGATTAAACATATTAGAGCGTACGCGTTTTTAAAATTATAAATGTATGTTAAGTTCAATGAAAATAAAGTAGTAGGTACACTTACCTTAATAGAGTACGCTATTCTTATCAAGTAGCAAGATAATAAATACAAAGTAATCATCATAAGAAAAACGAAAGAACACTAATATAAATAAATACGCAAGAGAATAATGCTATTATTAGTTTGAAAGCATTTCTTGTATCATCCACCTACCATGAACTACTCTACCTATCTTAATCGAGTGGTATAGAAGGGTTCTCTGTTAATCACACAAGCTATTTGTTGCGTAATATGATAAAACCCTAAGTGGATTTCCAAGAAACAAAAAGTAATTACAAAGACATTTCTTCAACGCTCTTACAAGTGTACTAGTTACACCTTTTACAATCCTTAATTAATAGATCATAATAACATTCCACTATGCGCAATACATGAATCATAAATTTCTAAATTGATTAGTTTTTAGAGAGGCCTGAATTAAAAATACCTTAATTTAAAAATTGATTCCAGAATATTTTTTTCTCCAAGTGAGTGATTGATACAATTTCACTTTATCCACAATTTAAATTTACTTGATGAGTATCAGCCAACTATGAAGTACAGCAATATAGGGTTGTTCTCCCACACTTAGAAATTTGACAGGCCATGCAGTTGTTTTTCTTTCCAGAACATCTGGACCAAAAATCAAGGAGTCAGACAATTGCTTCAACACAACTTCCTAACAGTATATAGCATGCACAGATCGATTAGAGAATGGGACATAGGTCCACATATACACTGTCGGTCAAAAGCTTGAGACCACCTATGGTTTACATCAATTAATGTGTTTCAATTTTTTTGTACTACTTGGACGCTTGGATTTTTTCTATTTGTGTATCATGTGGGTTGCATTACACGATTCAACTGAGAATTCATTCTTTTTAGCCATTCGTTAATGAAAAAAAAATGAGAATTACCTGTTCAGTGAACTTTTTACAACTTTGGCAGAAAAAGTTGATAAATCGATAAATAAAACTAATCAATAAATTAGAATAAATTAAATCTTCTCAATTCCCCTTAGGGGATTACTAGACTGCAAATAAAGCTCCAGACACAAAAATCACATTGTTTTTTCGTATTTATTTTTATCACGTTACAAGTCTCAATAATAATTAAATTTATTCAAATCATTTCTTGTTATTTACTATATTCGCAAACCTTATTTACACCTAATTAGAAAATTTGTTTATAAATAAAAATAATAATAAGATACCTCTATTTTATTTAGGTATTCATAAGCGGTTATACATGAGTTATTGAAGTAAAAAATAGGTGATCTCAAACTTTTGAGCAGTAGTGTATGTTCAATGCTATTCAAGTCAATTATTTTATTATTTGTCATTTTTCCAAGAAAGTGAAAGACTGAAATTGGAAGTTAAAATACTACTAAAAACCAAGGTAAACTAATTTATTTAATTCCTTTCATCCAGGAAGTATTCATGAATCTTTTTAATCTCAATCATAAGACAGTATTTAAGGAAAACATTTTTAATAAGTCTATTGATAGGTCTAAATCTTTTTTTTATATATGTTTTATATGTGTGCATGCATATGTGTCTGGAGCTTTATTTACAGTCTGGTAATCCCCTAGGGGGAATTAAAAAGGTATAATTTGTTCAGTTGCAGATAGTACAGTAAATATTTTCTAAAAATCTTAAAACACTTAACAGTTAGGAGAGACAAAGCATAGGTCTTCAAAGAAATTTTTTATTTTTTTTTTAATTGCTATGGGAAGAAATGAGATTAAAGTCAATTCTGATATGAAGTTTTTCTGAACTAGTCATCTGTTAGTAATCATAAGATTTCTAAATTATGTGTCTAAATTATCTTTGAAGGATACCAAACAATTCTAATATCATATCTTAAAATGTTACATTTTTCCAAATACATCATCATTATTATATTTCTAATCCTATTAACAACTAAAAACAAGTAGGTGTAAAATAACTAGGATAAGGGTATAAAATATTTGAATATTCACCATTTTCAATCTCTCATTGCTTCCTCAGTCACCATATTTTATGCTAAACTATGACTCACTTTGTGATTATAATCAAGTATTTAAAAATTGAAATAATTTTTTTTTGGAAAACTTAAAATAATTTTATTAATTTCTAGACCCATAGAGGTATCAAAAATAGAGTCTTCTGAAACAATACTAACTTCATTTAATTATAATAATGAGATTAAGTGCTCTAATATAAATTTAATTAATTGTAAGCCTCCTGCTCAACAAGTCATTTACGAACAGGTCATTCAAGTAATTTTACGAAATGGTTTAGGATTGAACACTGTTTCATAGAATGATACTGTTTTTATCAGAACTGAAGTACACCATTAACAATAACAATATGACAACCTATTTTCACTAAAGATTTGGTTTATCATCAGTTTAAATATAGTTTTTTATTGATATAAATAAATTCAATGGCACAAACTATGGTTGAAATGAATTTATACTATTCTTTAAAAATATTTATTGTAATTGCACTTATGAAATCAATAATGACAGACTTTTTATACAATAAATTTTTTTTTAATACAAATACAAATTAAAAAAGTTAAGAATTAATAGAGCATAATCAATCAAAGGCACTATTAATAAAGGCTGTATAATTAGATACATATGAATTATTTCAATTATGTGTGATGTTTCATCTTATCAATATACAAAAGTTCAGTTTCACATGGGGTACATGGATATAAAAAGAAAGAAACCACATATAAATATATTTTAGTAGTTTGTCGAAAAAAAAATGGGCATATGTTAATGTTATATGTTTAAATACCATTTAAAAATTATTTTCCAATATTGGACGTACATTATTTAATATAACACTATACATATTTACATTTTCTTGGTATAAAATTGAAAAATACAAAATGAAGAGACATAGTAAAATTAACGCCCAAAATGCAAACAAAATCCTTGTTCGACTAGTAGTTTGTTAATATTTACACCATTATGGAAGGCCACAACCTCTAATCGATTACTTAATACATCACTGAAAAAAACAAAAAAAAAGACATAAATATAAAACTAAAATAAAAATAAATGTAAATATAAAAAAAAGTAAATATATTTAAAATTAAATTTAAATCTGATAATCATCTTTAATTCATTAATTAGTAAATAACCAATCATCACTGTATTCCTGAGTTAAAAAAAGATTAATTTTTTATACAGATAAAAGGATAGATTTCCATTTTGAAATGTATTTCACTTATTAAAGCATTTTTGTCATTAACCCATCCCATGAAACGTCCCTTCAGCAATATTAATAATTTAAAAAATATAAACACTGTAATTTTTCAAATATTAAACACTTCACAGCTATAATGACGATATTAATAAATTATTATTTATTGATAAATGAAATTCCTCACCTATCAGTTACTTCAACCTCTATTTCTTGATCCAATAGTAATGATTCTGTAAACATTTTTCCCTCCCTGTCCATATTGTTTTCAACAAATATATTAGCCAAAGTACAATAAACAGCCTAAAAAAAATTAAAAAAGAAAGAAAAAGTAAAGTAACATTAATTAGCCATTAAATTTTTACTTAAAAGAATAATATTAAATATACTTACAGTCTTTATGTAAGACTTTAAATCAGTAAGACAGTCTCTTTAAAATTATGTAAATAGAAAACTTATTGAAGCTTCCTACGACTCTAGTGCCATATTTATCAGTACAATACCAAATTCTATAATTTAATAAAGGTAAAACAAAAAAAAGATTCAATGAGTTTCTAATAAACAATTTTTTTAATGAGATTGTCTCAAACCTTACTAAAAGTATTAATATTATACAGTCTATCTATTGCATAGCCTATTGTCTCATAGTTTTGTCTCTAGTTAATAGCATTTTTCAAATCCGTAAACTAAATAAAGTTTTTAGAGACGCCAATCTCTAACACATCTGAAAGTATTTGTTTCATAAGTTCAAGATGTAATCATGCACTAATAAAATGCATACTAGGGAAACAAAGTACACCTAGAGAAACATGGCTGGCGAATCCAAATAATAGTTTTAATAAGAAAGTCGCCAACAATGACATAACTTCCTTTTTCCGATTAAGATTGAAGTAATAAACAAAATATACTGCATAAAAATTAATGGTAACTTGAATAATGAATTTAAAACAACCTGGCATGGAAGGTGAACAAATCGTGGTTCAATTTCTCGGCATTTATCAAGTGAAAGGTCTTCTGTAACGCCATAGTCCACAAAAAATACCTGGAACATTTGATGAAAAACATTTATTATAAGATGTCAAATGTCAAAGCTGAAAAAATCTAAAATCCTCAAGTGAACTTATAGTTTAAAAAACAAAATTAAAAATTATGAATGATAATTAATAATGTAATTTCATTTGATCCATGAATAAATCGAAAAACAGCTTTTTACAAGGAAAGTATCCCTTGCGTCTCATCCTTATTTAGCTTTTTAATTTATCAGGGTGTCTACTAAATCAGCTCAAAGAGATTCTCTGACTTTTCCATATTGTAAGAAGTCTTTTACCTGGCCAAATCTCGGTGAAAATTGACAAAACAAAGAATAATTATAATTAATATGGTATGCTAGATTAAAAATATATAGAATGACTAATTACTTTACTATAAGATTCAACTATATCTACCCGACACCAGCTGAAATTGTAGTTGCTTAAGTTGACTTACCAATGAATTATGACGAACTTGGATAGTGCTGTTAGTAATAATCAATATTTACAAATCTATTTTAAAACTCGCTTTATGATATTTGCAACATCACAACAAGTAGGCATATTGGAACTTTTGTCTGAGTGAAGAAGAAACAATGTTATCTAGGAACCATTTTCCCTGACCTAAGTACAAATTTCCTGACTTTTTCAGATGTTTTTAAAATCTCTGACTTTTTCTTGTTTTCCCCTTTTGCTAGACACCCTGTTTATATTTTCATCAAGACCAGAGTTAAATAAAATCTTTTACACATGGAAATTCACTGATTATTTTTTATTTTCTAGGACATGTCCAATATTTTAAGACTTGGATTCACCACAATAGGTTTTATCAATATCTAGGCAGAACACAGGATGCTCTTTCCTATGATGGAAAGATCATGACAATGGAAACATTTATCAGATGAATTGGTGGTAGAGCAGTGCTTTTGTCGATGATTATAGTTTATTTAGCAAAACATTCAATTCAACCAATTTTTTCTAAGAAAAGAATTAATGAGAGAAAAAACTTATTGTTATAGAAAAATTTAGTGAAAACAATTTATATAGTTTATATTTTTCGATTAAATGAATTATAATAATTCAAACAATCACCAATTCCAAGAAATAACTAAAAACCTGTGTGTCTGAAATTGATGTTCTGTGTTTAACAGAATATTTTAAGGGCTGACTATTTTAGAGTGATATGAAAAAGCTCACTAGATTAAGCTGCACAGCACCTCCTAGTACAACTGTTAATCAGTAATGGTACTTCCTGGATTATAAGTCAGGCATTGTTATTTTTTGCCACAAAACACTTAGGTCATCAGTGTTAGGAGGTCTCAGTCTCACTAACACCACAAGTGCTGTAATTTTAGAAGTGTCTTTTGATCATTTATTTTAATTTTTATTTAAAAAAAAAAAATGCATACCTGTAAAATACCATTATCTAAAATATCTCGAACAGTAGCTCGCAACCACATGGATTTTTTACTGCTATAGGCTACCAGCAATTGACCTAGGCAAGGAGGAGTGCTAAGTAACTTAAATTCTTTTTTGGTTTCTGCCGAATTAAGACTTTTGTTTAAAGTAGCAGCAGTTTCGCATCCTTCACCAGTATCTAAAAATTTAAAAATAAACAATTTATCTGTTAAATGAAAAAAAAATGACGATTGTGTAATCATCATGATTAATTAGCAATTATTGTAGTGTTTCTTAAATTAATGCAATGCAGGGGGAAAAAAGTAACTCTTAGTTAATATCAAAGTTAAGGCCTATCATATCAGAAATCAGAATAAAATATTATTATAATATATTGGATTGTCCGGAAAGTTTGTAGAGAAATTTAGACAAAAATTAAAATTGATGAACAGCTTAAGTTTATTTATTTAATCTACAAAATAGTTACCACCATTAGCAATTACTCTTTCCCAATGGCTTGGAAGGTATATTACCACTTTTTCCCAAAAATCAGTCCTTACTCCTGAAGAACAATAAAAGTTCCGTTTTGACGTCATCTTCTGAAGAGTAGGATTTCCCTAGTAGAAAATCTTATAGGGAACGGAAATCCGTAGGAGCAATGTCAGGAGAGTACGGCAGGTGAGGTAAAACCTCTCATCTGAAACTTAATAACTTTTGCCGAGTCCTTAAAAACACATAGGCCCTAGCATTGTCTTGGTGGAATAGCACTCCTTTCCAATATGCCAACTCTGGCCGTTTCTCTTCAATTGCTGCCTTTAATCGATCTCACTGGGCACAGTAAAAGTCTGTATTAATAGTTTGGTTTTGTGGAAGGAGCTAAACTCAAAATGTATGGGTCCCTTCCAATACCACCAAACACTGAGCATCACCTTTCTTTGATGCAAGCCGGCCTTTGGTGTTGCGAGTGGTGTCGTTCTAGGCAACCCAAAGATTTTTTTCTGCTGGTGTTGATGTAGAGAATCCATTTTTCGTCACCAGTAACAACTCATTTCAAAAATGGATCTCCCAAATTTTTTTTTCAGCAGCAAATCACAACATGAAATCCTTTCAATAAGGTTCCTTTCACTGAGGTCATGGGGAACCCAAACGTTGTAATGACAGATGTACCCGGCATTCTTTAGATGATCAAAAACTGTTGATTTGCAGGCTCTTGCTCCACAGCTATTTCACGGATAATTATTCGTGGATTATTTGAGAAGACTGTCATAATATTGTTATATTGTATCGATGTCAGGAGTTGAACTCCGGCCAGCCCGGGGTTGGTCTTCCAAATTGGAATCTCCTTATCTTAACCGCAAAAACAACTTCTGAACCATGCCATCAGTAATTGAATCGCTCCCATACACAGAATCTTTCTTATAGTTTGGGCTGCGTTTTTCCCTTTTTTAAAAAATAACAGCATAAAATGAACAGCCGAAAATTATATGAATTGTCACTCATGTTAGTTTGCAATAAACTACACTACTGAGCCTTAATAAAGATGAAATCAGTGTGTAAATATTCCATGAGGATTAAAGGTATATAAATAAACATTAGCTTAATGGTTCATTTTTAGTAGAAAAAATAAAAGATAAATTTTATTTTAAAAATCTCTACCAACTTTTCGGACAACCCAATAAAAAAGTATATTGTTTTAAAAGATTGTAAAAATATATTTATAAATTATATGGTTGATTACAATTATACCAAATTATACAAATCGTTAATAAAATTAAAAAAATTATGTGCTACCTGAAAAACTATCAGGAAGTAAGGCATAAAACATGTTGCATAAAACAACAAAAGTAACCTTTAATGTAATAAAAGAACCAATAGAAGGTAAATTTGGTGAATTTATAGTGTCTGTAAACAACTCAGCTGTGTCTTCAGTCCATTTATCTGAAATTATAATTTCAAATGAAAAAAAAAATAAATAAATAAATTGAAAGTGTGATAAAAAAATAATAACACATTAATAGAAGAGGAAAAAATGCCAATAAGTTGAAAAAATACTATACCTTTATGAAGGGAGCCCCATGATGAAGAAGAAAAATGGAATATAGGACTTTGAATATTCTTGGAATTAAATAATTATCTATCACATCCAGATTTGATCCCGGGACCAGAAGATTAGATGCACAGTGCTTTACTCCACAACCCTACTACAATATGTACTTGACATGAATTGGGCTGTAGTGGTATAGCTTTCATTGATCCCGGGACCAGAAGATTAGATGCACAGTGCTTTACTCCACAACCCTACTACAATATGTACTTGACATGAATTGGGCTGTAGTGGTATAGCTTTCATTGATCCCGGGACCAGAAGATTAGATGCACAGTGCTTTACTCCACAACCCTACTACAATATGTACTTGACATGAATTGGGCTGTAGTGGTATAGCTTTCATTGATCCCGGGACCAGAAGATTAGATGCACAGTGCTTTACTCCACAACCCTACTACAATATGTACTTGACATGAATTGGGCTGTAGTGGTATAGCTTTCATTGATCCCGGACCAGAAGATTAGATGCACAGTGCTTTACTCCACAACCCTACTACAATATGTACTTGACATGAATTGGGCTGTAGTGGTATAGCTTTCATTGATCCGGGACCAGAAGATTAGATGCACAGTGCTTTACTCCACAACCCTACTACAATATGTACTTGACATGAATTGGCTGTAGTGGTATAGCTTTCATTGATCCCGGGACCAGAAGATTAGATGCACAGTGCTTTACTCCACAACCCTACTACAATATGTACTTGACATGAATTGGGCTGTAGTGGTATAGCTTTCATTGATCCCGGGACCAGAAGATTAGATGCACAGTGCTTTACTCCACAACCCTACTACAATATGTACTTGACATGAATTGGGCTGTAGTGGTATAGCTTTCATTGATCCCGGGACCAGAAGATTAGATGCACAGTGCTTTACTCCACAACCCTACTACAATATGTACTTGACATGAATTGGGCTGTAGTGGTATAGCTTTCATTGATCCCGGGACCAGAAGATTAGATGCACAGTGCTTTACTCCACAACCCTACTACAATATGTACTTGACATGAATTGGGCTGTAGTGGTATAGCTTTCATTGATCCCGGGACCAGAAGATTAGATGCACAGTGCTTTACTCCACAACCCTACTACAATATGTACTTGACATGAATTGGGCTGTAGTGGTATAGCTTTCATATATGATATTGACATGAAAGCAAGGAGTAAATAAGTAGTAAATTCAAACTATATCAGACTTTTGATTTCTTACTATAATGGCTGTTTTTAGAATCAGGAAGAAAATTAAATATTTAATACAAATCTAACATGCTATCACCATAATTTTCCGATAAACTTATGCCAACAGCTTACGAAGTTTCCTATCCCAGATTTGAATATAAAATAGAGGATATAGAATTAAATATAGATATCTATCTAAATATAGATATTTAATATAAATTGTTCCTCAAATTTGCTGTGTTATAGTAATTTACAAAAGTACAGAAGATCGATCATAGCAGATATAGGATAGATGAATGGTGTTATAAAGGAGGAAGCCTGATGTACAGAAGTAGGTAAGGAATTCAAAAACAAGCAACATGAATTTTAAAGGATTTTCTAAAGAAAGCGGTTTTAGAAAATCATGAACAGTTTTTCACATTTTCAGTGGATGTGACAGTACACATAGAAAGGGCAAAAAGAAGTTCGTCAACCTCTTCCCAAAGAACATTGCCCTCAAAATATCAATACTGTTGGGGAGAGGGGCGACAACTCATTCGCTAGCAGCCTCAACCCGATCGTTAATTATGAGTCGCTGGGTTCCTAATACTTATTTAGGTTTCGTTATGGGTTTTAATAATATAACCAACTTTGTCATATACATATATTGAGAAAAAAACACAATTGAAACAAATAAAAATTAACTTATAGAGAAACATAAAAATGGCGAGAGCGATGATGTTGGCGACAGTGATTCCAGCGACCAGTCTCTCCTGTAACTCCCAGCGGTCACTTAATCCCTTTTACACAAACAGAGCCCTCCTCCTCCCCCCTTGCGTCTTAACTTAATATTAAGAAAATATATCTATAAGAGAAATTATAATATAAATTAGTGTTTCCCAATTCTTAACAAATACCTATTCTGAAAGTCCTATACCCAAGTCTAATTAAGTCACTGAAAGGCTACATTTTGAAATTGAAACATTAGTGGCAGCTACCTAGCACTCAATGTTAATTGTCCAAAGTGAGGCTGCTACTAGGTAACATCCTTAGAAGCAAACATGAAGTAGAAACTTCCTGGATCCATATCACTGAGGTCACAAACACACTAATCTCCTGCCTGTGCCTAATCTCCACATTGGGTAAAAATAGATGTCAAAGAAGAAAGAATATTGACACCTAAAGAAAGAAGATATCAATATTGACACTTACCAATATGAAGATGAGGTGAAAAAAATCAAAGAGCTCAATCCTGGACGAAATCTATCCAGTAACATGATTCAACAATTTATTTAATTGATTTGATTAATATGAATACAATATGCCATTACATTTTATGTTACACTGCTTTTTTCCCAAGTTATTTTAGATAAATATGAAACCATTTCTTTTTTTTTTTACTTTCCCTCTGATTCAGTATTCTGATTACAACTTCTTAGTAAACTCTCCTTTTGTAAATTCTTTACCTTGACAGTCTTCCCAGGACCACCTGACCAACTGAATTCATACTTTTCAGTCTACTTTTTAATAATCATCCTCTTGAAGATCATTGAAATCAGGACAATTCTGTTTTCTTCAATATTTTACCAACAGACCTCATCTCTTCTGTAATGAAATTGTATAACATTTCTGTAGTTTGTGATGGTATACTCATATAATTATTAATTTTTTTTTAATCTACAATATTTCCCTTCAAAATTCCATAGTTCAGACTTCATGGAAAAAAACAAACAAAAACATTATTCCACTCTATATTAAAACCTCCAACCCTACATTCCTAAAAAATTTCTGCCTAATTCCATCCTCTCCAATGTTTCCGAACCACTCGAAAGAACAGTCCAGTTACAATTACCTTATTTTCTAGAAAAGTCCCAATTACTTGATTGTCTCCAATATGGTTTTCAATCTTTCATCATTATCTTGAGACGGTCGTAAGTATGCTGCCAGTTGAAGTAGCTCTTTCCCTCTATCTACATATTTATTCAGATCGTCCCTCCATTAAATTATTAACGCTTAACACCTTTTTTTCCTTCATTAAGACATCCATCGATTAACAGAAAAAAATATCCCGTCTTTAGGACCTCTTCTTCCCACAGAACTAAAACAGCCTCCTCCATTGCCGCCTGTAATACTCACTCATCGAATATCCGTCATGCTCCTTCATTGTCTTCATTCAAATCCCTCCTTTTTCAATACCTTCTTGCTCCTCAATCAGACATTAGCTAATATGAGAATTCCACTAAACAAGAATGCTTTTAAAAACCAAAATAACTTCACATTAATTATTATTTGTTCAATGATCTCATATGAACACCAGGGGTCAATCATCTCATATGTAATCAGGGTAAAAATTTAAGGGATAATATAGCAAAAATAAATTTGCTATAATTAATTGTATCTTTCATAAGAGCACTCCTTAGAATTGTATTTTTAACTATACATCAGAGGTTTTCTAAAGCCCTATGCACTGGGTTGACTGGTTTGAAACCTAAATTGAGGATTCAGCCCGATAAGGAAATAGAACCTGCTCACAAGCCAGAAGAAACAATTATAAATCACTTTATAACTGGATGACGGAAAAGGTTCTTGCCAATCATGAAATAGTTTCAGTTACATAGATGCAAACCTTGATTCTAGTATTGAGAGGATGACAAGAAATTAATATAATATTTGGAGGAGATACTGAGAAACATGTGCATTACAATAATAAAATTACAATAAAGAATAAGTAAAGCTTACCTCAGGGTTATTACTATTCCATCTTCTACAGTCAATGATTCCACATTTTTTTATTTTTTTTTATCTTCTTTCTGGAAAGAGCGATCAGCCTTAACCATTTCAGGTTAGAATCTCAAAACTTTTTGTAGAATGCTTTCAACTTACTGTATGTAAGTTATACGTACTGTCTGAATGTTCTTTTCATGTAAACAAGCAGAACTTAGTATAATATACATATTATACTTTGTATAATATATATGTAAATACATATATAGCTCATATAATATTACTTGCTGTGTATGGATTACAAGATGGCTACATCCTCTTTGTTTCAACTGCTCTTCACAGGGTGTGGTAATATGATAAACGATTATTTTGTATGCGTCTTCACTAATACTTTACATACTTACAAAACTAGTTTTTTAAACTAAAAACTAAGTGCACAATTAGACCAAAATCATTGGACAAATATCCCTTTCTGATCGCAGATGGATAACATACACTACTACTGAACCAATTTACAAGTCGGGTTACAAAACCAGTCAACCTGCATGCAAAGGGCAAAAATTTTATAATTTGAGATCCATTAAAAAAATTCTTTAGTTGACACATCTGAAGATAAAACTACAGAAATAAAAGGGAGAATATGAAATAGGTAACTATATAATTAATCTTAAAGTATCTTGAACAAACAAGTAATGTAAGATAATCAAAATATTTATTTGTAGTTATGGAATAATATATCAAGAAGAATTTGAACATTTATTTTTAAAAACTCTTCAAAATTTGGTTTCTATTGGGTTGCATCAAATGAAATGTCCGTTTTCAAGGTAAAGGATTTTTATTAAAAATACGATATGAAAACAAGTATTTACCTTCTTTTCCCACACATTTTTCCTAACGTGACATTAAATTTTTTATCCCCGAACTGAAAAACTCTGAGCTTTGAATTGAAACAAAATCTGAAAATGCACTTTTCACTGATCATCATTTTCAAAAAGTTTTCCTTTGACGAAGTTGTTTAAATTCCTGAACAGGTGGTAATCTGTTGGAGACAAGTCGGGAGAATATGGTGGGTGCGGAAGAACTTCGTAGTCCAGTTCTTTCAATTTTTGCACGGTATGTTTTGAAACATGGGGTCTTGCTGCCGCTCAGTGAGATCATGAGGTACCCATGTATCGAGCTTTTTTACTTTCCCAATACACTTTAAATGTCTGGAAACGGTAGAAGCACTTGCATTTAGTTGAGCTGAGAGTCCTTTAGCTGTTTTGAGGACATCATTGTCTATTATGGACGGAGGTCTTCCTCGGGGCAAGTTTTCCAAGTCGGTATCCCAGCTGAAAACTTAGCAAACCAATGGCGAATGGTCCGTTCATAAACACTCCCTTCCCCAAACGCCTGGCAAATATTTCTAGCGGCCTCATCTGCTGAATGGCCGAGTTTAAACTCGTACAAAAATCGCGTGTTTCCATGTTCATATTTGGAGGTGTACTAAAAGTGGGTAATTGATTGGGAAGCTAATGTTTATAATACAAAGGTAGAGGATTAGTAACTGTTTACTTTAAATATGTAAACATTTGGAAGAAAACAACAGAGACCTGCAAAATCCTATATGTATTTCAGAAACTATAAAAACGGACATTTCAAGTGAAACAACCCAATATACTGGTAATTTTGAAATGTAATACGTCTCACCTCAGATCTATAGAATTTAATGACAAAAAATATACTATTGAAACCTCCTCAATTCGTTATATTATAAAGTAAAATAAAAACATATATGTTTCCAATATTATACAATTTATTCAAAATAAAACAAAAAACGTAATTTAAACTAATTGACAGTATCAATAATAATTGTTTTAACAGGACATTACGGTAGAACAGTAAAAAAAAAAGAAAAAAGTAATTGAATGATTTCAGGACATCAAGAGAAAGTATATCAGATCAAAGTAATGAAAAATTAAATTAATGGAACAATAATAAAACTAAACTAATATTACATCACAGATTGATAAACATAAAATTTGATAATTACAAATTACTTATGTGAAGTGATTGTAAAAATTCAATTCAGTTTTAAAACAGAGTAAAAAAAACAACATGATAATTAAATATTCAAAAATATAAATATAAAACATATATAAAATATAGCACCCTGATTTTCTTTTTTCTATTTTTTGTTAACACCTTTGGTGGAGGATTTATATTTTTTCTATGAATTCACGCAGCAACTAAGAAATATAAGATATCAGAATAACAGAAAATTATTTAGAATAAAATATTAACTAACAAATATACCTCTAGATATTTTGGTATGCAGTTTTTTGCAGCTAGGCTTCCAACAGAATCCCTTTTTAATAAAAAATGTACATATTCTGTCATCATCCGTAGGAATATAATTGCCTGGAATCGCTGAATCTTCACGAAAACCATTGAAAATAGTTTCATCATAAACTCCATTAATGACTTTATCTGTACAAGGACCTACATCAGCATAAACAAAAATAATTAGCCGGAGCAAAGTAAAACTGTTCACTTAAAACAATAGCAACTATTTATGTTATTAAGCATTTAAGTATCAGTAAAAATTCTAATATTTGATACACATTTTTTTCAAGCTTTTAAAAATGTTAACATTCTTAGAGTATCCCTGTCTAAAATCATGTAAAATTTAATTACATTTTTTCTAATTTATTCTTGATCTCTAAATAGGAAATATATTGTCTCTCAAAGAGCAAATATATTGTCCCTCAAAGGGCAAAAGGTCACGTGTTTAAAAACTGCATTTTCAATAAAGCAACAAATCAGTTTTTTACATACCTTAAAAATAATATCTTCGTAACAACATGCAATTAATAGATATAATAAAAAATAATAATTAATTAATGATTACTGATACACATAAAATAAAATCAAGATAACATATTACAAAATACATTTGCTATTCAGCCAACCCCACTTGACTAGGATTATCATTCAATAGAAAATTTCAACATATTCCGGAATAAATTAATTACTAACAATAAAAAAAAAAAAACAGAATTATTATAGCTATAAAAAAAACAAAAAATATTACAAAGTAAAAATTCAACAGTATGATTGTTCAACCAGTTGGTCAACTAGGAGCTTCTAAAGATCAATTAATTATTGATGAACAGAAAACTTTTCAACTTTGGTTCAAACCCGCAGGTGATCCAAGGATTTTTTAATGGGAGTAAAAAATCCCTAGTTATGCCGTCCTTCGGAGGGGACGTTAAAAGGTGGTCCCAAGCCTGTGCGATGTCAGGTACTCGTTAAAGATCCCTATCCTAATAAAACCTGGATAGGCAAATTTAGGACTCCCACTGTAGCATTGTCCGATTAGCCATAGTAGCATAAAGTGACGTTAAATAAATAAACAAACAAACAAACAGAAAACTTTAACAAAGAAATGAAATTATCACAACCGTTTTTAATGCTTGACTAAAATAAAATGTAAATTATAAAAAATGGTCTTTTGTTTAAAATTGACGAAATAAATAGTTTTATATTATATAAAAACTGTTAATTTTTGGTATAAAAAGAATTTAGATTATTTAAAACGGTTGTTACCAACATCGGTTCGGTGAGTGTAAGAAAATATCTATGGTCCATATTTAATCATTGCATTCCTAATTGTTAAAATAAGATTATAAATTAATTATTAATTAGATATTTTTTCAACAATGTGGTTTATTAGGGTAAAACTGGCAAAAGTATTTTTCTAAGTATACTGCATATACTAATTAAAATTTAAACTTTTTACATAATTTATAACACAATGCTTACCTGCGGGTGTGGTAACATTTTCAATATTTCTGAATGGAACCATTCCATTAGAAGGATAACCATCTGATTGATTCAAATTACTGGATAAATTATCAGCTCTGAATGAACTACTATTATCAGACTTGGGGGAAACAGCTGTACTAGATGTTCCTTTCATATCATCATTTATTAAGTGTGCTAATCTATTCCTAGGTTTATCTTTGGGAGAATTCTCTTCTAATGAAATATTTTTCATAGGACTAGACAAATTGACTGAAGCATCAGGTGAAGGATGATTTTTTTCTCTGCAGTGTTCTGTACTAGAAGGAGCTATAGTACTTTCTGCTATATTTGAAGTACTAAGGAAGGGATCAAGGGCTTCATCTGAAAAATAATCAAGAATATGATCATGATCAAAAGGTAAACTTTTCAATTCAGGTAAGAGGCGCGAGGTGATCCAATCACTTATATTTGTTTCAACTTCCAAAGCTTCATTAAACGCATACATTTCCACAACAAATAATGGAGGAAGAGCCTGCACTTCTTCAACAATTCTGACACTTAAACGACATTCTTTCAATGTATTTTGTAACAGACGTCCTAAATCTTCATTCCACCTATTTTCAAATTGTTGGTCCTAAAAATAAATAAGAAAATCATAGAGATAAGATCATTAGGAAGTATGAAATATTAAAACATTAATCCTAACACTATTAATAAAAATCTAAATATATAACAGCCGTAAGTAACGATATTATCACTTCACTTATTCACTTTAAGATTGCTGAGGAGTAAGTCCATAAGAGAACAGTCTACTGATCCCATCAGTACCCATACTGATGACCCGTCAACTGTTAGTTTCAGGTAGCATCAGGTGTATGATGGCAGCTAACAGTATCTTTCGACATACCACTCTCCATGGCACGTTCACAAGTACTTGTGGAGGGATTTGGCTCAACAGCTTCCTGAAGAACCTCATTAAAATTCATTAATGATTGCCCGAAGCCCTTCTTCCTTTCCAACGTCTTATTTCTACAGCTAAATTTTTCGAATCAACTCTACCCAGAGCACTGGTCAAGGACACCTACACCATCATATTTAATAATTTCAAGAGTTGCTTTGGTTCGGCCATGTTTGTCAAATGAATGAGAACCGCGAACCCAGAAAAGTGTTGGAAGCTCGACCCACTGGAAAAAGGCCGCGCGGAAGGCCTAGGATTTTGTATGACGGATATATCCAGAAGATCGGAGGGAAAAGATTGCAGGAACTTAAACAACTCTGCAGAAATCGTGAAGCTTGGCAACGTAGGATCGAGGCCCTCCACGCTAGTAAAGGCACATAGGAGGAAGATAAAGAAGAAGAAGAAGAGTTGCTTTAGCGGCTATGAAATTGCTTGTCCACTACCTTACTATTATGAGAATTTCGTAGGATACTGTCATGTTTCCTCTTTGAAACAAAAAAACTAAACTGAGGCATTTTTTAAAGAAGTTAAATGAGATTAAACAAGCTTAGATAATGCTCTAAAAGAATTATTAAGTATTGAAACATTGACAGTCCTTTGGAATCTTAAATTTGATAAAATGGTCATTTTTTTGGATACACTCCATTAGATAAATTCCAGCTTTTGTAAAATAAAACTTTTCCACACCAAAGTGGAAACCCATCATTTCCTAATTACCGATGTCTAGTTGTTCCCTCTCTCAACAAATATATCTTGGTTTCATTTTTTCCTACTTTTACTTAAAATACACTGCTGACAACATACGTTGATTTCATTTCGAAATTCAGTTCATAAAGTATTTTAGGTTTACTAGATCAATATGAATTATTTCCTCAAGATTCTTAACATGGAGTTGAAATGAAGTGGCTCTACTCTTTCACAACACTTAATAAATACTTATTCAGTTCCTTCCAGTATCAGCGTAATATTTCAAAAGCCTTCTGACACACTGAATGTTCTTCCCTCATTTGCTACTCAATCCCATAAATTCCCCTCTCTATCAACAACCCAGACTCTTCAACCATTATAAGTACACTTTGGGTTAGTTATTTACTCTATTCTTTCTTCTTCTTCTGGCACTACAGACTGAAGTGGTCCTCAGCCTACCTAAACATAGCCTGCCACAGTCCTCTATTCTCCACCATATTGGATGCCCGCGAATCACATATCCACCAAGACTTTGTTCTTGGGTGCCCTTTTTCGCATATGGCTATGATTGTCCCCTGGCAGGTCTTCTTCATCTGCCTGCCTTACTCATCCCATCCAGTTTACATAGCCCATTCCTCCTCAACCTATTTATTCTTATGGCGCCAGATAAGCACATTTTGTTAAATTATGCATATTTTTCTCTATTTTTTTATTATTTTTATGTGCAATTTCCCGTCTCCCTCACACATGCCACCATATTTATTCTATTACTTATCTGAAGTTGATCATAGCCAAAACTAGAATAATTACTTATTTTATTCTTTCACTGAAAATAACTGGAAAGGTAAAAATTAATAAGCTGCTTTTCTTTTACATAAAAATAATAACATTTTTTAAGCAACTAAATAAAGACAACAGTGATTTTAAATGTATATATAATAAAGAAATTACAATGACAACAACCTAACTATTAAAATGACGTTTGAAATAACTACAAGGAGCATAATAATGAAATATACATGGTGAGTCAAATATAAACTGAATTTTTTTCAGAATTATTTATCTGTTTTAAAATTAAATTTCAAAAATATGTTATAGTTTTTCTATATAGCCTCCTTCAAAGTTTGCACGTTTCCCAATGGGTGGGGAGCTTCTGAATTCCCTCTTGAAAAAAGTTTGAGGACATGTCTTGAACCAATTACGCATAAACTCCTCTACATTGCCATTGCTTTCGAAATGATGTCCGTCAAGAGCTTTCTTCAAAGGTCTAAAGAGATGGAAGTCACAAGGGGCAGGTCTGGCTAAGGAGGGTGATCACCTTCAACAAGATCACGAATGACACAAATGTTCCGTATATCACACTTGTCTGTGGACGGCTATTGTGGCTCTGAATTCCTCCTCCTTTTTTAAATTTCTTGGCCCAGTCAAAGACTTGGGTGCATAACAGTGTAACATCTCCAAACTGAGCATTAGGTCTAGTAAGGATTTTACTGGGATTAACACCTTCATTCATCAGAAACTTAATGATAAAGCGTTGAGCAACT
This sequence comes from Piezodorus guildinii, assembly GCA_023052935.1. NCBI lineage: Eukaryota > Metazoa > Arthropoda > Insecta > Hemiptera > Pentatomidae > Piezodorus > Piezodorus guildinii. Next base: position 102,489,219 of record CM041296.1, on the reverse strand, counting down.
ACTAGTATAACCTCTTGCTCAGGCTACACTAACAGACCAAGACTGCGCTGAGGAAGCGACGACCCCCTTTCTCTCACTGCTCTCCCTTCTCACTCACCCCACTTCTACCTGTCTGCCCTGCACAATATTTAAAACCTGCACACATTCAAAACCAAAGTCCAGTATATATTTGACTCGCCTACATATAAATTTTAAAAAATATATATACCTTTGTCAAACAACACTGTATAGAATAGGCATGAGTTTCACACAAGTCCGTAGTAATTTCAAAACAAGCATCCAATTTTATAATTTTTATATTATATTTGTCCACATTAATCACCTTAATCCTGGATTGAAAAAAAATAAATATACCAACATTATAACATTAAATTTATAATTTGAACATAAAAATGTATATGTTAAGTAATTATATAACTATGAGTTAATTTTTAAATGTATTTAACATCAAAATTTAATTTAATTTAACTAGTCTTTGTTACAAAATCTTATCTAATTCTAAACTAAAGACTTAGAAGACCAGACAAATAATTTATTTTGCACATTTTTTTTAATCCTTTACACTTATTTTCATTCAATTATTCAAATACTAGAATTAAAATCTGGTCAACGCAACACACGACTTTCATGTACCTCCATTGTTCTTTTTTTGTTTTGTTTTTTATTTATTTATAGTAATTTACAACTGTATACAATAAGTAAATATGTAGAATGAAAAAAAAGGTCATTAAAATGTCTTGAAAAAGAACTACCCAGTGGTAAGCACTTCACTAACTATTTTTAGGCAATAGGTCCCAAGGCTCACCTTCTTTTCAGTCCCCTTGGATGGTTATCTGGGATATCTAAGGAAGACAAATTACGGACAAGCGGGTTTATATGGGACAAGAAGTTTAGAATGAAAAGAGGAGTATCTATCACAGGCTATGTCTGCAACAAATGGGATGTTTAGGTAGGAGTTGATTTGTGACAAAATAAGGGGCATTCAGGACTTTGGATTGTAAGGACTGGATGCGGGAGGAACTAGATGGTTTTGTTGAGTCCAAAGTTCGATTCCATATGTCCACATAGGTATGATAATCGTAATGTAAATAAAGTCTTTTATCAAGATACCTCCATTGTTAAAATCAATTAATAATTTCTAAATACATGTAGAGATGAAAACAAATTGTTAAAGAAATAATTAAATTGATTTTCAATAGTAATTAATAAGTAATAAAACATGTGTTTTATTAAATAATTAATTATATTATTACGACAATCAGTTTGTTATATCAGTTTTTCATCACTCTCTGTTAACTTTTACAAGTTGGTGTATAAGATAATATTTTTTCTAACATCTTTAGTTTTCCAATGGTAAATTATACATCTACGTGGAGGGAGGGGGAGGACCAAAAAAAAAAACGGAAAATTAGTCATAACTTCTTAATTTCTTGATATTTTTACACCTTTAGAGCCATTTTTGTGAAAATTGTAAAAAGTGTAAAATGCATGGTATAAATTGACTCTCCCAGTCAACTGATTTAGATTAAAAAGTTGCTCTTCGAGTGTATAATTGTCTTAAAAATAAAATTTCAGTTTTGTAGCACTTTTCGTTTTAGAGCTAGATTTACCACACACAAACTTAGTTATTTTTCGCGACTTAGTTATTTGGACTCAGGTGACCACAAAATGTGTATTTCCATTGAAAACTGTGATTCAAAAATTCTCAAGATTGCGATACTTTCTCTTACAATATATTTCATATATAGCCAAGTGAAAGTAAAAAAGCCAAAATTTTAAAGGCTAATAATTGCATTTTTAGGCTGATCTATTACAAGCATAGAGCAAAGTTGGTTGCTTAAAAAAAAAAAAATAAAATAAAAACTGCATAGGGAGACATGAAAATTATAATTAAATAAATTATTTAATCATGAATTAATAACAAAATGATTTCCTTAAAAAAAAATTTAGTAGTGGTTATCCTTTTCACTTTGTATACCTCTTAGTGCTCAATTTTATTTGGGTCAATAATCAACACTAAAATCTATAAGTATTACAAATTTAATAGTTACAAGAGAAATCATAGTCCAAACTGGGTCTCATGAGGAATGTCAGTAAATCATTTCTAATGAATATACAGAGGAATGGTGTTTTCCAAAATCTTAAGATTCACATAAGTCATATTTACCTTCCTCTACAGATTCCTAATATTTATATAATTATAAAAATTAGCCCAAGTATCATAATAAAAATTCATAAGTAAAAGTAATCTAAACTGATTAGATCAACCACCAAGATTAAGGATTGCATGTTATACACCTTCCCAAAAAGGTATTCCTAAGTGAAAAGAAAACATATGTATCTTTAACAGCAACCATAAGCACTGAGAGGAGTAAATTAAAAAGTACAATTTATTATAAATGTAAAACTAATTTAATTTTAATTACTGTCATATTCACATTTACCTGGTATTGCAGACCTCAATAATAACAGCTCTGAATAGAGATTTTCGATCATAACAACATATGAAATCACCTACTTTGGGTTTTGCAACTTTTTAAGCAAGCCTATGGAATGCCTCAGTCTAAAATACAACATGTCATTTGTAGTAACAACATTTTAAACCAAGAAGGTAGCTAAAAATACTTTAATTTACTCACTCAAGTATTTTATACAAGTTATCTATGTCTGTTGATGGGTTATAGGTAAGCCATATTGACCAAGGAGAATTACCATCAAGGTAAAACATTTCCAGTAATTCTCCTTTATTCGGATGCCATTGAATTGTAGGCTTTAGAAGATTTGATATGTTATTTAAGTTTCTAATTAATGTATCATTAGCTTCTTCGACAGATTTACAGTTAGATACAAGAGAATTTACAAAAGTAGACAAGCCATTATCTTCCAACTTGGATTCTTTTAGCTAAAATAAAGAAATAAAATATATAACAATTAAAATCTAAAATAACAGCCTTTTATTCAGGAAATTAATATGTGACTAACACCCATAGCCTGAAAAAGTGTTAGAAAAATCACTTGTTTTTTTGTTTAACATAAGACAATCTCCATGATGAATAGTTCTATTATACTTATCACCTGTGATAACCAATAAATGAAGCATGTATTTTCAATTAATCCTCTTTAAATTAATTACAAATTACTTAAAAAGTTATATTTATCCAAGACTTATAATAATTAAATGAAAATATAATCCCATTAAACAAGAAATGTATAGCTAAATATATCATCATCTATAGCTGATAATGTTCATAATCATTATAGAAATATTCCTTTCTTTAAATTAAACTAAAGATAAGATCAGAAAACAATACTTAGATTATTGATTCCTGTACTCTAATTAGGTTCAAGTAGTGCTGTTTTAAATGTATGTTATGTTTAAAGTAATAAACAATTAAGTAACCAATAGAGTCAAGGAACTTTCTCTCACCTCTGATAATATGCAATCAAGAGAAGGAAGCAAATCTTCTAAACATTTTATTTCTTCCTTAATAAACTCTTTAATTGTTTCCAATTGTTGAGTAACATCCATATTTTGGATTAATTCCTAAAAATATTTCTGAAAAATATGAAACTGCCAGGTCTTATCGTACACTACAGCATTGAGCCTCTACCTTAATACCCTCAATCGTGTTTAAGAGGGTATTATAAATTATCAACAACAGTATATCAATAAAAAGTAATAAGTAACAAGCACCTTATGATAAAACCTCAACTTAAAACCGAATCAAAATTTAGTTTTAAGCCGGGTAGAATAAGAACAAAGAGGTAACAAAAAAAGAATCAGTAAGTGGAAAGGTTGAATTGTCATAAACGGAATAGAATCTAGAGGGAGAATAGAAATAACTTCATAGTATAAAATTACATCTTTAAGTAGTACCTGGTGTGATAATGTTACTATCATTAGTAGTATCACCAGATCTTTGTGTAATTAGTATCACAGACTGGTCGAGCTCCAAATTTAGTAGCTATTGACATCGCAAAGTTCATAATTAGGAAAAACAGTTAATGATATTAAATAATTGCTTACACGAGTAATTCAGAGAAGTAGTCGTCAAATTAGTGATTGAAGTAAGCCTTGTTAAAAAGTGTGCTAAGATTAAGATTCCTCATTGCCGAATACAGTTTTCTATCAATTTTTTTATGAAAATTGGAAAAACAAAGACCTTTTCTTAAAAATTCGCCCGTTGAGACATTTTCATCTAAATATTTATTTTGCTTCATATTTGCGCTCAACGTCTTACATGGAATCCGCATACAAGACTGAAAAGACAAGAGACTGCTCGCCGATTTCGGTTACTTCAACATTTACTTGACAGACGCTCTAACCTTTCTCTTTACTACAAAAGACTAATTTACATGACAATCATAAGGCCTATCTGGACTTACGGAGTTGAGCTTTGGGGCTCTACTAAACCATCAAACTCTTCCCGTATCCAATCCTTACAATCCAAAATCCTTCGCAAAATCCTTAACGCTCCTTACTTTGTCACCAACAAAATCATCCACAAAGACCTTAATGTTCCATATGTTGCTGATTTGGCCTGTACTAGGTATCACTCCTTCCATGAAAAACTCCACTCCCACTCTAATCCACTATTTTCAATCCTTGCTTCCACTTCAATTCCTGACAATCCGCCGAGGCGTCTGAAAAGAAGATGGCCTCGAGACCTTCTTGTGTAGATTCACTACTAGAGTGCTGCCAATGGGCAGTTTCTCTTCATGTTTTTTTTCATGTGTATTATCATTGTAGCCGATTTACTTGATGTATGAACATACAGTTGTAAATTTCAATAAATGAATTAAAAAAAAAAATATATATATATTTGCGCTCAGAAGACGAAACAGGTCGGATGGAACAGAACTGCTGTAGGAATTTTTTTCTTATTTCTTTTTAAAGGGAAATATTATTCAATTGTTTTCTATTGATTTTTTATTTAATGTAAAGCATTTTTACTTCTGTTTTATGTCGTCTAATTTTGTGTTTTTAATTTCTTCATTCAGTCCTCTTATAGGATTCATAGCATTATTATCGGCATACTCTAGTACAGTACAGATCTATTTGCATATTTTTTCCTGGTGTAGATATCGAATCAATTAGGCCAAAGATACCTTGTGGGGGTTTTTATTTTCAAGCTAAATCATGTAAGTGTAATTTCTTGATTTTTATTCTGTAGGATAGAGAAAGAAAAGTTAATTTCGTTCTCTGATTAAATTCTCTTATCTCACAAGGTCCATAGCTCTTTGGTTCCCGCGTTTTTTACGAATAATTTTGTTGTATATTTGACATCACAGTTTAATCGTAGGTTGTTCTTGATTTTTTTTTAAACCATAAAACCTGCGAAATAGATGTTTTAATTTTAATTAACGCTTTAATAATGGCAGCTGATGTAATATCTATAATAAAAGAAGCTATTGGAGACTCTACAGTCAAAGTTTCTATTAGAAAAGTTCCCTCTTATGTTAAATGTTTTGTGCAAGAAGATCGTGATGTAATATTAATACATAAAATGGTAATGCATTTTTATTTTCATATTTGTTTTTTGTGTTTTTTTTTTTATGCTTCTTTCAAAAATGTTCAATTCTTAGAGTTCAAAAGTAAAGGAAGTTGAACAACTTCATGAATGCTATGGCAGTGACATTTCAGGTATAATAATATAAATTAATAATAGCATTAATTAGGTGGTTTAACCTAATTATTCAGTTTAAATGCATTATGGTTGTAGAATCTGACATAACTGGTAAACCTTTGGAAGCTCCTTACTCAGACATAGATAATGATACCTTGGGATTATTTAACACTTTTGATGATGTGTTTATTGAACAAAATGAAGAAGATGATCATTTAGCATTATCTCTGTGTGATGCAAGGTTATATTTCTTTTCACTTCACTATCATTTCATATTGTTAATTATCAAGGATAATGTTATTATTTTTCCTTAGGTCTATTTTGAGTCATTATCGACTTAATGTAAATTCCACCCTACCTATATGGATACTGACAGATGGTAGTGACTTCAAAAGAACAGTATTATTATCAAACGAAATTGATGGTGAGTTTATCAGTAGAAGTTGGGCCTGGGACCATGGTTGTTCATCTGATATTACCCTTGATTCATTAGTAGCAAAGCATGTTCAGTTTTCAAATAAACCATTACATCAGGTTTGTTTCTAATTCCATTACATCCTTATTTATATTGTATATGTTTTCAGAGTTGTATTTATGTTAAATTTGTATCAGAAAATTATTTTACTTCAGGTTTCCACCTTATTTATGGCCACTGTTTTGGATATACATCAATTGTTTATTTTTTTTATTGAATCAGTCATTTATATGAAGTTAGTTTTAAATAAATATTATTTATTGAAATTTTGTGTGTATTTTTTTATTTATCAAAAGTTGTTGAAGTTGCTTGATTTTCAATACCGATGAGTCATACTAATGTATTGAAATCCTTTTGTTTTAAGATTGTTTTTTAATTATTTACATGAAATTTGGTAAAAGGTCAAATATTGTTTTAAAAAAAGGTAGTTTACTTTATAGCCGTTCAAATACAGTGCTTGTCATTCATTTATTGTTTTCTTTTGAAGATATGCTCATGATTCTTTTTTTTTTCCGACAGTCATTTGCATAAAAGTGACAATTTTTTTCAGATTATTACCATTGATTGAAATATTAAGTATTAATTTCTAAATGTAAGTTTTTTTGTGTAATACCACATTTGAAATAATCAGTTTTATAAGTTCTTTTACATATTTTATGTTCTCTATATGTTATGTTACTACAAGTTCACATAACAAAAATCATGATCAATGTATTTACATGAAATATGAGCATGAAGATCCTCAGAAAATCGTTATTGGTTTATTATTTTTAATAATCAACTATTGGAATAGAACTCATACATTTTAACCTCCACATAAAATTGTATGTTTCACATTTCAAGATTTTTAAAATCCAAATATCAAATAAAAATGAAACTTTCCCCAGCTTTTTACAAAACTATTGGATCGATTTTATTTTAGGTTTGGCACCAAAGTACAGGACACTCCCTTATGATCCTTGAAATTCAATTTTAACTTCAGGACTTTATTTTCAAAATGGTGGCTGACTAGGCGTAGCACTTGTTGCTTAGTTCCACATTTCAAGATACATTGAGTACAAATATTGAATACAAAAAATCTGTCTATTCTCTTTGCAAATAAAGAAATGCCTTCATTTTCTAATTATTACAATACATTATATTAAATATTTGTTCATTATAAAATTTTTAAAAATTTCCAGCTATAACTTATGAATTTTGATATATAACAATATGGAAATAATAAACCTTTTGTGAATATTTGTGGTGTTTTTTACCTGTGTACCTTGTTAGTTGCCAATTTTTCTAACAACACTTCAGCAAACTACTTAAGAATGATATCTTATTCTTTCTACTTTAGTAAAAAATTGTTTTTCTGTTAATACAATAACTTATGTAACTCCAATCACTTTGAAAACATGTCATCCTCATAATGTTATTATCAAATCAATACATTTTTAGGCCTCCTGTCATGTAAAATGTTCTTACGATGTTTGTAAAGTATTAACTGATGATTCCTCATCAATCCAGTCGTCTACCACTCTCTATGCTTCATGGTCTAAATTAAGTTTGGAGCCTCCTCTTCTTCACCGATCTACTGAAATAAAACTTGTAAGTACAATTTTTATTTTATTTTTGGGCTATACACTTTAGGTTATGATAAATCTTTGAATGCTTTAAGTAAAACGTCTAGATTTGTTATTAGTTTATTAATTAGACATTCTGGAAGAAAGTTTGCATAGCTTCTATTCTGTTATACAAAATTAAAATGAACATGATTTCATATTTTTCAGAATAGAATAGAAAAAAATTTTTATTCTGGGACTAGGTCCCCTAAGAATAATAGTTATGTACAATAGAAATATATATAATATTTTTGATAGATTATGATGTATTATTCTGTATTAATACATTGAAATCCTGTGATTAGTAGTCTTTTAAGCATTATATAAATAGTTCAGGTCAGGAGTATAGAAGTTCGATGTAACATCACATTGTTTAACTCATATTTCTTTTTCTTTTTTTTTTTTTGCACTTATTTTTTCCTTTAAAGATTAATGGCTATGATTTGCATTTAAGTTTTTTGAAATTTGTAATATTTAATAGATGTTGTTTTTTTTATTAATTGTTGAACTACCTCTCTGTTTTTATAGCATACTCGTGTCAGAATTGGCCATGGAAGAAAGGGATTACTTTTCATTTGGAGACAGATATCTTTGTTGAATGAATACATAGACCTCTTGTCTAAATTAGCATCAGATAATTTTGTATGCAGTTCCTGTTTTGAATTTACCATCTAGCAAAAGTGTTTTGGTATTATATTTATAGTAGTTATATTAAATAATATCACAGTGTGCTTAATACTGGTTTAGTTGAGTAGAAAAAAAATTTGCGAAGTTATATAGCAATAAAATGAGTGACCAAGTCACTGTCATTATGAAATCAATATAAGGGGCATTTCAGATGAAAACCATCTAGCTTCATTTAGAGACTGATAATACACCTTTTTTTTTTTTTTTTTTTTAATTTAATTTTATTTTATTTATTTATTTTTTTGTGTTGGTTTTTTGTTTTCTTGTATTTTTATTTCTCAAATTCGTCAATTAAAATCCTATTATATGTCTTTCAAAAATATTGTTTTGAAGAATTTGGTAGTACCTAAGGTGACCAGATTTTTAGATGGGCAAAGCGGACAACTCTGAAGGAGGGGGAAGGGGTTTCATACTGAATAAAATAATACCGTAATATTTTTTTTAATTTTTAACATAAGTACAATTCATAAATATTTAAAAAAAATATAATATTTTGTTCCTAGGCATATTTTTTATTTGAGTGAATTTCTTTCAGTAGATTGTTGTCATTTTTTAAAATATGGTAAAAATCTTCATAAGAATTTGTCAAATTATATTAGGCGCATAAAATGACTTTCAAAGTTTCAACACTTAATTTTGATTTTTCTGATGTTCACACTTAATTTACTGTAGAAACAACATATTATTGTATGTTTTGATTCTTAAAGATAAATTCAAATTTTAAATTAATTTGTGATTATCTAACTGTTCTTTAGTATACTACAATGTTATATGTCTATGAGAATTAAAAATATTTCTAAAATGTTATAAACACATACAGTACAAATATTCGTTTCACATCAGAAAAATTTTTCCGCATTAAATTGCCCTAAGCATAATTTACAGGAACATATTTTATTGTGATATATATCGAAATTAGTTTGATTGACTTAAAATATTTACAAAAATGTATTCGTATATTTCTTTCTAAATTTTATTTTAAGGTTAAGGTCGGTCATCAATATAAAATATGAGCACGAGTATTTTAAGCTAAGTTTAAAAAAAGTGTATGTATTTATAAAATATCTAAATAAATTACTTACCTTGATTTTCTATGGTAAGTAATTTATTTATATATTTATTTGTTTAATTAGCTTGCTAGCACGCAGTACGAACACGAAGTATATTTTCTAAGAGACAAATACAATGTAACTGGGTAGCATAAGCAATATGTTAGTCTTCGTTTCCCGTAGGATTCTTAGAACGCAAAACAATGATTTTCATAAATATAAAATTTAACTTATTATTCTAAAAGTCGCGGCTTTTGAAAAATGTCATGGGACATGGAACAAATTGTGAAAAATCGGGACTGCCCTGCCAAAAGAGGTACATCTGGTCACCTTAGTAATACTATGAGATAGGAATTTTAAAAAAATGTACAAAAATATGAAGACATTAATGACTATAAATTTTGAATAGGTATCTTGTCTGATGCATTAGTCATATTGGTGCATCTATATATTCATCAGTCCTTCTTTCATAAAATATTTGCTTTTATTTTCTTACTATATTACATGTTTATGCTTACTTCTACTATTACTAGGAACCTTATTATTTGTTTAATGCCTCTTAAGGTTGTGTATAAAACTTTGTAATATATTTTCAGGATTGTTTAGGCACTGCTGCAGATGTATCTACACTTCATTCTCGTATTCACAAAATTTTGAAAGAACCTATTAAAGGATTTAATTCTGTTAATAGTGATAAGACATTGGAGCAAGTTATTGAAATGTATTCTTTAAAGGATAAACCAGGAACTGATCTCACAGATCGCTTATGGTTACTTTTTATTGGTAATGAAAATATTTGTTCTATTTTTCATTCCTGTAAATTCAATACTTGTTCTATTTATTATATATTAATCTGGGATAGAAAAGTTGTCCAAACGTAGTTCGAATAATGTAGTGATTCAGAATGATGCAATAATTCTTATGTTAAAGATACTGGGGGTATTATTAGGACCCTCTGATCGTAGAAACCACCGATGTAAAACAAATATATATTTTTTAGAATGTAACATGGAATTATAGTATTAAAAATTATTCAATGTTTTAGAGTGTTCTACATACCAAGAGCTATCAGGATGTATAAAGGAACTTTTATTGAATTAAACAAGAAAAATGGACAAGTTCCATTTGTAAGTATAAATTTTATTTATTTTAATTTCAGTTTATTGATTCTAAAGTATTCTTAAAATTAGATACTAAATACTGAATATCTGGTGTTGTGTAAGGACTAATAATAATAATTTTAAAATATATATGGATGGTTATTCAGCCTTGTTTAATTTTTTTTTTTTTTTTAAATTGTGGTGTTGATTTTTTTTTTTTTTTGTAACGACAGATGTACCCGGCCTTCTTTAGATGATAAAAAACGGTCGATTTGCAGGCTCTTAACTCCGCAGCTATCTCACTGGCAGTAATTAGTGGATTGTTTGCGATAACCGTCTTAATATCCTCGATGTCAATAGTTAAACTCCGGGCCAGCCTGGGGTTGGTCTTGGTCTTGAAATCTCCTGATCTAAACCGCGAAAAACACTTCTGAACCTTGCTATCAGCAATTGAATCGCAGCAATACACTGCACGAATCTATCATGCAGTTTGGAATGCTTTTTAACCTTATTACCTGCGTAAATATTATTTTTGTATCAATCACTATTATAGAAGAGTATATTAGACTATGATCATATCAATCGAAACAATCTCTTCTTGTTTTTGTTCATATGCATTTATTTATTCATACATGTCAATCTTTACAACGTTTCGAGGCTTCACATGCCTCATCTTCAGATATTCAATGTTATCTAAAATATAATTGTACAAATATTTCAACCAATTATATACATATTAAGAATATATTATTTATAAATTAGAAATAATTTATATTTTAACCATTTACATTATGTATAAAATTTTGTGTATACTTACATCCATTTCCATATTTTTATTCAATATAGGTCATTAAAAAATATATTTCAATCACAATTAAAATGTTATATTTAGATAACATTGAATATCTGAAGATGAGGCATGTGAAGCCTCGAAACGTTGTAAAGATTGACATGTATGAATAAATAAATGCATATGAACAAAAACAAGAAGAGATTGTTTCCGATAGATATGATCATAATAATATTTTTGGTTTTCTTGTGGCATAAGAGCATACTGATTTTCTCTGCAACTCGATCTTGACGTAAATCGATTCCTATGTGTTTAAATGATTGCCCATTTGATTTATTAATTGTCACGGCAAAAGATAATTTTACGGGAAATTGAATTATTTTAAAATTAAAAGGTAAATCATTTAGAATCGATGGGATGCGAGGATGATTTTCCCTCATTTTTTCGTAGATTTTCCACTGATTCTTCGCTCCTATTGGTCGCACCATGATGTTATATAGCCTATAGCCTTCCTCGATAAATGGACTATCCAACACAAAAAGACACAATTTTTCAATTTGAATCAGTAGTTTCTGAGATTAGCGTGTTCAAACAAACAAATAAACTCTTTAGCTGTATAATATTAGTATAGATAGTACAGTTATTTTTTTACATAATATAATGAGGAGCCATTTATTGTGTATATAGTAAAGAAGCTGCTGAATATCTTTCCAAATACCAGGTGTGAGAAACTCCAGTCTGGTTTAACAGGGGGTTTAACAGGGTTTAACAACAGGAAAAAGTCAGGGATTTCAAAAACATATGAAAAAGTCAGGAAATTTGCACTTTGGTCAGGGAAAATGGTCCCTAGATAACATCGTTTCTTCTTTACTTATACAAAAGTTCCAATATGCCTACTTGTGATGTTGAAAATATCATAAAGCGAGTTTTCAACCATCGTGTTGGACGGACAGGAGGGCTGTGAAGAGAAAAGTCAACCTTCAGGTGAGGCAAAAAAAGTAAAACTGCTCTAAGAATCTCTTCAGAAAGCACAAGATTTGGCTGCAGAGATTCAAACATTAAAGTAAAGCTCTTATAGTTTATATAGATATATTAATTGTAAATAAATTTGTAGTCAGATTTGTAAATATTGATTATTACTAACAGCAGTATCCAAATAAAATTTAAACAACTACAATTTCAGCTGTTGTCGGATAGATATAGTTGAATCTTATCATAAAGTAATTATTCATTATATATAATTTTAATTATTATACCATATTAATTATAATTATTCTTTGTTTTGTCGATTTTCACCGAGATTCGGCCAGGTAAAAGACTTCTTACAATATGGAAAAGTCAGGAAATCTCTTTGAGCTGATTTGCTAGACACCCTGTTAAAAAAAAGTAGCTAAAAAAAAAGTTTCATTCATTCATTAAAGATTCAAATATACTCTTTTATACAAAGAAAACATGTCTATTAAGGAGAGCCAGTTTCTCACTCTTTTAGGATTCCTCTAATATATTAAACACATTATATTTAAGTAATTTATTTTTGTTCTTTCAGTTGAATTCATCAAATATATCACGACTTAGAAATGTTCTACAGCGAGAAGGAGGTATCCATGATCCACTTGAGTGTTTGGTTGAGATTGGATTGGAAAAATTGAAAAAGGAAATGCTATTAATATTTTCAAAGGCACAAATCGCTGCTGGATATAATCTTAATATCCCCAACCTTCCTAAGTATTTGTTTATTAAATTTGGATTCATTTCTTTACAAATATAAAACTTTTTGTTTCATATGTTATTTATGACTAATTACTATGTGTATACGAAGTGGCTATGACCTTAATTATTAGTGCTAATAAATATCACCATCCAATGTATTTGACATATTTTCTTAGTTCTTCATTAGGAAGGAAATAAAATTGTGATGGTCACAAACCTTTTGTGTTGCTTGAAAAATTAAATTATGTGTAGAATTTTTATTTTCTAATAGTCATGTTTAATGTCAACAACTCGTATGTAATTGGAGTCTCATTAGGATTCCCGATGAATTTCACTTTGTACTGATGCACTTCATTAAAATAAATTTAGCATGATTTGAAGATTAGGCCAATATCATTGAAATAAAGTAATTTAATTGTGGATATTACTATAATTTAGTATTAGAATTACAGTTTAGGAAAAAAAAAAAAAATTGTGTTATAGGTTATCACAGAAATTTGTTTCTTATTTTCTTTTCAATCCTGTGTGGATGTAAAGAAAATATTTGAATTTGATTAGCGAATTAAATTTAATATTCCTATTGTTTAAAAATGTTGAAGGCAAACGATTTAAGTTAAGTCCCATCCAACCTACAGTGTCAATAAATGCTTGTTCTTTAAAATGAAAAAAGGAAAGAATCCTTATTGCTGATTTTGTCTTATTATGAAAATTATCATTTACAACAAATTTTATATTATTAATTAATAAAGATAATCAATAATTAAAATCTTAAAGTTTCCTTAGCCTAAATATTGTATTAATGATAGAAAACTAACTATGAATGTTGATGTTTTCAGTTTCAGTGAAGTCTCCAGTTCTGATTGGTTGCCCTTTACGAAAAAGTGGCATACATGGTTATGTCAGGTCCATTGCGCAATAGAAATTCTTTGCAATATTCAGGAAGCTTTGGCTTTGTCAAACAATGGCATGTTTTCCATAGCAGCTAATATACTAAAAGTTTATACTGGGAAGGATTCTCCTGTTCAAAGTTTTTCTAGCATAATTGAAAACCCAGTAATGGAAATAAACACATTGATCCCTGTTAAGAATGTCGAAAAAGATGTAACGAACAAGTAAGTAGGACATCTAAATTATAATAAATATTTTATTTCAGTTATAGTTGTCAGCTTTTGATTACGAATGTCCGTGAAAAAAGTGAATTATTATGTAATGTTATGTTTTATTTCGGTACTTTTATTTAATTATTGGATTGGACTGTATTTTTTTAAATCGAGTATATGAAAGAATCATAAAAAAAAAAAAAAAAAAAAGAAACAGTGTATCCATTGAGTAGTAGCAATAATATTTTCTTGTTGCTGTTTTTATAATTTTTTAGACATTAAAGCTGTCAAGAATTGAATCCTTTAACTTTAAAGGAATGGTCTAATACATTTTGATTGTGGTCCTTATATGTTATAGTAATTTAATATCTTTTGATATGTATGATTCTGCTGGCCCTAGTCTGAGTATAACTTAATTAACAATCTCAAATTTAACTTGAAATATTATTAAGTGTAAAATTCTCCTATTTAAAGTGGTTGGCTAAGATAAACCTGTTTAACTTCCCAGTGTTACGGAATCTAAATGATGTAGACATTAACTCATATACTGACAAAATAATATTGATATTGATCGCCTAAAAATTGCTAAGGATTCAAACCTCTAAAAATATATTAAATACTAATCAGTCCTAAAATAAACTACTGATTTTTTTATTACCATTAAGTATTTTAAGCTAATATATCATGTTATCACTCTTAATTATTATTCATATTATTATTGTTTTTAATAGGTCTCCAGAAGAATGGGTATTAACCCTTAAAACTTCTACAGATATTCAAAAGTTCCAGAGTGTTTTCTACAGGACTTTGAAGAATCCATTCCCATGTTTTGAAAGAGATTTAAGTGATGACGAATGTGATACCACTTCTACGACTTTTTCTCATTGGTTTGAATTTCATACCCTATCTGAAATGTTTTGCACTTAGCTTTATAGTTCATGCTCATTTATAAATCATAGCTTATAGTGTAAATAATGTTTAATACAATTTCACTCATACTATATGATTCTTTTGAGATGTACTATTTATGTAAATAATTTATATTATATTTACTATTTTCCTAACATAAAATCTAATTTAAAATAAAAATGAAAACTTTGAATGTTTTATGTACTACTTAAATCACTGTATAGTTTTTATCTTTAATTGCTGTGAAACTGTTTAATTTCAGGTGTGATTTTTGATCCATAAATAATTGTATATAACTAACCATGTCAATTTTTAAAAATCTAGTTATCAATCCTAAATAATGGATTATTAATTTGATTTTTATGAATTAAGTTATTGTTTTGATATTTGTTAAAATGAAAATATATGTTATATTTCATAGCTATCTTATTATTAATTACCTGATAACATCCTTTTTCTTCTAACAATGATTAGGTTAAAAATATTATTTATATTTAATTGTGTTTTTTCATCCCTCACATTGCGTTTGTTAAGTGTTGTTATTCTATATTTCTTTTAATTAGTTTGATTTATTTTAGTAATGAATTTAGACCAGCTCACTGTTTTGACTTTAAAAGTTAGCGATTATTGTTTAAATATTAAAAATATTACTCAAGATCTAACTTATGGTTTATATTTTTATTATAAAATAATAAAAAAAATTTAAAACTTTGATGGCAATTTTCGCTTATAAAAATAAAACTGCAATTTTAATCCTAATCATTTGCGACTTTGGCCTCGTTAGAGTTTTTCAATATTTAGTAAATGGTGAAAGTAAAAAACAGCACTGACAGAAGTATATTAAATCCTGCATTATTGTAGTAATGAAAGCATAATTTGATACTGATTATTTTATATTTGTTTATGCAAATTAATCATCTTTTTTATTATTTGTATGTTGATTCATATTTTTAAGAATTTCTCGATTTAAATAAAATAGCATGTTTTTTTTTCTGAATCCACAAAATGATTTGTTTTTCAAATCGTTGTCTTATACTAATTATTTGCACTATGTGTTACTTTAAATATAGTTTTTTTGGGTGAATATAATATTGTAATATTTATGAATGCCTCTCTGGTGGATAATTACCTTACATGAAATGAAAAAGATTTAGGTAGAGGGGTTGAACATGATCCTATTAAAAGAAGCCATGTAGTAGATAGGGTTCCACCTCCAGAGAAATAGTTACCTAACCCAGTCTTCTTCTGTGAAAAACAATGGTAATAATGCACAATTTTAACATATCATTTTCTGCTTTGATTTTGAATTTGATTTTTTTTTTTAAACCTATTTTTTATTAATTTAATATGGATCAATCTATTAGTACTGATTTTAATTTTAATTGTGTATCTTAAAAACCGTTAGATTTTTTCCAAAATATTTTATATATTACATTTACAATTTTGTATATTTTACACATCTCTAATATTTAACTCATTTAGGGTTTCCTATATATATTATTATTTTTCATTCTTGTAAAACTATTTGCACTTCATATTCTGTGGTTATTAATTTAATTATGGCATATAGAAATGTGGTCAATTATTTTTTATTTATTCATAGAAATCTAATTAAATTCCAGTGCCATTTATAATACTAATTACTATGAATACTGTTTTTATTATATTGAGACCCTTAGTAATAAATAAACAATTGTTTATTTTACAAGTCTTTACTTCGGTTTTCTTAGCCTTTAAAACGGATTTTTTTTTTATTTTTAAAACAAATTCTAAGATTAGTTGGATTTATAATAAAATAAAAAAATTCTTGTAAAGTTCTCATTATAATAAATAAATTAAAAAAATTACTCACCATGCCTTACGTCATTGTTTTGACTTTTTATATTAAAAAATGTACATTGTTATTTTATTAATGAATAATTATTACAGTAGCAAAATGCACTAGAGTTCCATCCCTAAATGACATTACATCTAGCAGTAAATGTAAGAATTTCATGTCCTGCAGTAATTAAATCACCTTATTAGTGGTGTTAAAGGTCAAAGCTGGTTCTTATACAGTATTTCAAAAATAATGTTATTTACCTATTAGTTGAGAATTTGTTTTCATTTTGTTAATTTTTTTAACAATGTATTTAAGTATTTTTTATTATATGTGTGTGTGTGTGTGTATATTTATACATACATACATTCATAATTTATGTTCTCTGAAAAATATTGATAATATTTTTAAAGATTTTTTTTAGTTTCTTAAATAGCTCTTAATTAATTTACAAATGTTATTTAATTGTATGGCTGGTTGATTCAACAAGTAGAACATACGGGGATATATTTGAATTAATGTAACTACTTGAAAAAAAAAAAATTAATTATTTTAGAGGACCTTTCATAATTTCTATAATTCACATCTAAATGTTAACTTTTGCTAAATTACAATTTATAACAATAAATAAAGAAGAGGTTTTCTTAATATTATAAATTAAATTAGAGTGTTACTGATATTCTTTCTCATCATAAATAAATTAAGAGTATTCATTTTATTGTTTGTTTTTCAGTTCTCGAAGTATAATTATTAATTACTTCGAAATATTTTTTATTTAGGGAAATATTTTTTCCTGCGAATTATAGTTTATTTCACAAATCAAAATTATATTTATTTCAGGTATCGTCTAATATTCTCTTTTTAGAATTATTATTATTATTTCAATGTCTTCAATATGATAAGGTGGCAATAATATTATAAATATAATGATAAACAATTATAAGAGGATAAAATTATATAATCAATTCCTACTCATCAATTGAAAAGTAATATTATTAAAAAAATAAAATCAAGTTATTTAAAACTCATGATTAGTCACCAAAATTAGTGTTTTTTAATTGTATGCAATATATACTGATGTACTTGTTAGTTACAGCCACTTTTTTCAGCTTTCCCTTCACTATAATTTACACATTATAATTTAAAATAAATGTATACTACAAACTTTAGAATTCTTGAGTTGGTGAGTTTAATGCCTTACAGGATATTTCACTCACTTAACATTTATAATAATAGATTTAAACAAGAATTTCTTAAACTTTGAGGCCATGTAAAAGCTCTTCATTAAAGACTGAATCAACAATGCATAACAGAATTCACAGATAGCATACATCTACTACAGATTCTTTAAGTTATTAGAATATTAGATCATGTTTTTAATTTTATTATAATACTATTTTTTGATATTTTTAAGAAAGGGAATTATTTTTTCAGTAATGGTTTATAGAGATTTTTGGTAACTGTTACTAAATAATTTCATTATAAGTACAATATTAATAATATTATCTCCATTTTTCTAGAAATTAGAATGGTTCCTCAACGCTGGCTATATAGTAATGTTTGTAAGTATTTTTATGATGCTCTGGATTGCTTACTCTTCAGCTACAATCTGCCAATTCGATGCACAATGTACATGCACTTCATCGTATCCTAATTGGGGCCAAGTCCAGTGCCATAATGCTCTTGTACATCTTTCGCCGTTCAACAATACCAAGTTATTTACTCTTTCATTAATCAATAATAGATTGGACTATCTACCTCCCAGAATTCTTCAAGGAACAGGTGGGTGGCTTGTTGTTGAATAATATCGATCGATGAATGATAAATATATAATAATTATGGATTTTAGGACTTTATAAACTTATACTGGAAAATAATCCGATATATTCCCTACACGAAGAAAGTCTTGCAGGACTGGAAAGATCATTATGGGAACTGCATATCGTAGATTGTAAGCTATCCAGTATTCCAGGGAATGCAGTAAGGCATCTCTACAGATTAAAAACTTTAAATCTTGAAGGTAACAATTTTGTATCTGTTACTTTCTCTAATATTAGAATAATATTTCTGTTTTTACCTGAATTCAGAGTTTTTATTTACGTGATTCTTTTTTATGCTTTTTGTTGGCATACAGTGTATGTATTTTTCCACATCACTGTTGATTACTTGTTTTGGACTACAATGATATTTTAATAGTTTTTGTATTTATTGTAATATCTATTTATTAAAATAATATAAACCATTCGATAAATAGTTTAGACCAGTGGTTCCCAACTAGTTGTCCGCTAGTTAATAGGACGATAGTAGTAGTAGGACGATGTTCAGGGGGTCCATGAGAAGTCATTGGAGAATAATTTTAAATTATTTAATGTAAAATATTTCTGAAGTATTGGCTCTTAATTAGAATCACACATCCTGCACAAACAAATTTAATATTCTAAGTGATATAATTGCTTGTGTTGACTGATAGGTAAACTATTTACTAGCACAACCACAACCTTAAAATTGGTCATTTATCAACATTTCAAAAATAATGAGCTTAAAGAACAAATGTATTACAGAAAATAATGAACAATATTTGATTTCTTGAAGAATATTTGAATATAAAACTTCTTGTGTAGGTTTTAAATTTTAGGTTATTATTATCCGCTTAAGGTCATTTTATGTTTCGGTGACTAATCAAATGATATTATGGCCGAAGTTCTAAATTTTGCCTTTTCAGGTTTTATTAGGATGGGGATCTTCAACGAGTACCTGTTGAACGAGTACTCTGATATAGCAGAGTCTCTGGACCACCATTTTATGTTCCCTCTGAAGGACATCATAACGAAGGATTTTTCACTCCCTTTAAAAAAAATCTAGGATCATCTGTCAGGTTTAACATTAACTTTTAGTTATTTATTGTTTCGCTGATTGAAGTAAACTCCTAGTGCCTTTTCTTTATTTATATTTCCCCAACTAGGCAATATCTGGATTATAGAGATTTGGTAGAGGTATTGCATGCAGTAATCCAGTGTAGCCCAGCAAACATCTAAATTATAATATTTAAAAAAAAATTAATTAACACAATATTTACTTCATTATAACTCATTTTACTCTCAGGGTATGGTATGGGTTCATGACAATCAGGCACAAATGTATTATACAACTTTTTAATTATAATTATAACTTACAAAATAACACAAACAATATGCAGGCTAACCAAGATCTCTCTTCATATTCAGCTCCACACTCTCCAAGTTCCCAGTGAAAAACTATCTATGACCAGGTATCTTTCTTCTACCTGGGTTTTTACCTGGGGTGTTTCTTGCATCCAAAATGGAGGTTATGTTTACAAACAAACATTCAAATTGGGGCTGTTAATTTTTATTTTTATTCTATTTTGTATCTAATAGTTAGCCTGCCTAAAATAATATTTAAATAATAAATAAATAAATAATTGTATACTTTATAGAAAAATGGGTATATTACAAAATATATATCTAATATTAGGATTTAGGGGGTCCTAGTCATTGAAATGATTGTATAAAGTGGTTGGTATAGGGAGTGATGACCCTACCTGTAAAATCTCATCGAGAATCGTGAGTATGTTCTCCCAGGAGATTACACCACAAGGCCAAGGGACTACACCTGTCGTGCCAGAAAAAACCCCCCCAAAAAAAAAAAAAAAAAAAAAATATATATATATATTATAATATATATATATATATATATATATATATATATTGTATATAAAGGGGTCCGCAAAAAATATTTGTTGGGAACCACTAGTTTAGACTATTTCATTGTTTTCCTTTCTTTGATCCCACCCAGACTGATTTCCACCTTAATCTCATAACATTCAACTATTGATATGTATATTTCAATATTATCTTATTCTCAGTTTTCATGATAAGAATGTTATGACTTAAAGTATTATTTTTGTCATAAAATATTGAATGCATTATATAGTAGCTATTAATCAATATAAATATAAATTTAGGATTAATATTAATATTAAATTAAATTTAATATAATGACACCAATGACTGTAGGGTAGAGGCGGATAACAAATAAAAAATAAAAAAAAATTTATTAAATATAAATATATTAAAATTTTTTGCCGGAGTTTATTGCGGTTCTCGTCCTCTAAATATTATATTACTATATAAATCTATCATATGTCTTTAATTACTGCTACATGATTTATAATGAAACAAAATCACCTATGATTCACAGCTTAGATACTGTTCAAAATTTAGCAATCAGAATATGCTCGGGGTCTTTCAAAACCACACCAAAGAATACCATGTTAGCTGAAGAGGGAGAGATGCCATTAACCTTAAGAAGAATGTGGCTTACGAAGAAATATATTTTAAAGAGCTTATCTGGTACTCAACATACCCTAAGAAATACATCAGTGTCGAGAAACATTTATCCTCCAGTTATTAATCAGTTAATATCTGAAATGCAGCCTATGCTACAAGCACTGTATACTCGAAAAGGTTCCCTGGACCTCAATACAACTTTACAGTGCAGAATGTTACAATTTGAAAGCAATTGCAAGCTAACTACGAGTCAAGGTTGTAAATCGTCATACGATCCTAGTATATTAAAACGATTAGCTCTCAGTATGATAGATGAACACTATTCCGACTACGTGATGATATATACTGATGTCTCCAAATCCTGCAATCAAACAGCATTAGCCGTAGTGGATCCAGGTAAAGAGCATACAATTTCATTCTCCATTCCAACTAAATTTAGTATTTTCAGTACTGAACTGTTGGCAATTTTGAAAGCCATAGATTATTGTTGAATAACATATTCAAATACTAACATAGTTATTCTGACAGACTCTGCCTCCTCTTGTAAGTTACTAAAAACATCCATTGCAGAAAAATTAATTCATATGTAATATTTGAAATAATATAACATATAGTATCTGACAACAACCAATGTGCATTCCAATGGATTCCAAGCCACATAGGATTATCTGGAAATGAGGCTGCTGACAGAGCTGCAGGGACAATACAAACAGTAGAAGAGAACGCCAAAGTACCCATGATGGATCTCCTAAGACTCTTAAAGAAAGAAGAAATAAGAGAATATGATTGGGAGCCACAAGCAAAGAGGAGAGATTTCTATGGTTCAACCAACTGTGAGCCTTGTTCCATGGTTTGTTCATCATAAGCAACTTACATGAACAAATATTGTTCAAATCATAAGACCACACGGGTACACAAACAAATATCTTGCGCTAATGAGGATAAAAAAAAAATGGCACTTGTTTTTCAGATGCAAAAAATATGGGAGAGAACACGACTTTACACCGGAGGAAGAGACTGCATTTTAAAAAAAACATAGACACAGTGAATGTCAAGAAGCTGATTAAGTTCTTTAAAAAATATACAAATTGTAAAATTTAAGTTAAGTAAGTGCTGTCAATTGTTCTTGTATCCAATAATTGATACCAAATCTTAAGGGTCATCTGTTATACAAATAAATAAATAAATATAAATTTATTCATAGTGATTAATTTTATATTTTACCTGTTTTTGTTTTCAGGCAATGAAATATCCAATATAAATACTGAGCAACTACGAGGTGTATCCGCATCCTTACAAACATTGATACTTTCCAACAACAAACTCACTGTCTTACCTTCAGGAATATTTTCTGGTTTACAGTCACTTGAAGTTTTAGATTTAAGAGGCAACTCCATTTCCTCATTAGATCCTGCAGTATTTACGCCTGCACCACCCAAATTGAGAGAGCTCAATTTAGCAGATAACTTGTTTGATAACATCCCCTATAAGCAGCTGGCAAATATAAGGTTTCTATCAATACTTTTATATTCTCATCGAATATATTAAGCGCTCGTGCAAATTATAAAATATATATTTGTAAATATTACTTTGTTTTAGATCATTGCACATTCTTAATTTAAATCATAACCATATTAGTAAAGTTGATCAAGGAATAACTGGAATAAAACTAAATTTGGACTCACTTTATCTGGAATACAATGAAATCACAGAATTAGGTTCAAATGCGATGGCTAACTTTGATGTAGCGAATAGGACATCATTCAAAGCTAATCCTTTAAAACTTATAGAGGTATAGTTGAGATATTATTCATTAAAAATGATTAATAATAATGAAATATACTTGATTTTTCACATTTGATTTTTTTTTAGGATAATGCGTTTTTAGGATGTAAAATTCAGGATTTGGACCTTTCCCAGTGCCAGCTTCAAGATATTGACCCTGAAGCCTTCAATGGTCTTGAAAATACTTTGCAAAATTTAGATCTTTCTGATAACAATTTGGCAAATGTTTCATATTTTTCCTTTAATGTATGTGATATTTCTTTAAATACTAAATATTTTTTATTGATCATAACTAAGTTGCTCTTTACTTCAGAAAGTTTTATCTCCTCTCAGCCAAAATTGATTTATGATTTATTTCTAATATTCCAAATAATGCAAATTATATTAATGCCCAAGTTTAAAATCTTCTGTTTGGAACATATTTACTCACTGCAGAGAGAGAGGGAGAGGGAGAGAGCAACTTGATTGTTTGAAAAAATTAAAAGTTTGTTAGATCTGGAGTATTTATTTTTATTCTATACTTTAATTTAACACGGTACATATGAACTATTTCATTTAAAATATGCTATTTAATTTTTATATAATGTTTTATTTTTATTTAATTTACATGATTAATTTTTTGGAAATTTATTTAATCAGAGATTTATGGCTCTTCAAAAACTTCATTTGGATGATGCACATTTTCATGAAGTTGACTGGTTGCAAAAGCCTGAATCACCATTTGAAGGAATGCACTTATCTAGCCTTGTAATTAATGGAAAGCAAAAGAGACAAATCAATTTGAACAAATTACCAAAGTAAATATTTTATATTATTTTAATTTGTTTTATTTTTTCATTATCAAAATTTAAATCTGTTTTTATATATAGGTTAGCTCATCTTCAAAATTTGATTATAATAAATTCCCAACTGGGAGGTCTTTCTGTAAATGATCTTAAGCCATTTTCAATTGAACTTGAAACATTCATCGCTCATGAGAGTGGTATTACGTCTCTTCAACCGAATATCTTCCTTGAAACCAGAGGCATTAAGACCTTGGATCTAACTGACAACAAAATTGAAAAGATTGATCCACTAGCATTTATGGAGGTAAATTTTACACTGGATCAAAGTAAACCACTAATTATAAATAAAGATTAATTTGATTATTTATCTATAAAAAAATTCTTTTAGTTAGGTCATTCGTTGGAAACATTGGTGTTAATGCATTGTTTTCCCAGTGGAGTTTCATCTTTACCGACAGGGTTGTTTAAACCACTCAGTTCTCTTAAAGTACTTAAACTTAACCATAATTATCTGTCCAAGTTACCAAATGATCTTAGTTATCTTTCAAATCTTCAAATTCTTCATGCCCATGATAACAAAATAGAAAGTTTAAACAAAAATTTATTTAAGGTAATTTTTTAAATTAACTTTTGTTTTATAGTTTTTTTGTTTTAATGAAAATATGTTACAATAGTGCATTGAATTGTTTTTTAGGGTAGTTCCCATTACCAATTGATGGAAATAAACTTGTCATTCAACAAAATTACTAAAATCCATGTCGGAAGTTTCTCTGATCTTGATAATCTCATGGATATCAACCTTGGTGATAATGAAATTGTTAATATTGATGCTGGAGCTTTTGCTAACATGATAGATCTAACTATGCTTTCCCTTCGAGGGAATAAACTGACATCATTGAATACAGAAACATTCCAAAATTTACCATGTCTTGCTTACTTGGACTTGGCATTTAACTCTCTCAGTTCATTCAACTTTGCCAGTCTTGATCAGGTGTTCTTAATTTTTTTCTTGAAAACAATTTTTATTAAAGTTAATTGTTTTTTTTTGTTTTTTTTTATTGATTATTAAAATTGTATATTGTGTCTCTACTAATCTGTTACCTATATTCACTTCAATTATTTTAGGTTGGTACTTTATCATCTTTAACAGTTAATGTGAGCTACAATATGATTAAATTGTTGACACCAAACTCTACTTATATTAATGGTCGTGATAATTTCTATACATCTATTAAGGTAAAGAGCCTTAGCAATAATTTTATGTATATATTCTTATCACATAAATTTACATTCTATATTATTTTATTTTATTGCAGATATTGGATTTCTCTCATAATAATATTACATATATTGATAAAAATTATCTGCTGCCTGTTCAACATACGCTAACACATTTGCATTTATCCCACAATGCATTGGAAAATGCTTCAAGAGACTTTTTGCCAGAAATGCATCTTTTGCAGTTTCTTGATCTCAGTCACAACTCACTTACAGAAATCGAATTTGACGCATTAAGGAGTGCTCGTACTTTACAGGTCAGGTCAAGTTGAATTATTATTATTTTTTACAGCTTTATATTACTAATGGAAGCAACATGGTCTTGTGGATATAGGGTTAGGCTACTGTTCTCCGGATTCCTCCAGATCCAAACCCCGCCAGAGGCAGAATTATTTATTCTTTTGTTTCAGCCGTGGAGCAACCCTGGAGTAGGTAGGCCCTCCTGGGGTACACCCAGTCTCAATAAAGTTGTTACCCAAAATTGGGGAAAAACCTGGCGCCCGAGCATTATTTAGGTCTCCATTCACCTCATTACATGGCCGTTGGCTGTAAAACAGTACGAATCTCTATTAGTACTTTACCAGTGACCCTTCATGGGTTGTAGAGTTTTTTTTGTTTGTTTATATTACAAATGGATAAAAAATGTGTATTAAAACATATACATTTATTTTATTAATTTTTTAATACCTATTGTAAATATTATAATAAAATGGAGATTAAATATTATATTTAAATCTATAAATATTCTTGTGGTGGTTGCCAAAATGGTGTGAAATGTCAATGTTCTGATTCCTACAAGATTTAAATGATTAGAATTTAAAAAAAAACCTGTACCTCTACAACCCATGAAGGGTCTTGGGCTCAGTACATTTAGAGTTTCGTACTGTTTCTAGTCCAACGGCTGTGCAATGAGTTGATTCGGCCGAGATCACGCTCGGCTGCCAGGTTTTTTTACCCATTTTTGGGTACCCACTTTATAGAGGCTGGGTCTGCACCAGGAGGGTCTCCATACCCTAGGGTCGCCCCCCAGCAGAAATAACAGAATAAATAATATCTGTCATAACTGGGATTCGAACCCAGGACCGGGAACACAGTAGACGAGCGCTCTATCCACTAGACCACGCCGCTCCTTTAGAATTTAAAAGGAATGTACAAATTTTGAGAAGGGAAAAATTGTATTATATTAATTCTTTTAAGATAATTCATTTTATATGAATACAATTTTTGCTAATTTACTTATCATTATTTTTTTATTTTAATGAATTTAAAAGAATTTTTTTAGTGTGAAATCAAAGTATTGGTTGAGAGTGCACTTAAGTTCTATATTTTTATTTTATCATTTTACTGTTTAGGTAGTGCTGTTGTCTCATAACAAATTGAAGGACATACCAGATGATTTGTTCCTCTCATTAAATTCATTGAAACGAGTTGACCTATCTCACAACCATCTGTATACAATAATGGATGCAATGATGTCCCCTCCAAGCCTCATGTCAGTTGATATTTCTCACAATGACCTTACTAGAGCACCACTGTCAAGCTTTTCACCAATGGCAGCTGCTAATTTGATTGAACTTTATCTCGGCCAGAACAGAATCATCAGTCTTCCTGCGGCTGATGTTTTCTCTAGATTTGAGGTATGCAAAGATTGGGTATATATTTGATTTTATATAATTTATAATCAATTATTTCGTTTTTGAGATCATATCACATTAACTTTTGCTATAATAATATTGGACCCGAGTGGGGTAGAGTTTATTTCATAGTTGACCCAGAGAATAAATTCCTATTATGCTTGGTTACTTATAAATAAACCTTAATCGAGGTGCATGTGGGACATCTTTAATTATTGTCATAAGTTTCTATTCTATTTGTAAAGACTAGACGAATCAGGACACATGGGCCTGGTGCAGATGACTTGTGTTCCAAGAAAGATTAATTCCTCACTCTTCTCAAAGAGATATTTTCTCAACTTAACATTCCCCTCTGAATGTAGATTCTTGGCTGCATGATATAAATGTCTTGCGAGGCCTCTCTGCGATTCCCAATAATAGATATTTGTTAGGTTTATCACTCCTTACGTCTACTTAAATAGAAAACTTTTGGAGTGACATCCCACCTGTATGATGCATTCAGCACCCATCACAGTCATCTTGAGCTTACAAATGTGTTGTGCTCTTTCAGTGTTTTGTACAAACAAGATCAGCACTATTTTAGATATATAATGTTCATAAACATCATCTTTATAGACTGAGTGGCTAGGATTAAATGTTTTTGTGATTTACTAATCTTTACTGGATCTGTTGTTAGTGACATGTAAGTACCCCTTTTCAAACAATTGAAGAAAAATCATGCTACACTTCTGGTTTAATTGGATTTTTCTCATTGTGCTTAGTTTATTATTGATCTTTTTAAAGGTTACATAACATTGGCATTGCTTTTGTTTTATTGATGTTGATTGGTAACTCATGCTTAATAATCTTAATTTATGTTAATGTTTTTTTCAGAACTTGCGTGTTTTGGATCTGTCTTCTAATAAGTTGACAGAAATTGGTAATTCCCTCTCTCAACTTCCTAGCTTATCAAGACTTAGTATTGCTCACAATTTCATTCACATTGGTGGAAAAGACTTCCTAGGGCTAGAAGATACATTGGAACATCTTGATCTAACTAATGCTTCCATTAGCTACGTAAGTATATTGCTATAAAATGTTCATATTTTTCATTTATGTTGTTATGCTTATTAAATATAATTTTCAGGTTCCACCTTTACATTTGCCATCTTTGAAAACCTTAAGTCTCGCCTACAATTTAATATCATATTTGCCTCCAGATCTTGCAACAAATTTAACAAACCTCAAGTATCTAGATGTATCGTACAATAATTTACAAAGTATACCACAATTTCCTCAGTTGAAAGCATTGTACATGGCTGGTAACGAAATAAGTGTTATTAGCAATACAAGTTTCAATGAATTTCCTAACATTTATGATTTAGATATTCGTCACTTACTATTAACTGAATTTGATGTAAGTAAACTGAAATGGTTGTATTTGGTTTATGAGTATAATGATTTATTATCTAAGTACAAGTATCTTCCAGGAAGAAGGACTGACAAGTTTACTGGGCTTACAATCATTACATATTAGCAACTACAAAGACTTGAAAAATTTTAATATTCCTCAATGGTCCAAGGAAAACAAAGGACTTCGATATCTGCATGTTGAGGTACTGATGGCTTTGTGTTTTTATAATTATTTACATTAAATGCATAAATATATATATATTTTTCTTGCTAGATCCTTTTAAATAAAATGATCCATTTTCACTCAACTCTCCTTTTAAAAAAGGAAATAAAGGAGTATTGAGTGAAAATTGATCATTTTATTTAAAAGAACGTAGCAATTAGATTTATTCACTCAAACAAATTGAAATTATAATAAATATTATATTTTTCTTGTTATAGCTAAGAGGAGCAGGTAACCTTGATCAAGAACTGAAAGGTTCTTTACCAAAAAAAGTTAGACACCTAGTTTTTACTGGAAAAGAAATTAAATCACTTCCAGATTTTCTGCTGAAAGTAAATAAATTTAAATGTTTTAGAACTTAACATTTTGTATTTACAATGAAAGATATTTAAAATATTTCCTATTATGTTTATTTCAGGGAATTCAACATCCCAGTGTTATGTTGACGCTAAGGAATACAAGTGTTGAAAGCTTGCCTGTGAACTTATTTTCATCTCTGACTCATGTCAGAAATATCAGCATTGATGTCTACAATAATAGCTTAAAAACTCTTTCTAACCCTTCCAGTGCTGGGGCGGCTAATCGACCTGGCAAAACATTTCTAATTGATCTTTTCATGGAGGGTAACCAATGGACTTGCGATTGTCAGCTTGGGTAAAGCTCAATTGAATTTATCTAAAATCGATGAATTATTATTTAACAAGACTTTTACTCTGATATATTTTTTGTGTGATTTATGTTAGAATTTTTTATATTTATTGAACATATTTTAGGTGGGTTGAAACGTGGCAGAGGAAAAGAAGACAAGTCTATTTCAGGGACCACACGGTTGAGGATGTACGGCAAACTAAGTGTAGCAATAAAGGCAATAAATCTTTCCTTGAAGTTTTAAAGACGGATCTTGAATGCGGGTGGAGCAGAAGCAGTATTATCCATCCAACTTGGTTTTCTATAAGTTTTTCTTTGATAATTTTACTTTTTAAAAATTTTATACATTCATGAACGCATTGACATTCGGGATATTTTCTGTTTTCAGAAAGAAAATTTGTTAAAAAAAACAGAATTTAGCTATTTTCTGATGATTTTTTTATATTTTTCTGTACTTTTAACAATTATACTGCCATTTCTTCGCTAGTTACATTTTGAAAAAGAGTTTTAAAATAAGGTATATATGTCTAAATTATTAGAAATATGTACAAATGTGTATGTTTATTGCACTAAAGACATATATTCCTTAGGTATCATTATTATTTATTGTTATTATACGTTACTAGTCCTTAAGTATACTAAATTACATTCTTAATTCATAGTATTCTTTAAAAAAAATTGTCCTACCAATTCCTTTTTTATGTAATAAACTGTATATTTTCCTATTTGGAAGAGGGTTAAATAACTTTCGATTGCACTATGAATAAATAATTTATTGTTATCTGACAAATATTTATTTCAAATGCTTTAATGCTGGTACATTTATTTATTTTTACAACACCTAAACTTTATAAATGGAAAAAATAAATAAACAAAAAAAGGAAATAAAAAAAAAGTCTTAAATTAAAATGTGACAATGTCGCTCAGTTCATGTCTTTCTTCAATTATTGATGGAGGAGCTTTTGTCTTCGTAACTTCTTGGCAATTGGTCCTGAAATAAAATCAATTAACATTTTAAAATTTGTATTGTTTTAAGACTGTAAACTTTCTTCTGGAATCAAGTACGATTAGTAATATAAATTCAGTATTGTTTGAATCTCTATCTTGAAGTATATATTAAATTGAAGTATGAACAAAATGAAAACCCTTATCCTTGTTTTTTTTAAAATTTATTTATTGTGGAAAATATTCATTATGTGTGAATAATGAAAAGTTGATAATAATATATCTAATTTAATTATGCTAACAGTGACAACCTGTTATTGTAATAGAGATTGATCCGATTAAACAATAAATTATGTATCATTAATGTGAATTGTACCATCCAAAGTTGAATTTTGTTTTCCTATAAACCTGTTTATTTATTACTATCAATTAGGCAATTAATTATTCGTAAAAATTCAAGAATACGATTCCTATTATACCATTTAAATTTTGTATTTTACTTTTTTTTATAATAGAAAAATTCTCAATTCTAGTTGTATAACCTTTTCAATTTATGACAAATTTAAATGTAATAATATTTCCTTATTTTGTGAATGTGGTGTAGTTGGTACTTACAAGAATCTGATACAGTCTGAGTGGCTGTTCCATAAGTATGACCTCTTCCCTTCCAACATCATCTACTGTGTCTTCAGGATTTCTGTAAATGTAACAATATTATTGGTTGTTTATAAGATTTAACTTCTTATTTTTTTTCAATAGGTATCCATACCACTATAATCTGAGAACGGTATTGTGAGTGATGTTTTCAAAATATATGTCCAATATAAGTTGTTTGTTCAATAAAGTTATTCTATTTGATTACCTAGGAAAGATTTTTATTTTTGGTTCTGTTTCAGTTTATAGCAATGGAAAAAGATTTATTTTTCATATGTATACCTGAATTTACATCTTAATTGTGAGCTTAGAATCATAAGTTAATGCACATTCAATTATTAATTAAGTGACAGGAAAAGTTTTGTTCAAAAATGAAAAAAAAAAAAAAGTACATTGAATACCTTCTTACAAAGTACTTAGCAAAATAATAAAAACATAATTTTTGTCTTTGTTTTTTTCAAAATAAAATAAATAATGAGAAGTTATATCTTATTACTTTTGTTGTTGAAGCTGAGAAAGAGAGAGTAAATACTCTGTCAACCGAGCCTGCCTATCTGCTGACACACTGTTTGCTTTGGGTACAATAAATTGTGCAGGCTGAACATCTCCACTTCTTTTGCCATGAGCTGTAAAAAAAAAAAAAAAAAAAATGTATCATTCAATGTACACTATATACTCAAATTAAATATTTAATTATTACATTAAATATACATACAAATAGTGTATATATTATTATATAAAAGGTATACCATTTACATAAAATATGTATAAAGTAAATGCAATATTGATATACATAAAATCACAAATTACAAATTACTCATAAAACTACTGTATACTCACATATTTGCTTATTAATTAAAGCACACCACACTCACTGCCTTACTACAAAGGTCAATACTGACACTGGGGTTATCTTCCCAAGGCTGCTGTACTAGATGCTAGTGGACTGAATGGAAAAGCTCTGAGAAAGTAGCCTTTCCATCTGATTATTGTGGACATGTAACTAGTATATATAAAAAGAAAGAAGCAAAAACTGAAATGAATCCTTTGGTATAATCTTTGGCACAAAACAGATAACTTAAAATGGATTTTGGCTTGCACGTACACTAAGAAGAGAAAAAGAAATGTAAAACAACAAAATCGACATACTTGGACTCAGTTCAGTGAGTTGGTTGAATAATTGTGACAAATGAAGCTGGAACTGCTGCCAGGGTTGTCAGATGACAGTTCTGAGTATTCATCAGTCTATATTTTTATATGATAATATGCCCATGAGAAATGTAGGTTTCTCCTTCTTAAACTTATCTCAACTTCCCACTAAGACCCATAGGTGTAGGTGAACATTGTATTTACATTATGAAAATAAATTATACAGTTGAATGATTCCATCGTTTGGGAAACAATCAAGCCAAAAATCATGGGATTGAATGAATCTTATCTCTGCTACAAAAATCCCTGGAAGCAGATCAACTAATGCAAGACCAGACAGCAGTAAGCCAGTGCCCAACCAAAATATTATATCTCTATTAATTACAAGAAAGGTTTCCGGAATACTTCACCTATAAGAGCAAAAATAGTGTAATGCTTATCACTGAAGCCTTTGAAAGTGATCTTTTCAGAGTTGCTGAAGACTCACACCTCTATATACCAGCTTGTGGTGTTTAAACATATAAGAATCTCTGCCTGCTCTAAATGAGTTCCCTACTCATTCACTATGTCTAACTAAATGGAATTCACGATTTATTTAGTACATATAAATCTATACATTAGTGACGTACGCACAGAAAGACAGGGGCGGAGATTTTGGAGCACTTTTGGGGAATTCGAAGGCAGGCGGTGGTGTACTAGTCCAGGAAATAGGCTGACAGAAAGAAAAATTCCCACAGTGGAAGGATCGTCATTTGGAATAATTTGAGATGTTTATAGCAGTTTTTTTATTTAATTTAATTGTTTTAAATACAGTTCCTATTTTTTTATAATTTATTTGTTTAACAGAAATTTTTCTTAATAAACTTATTTTGTATGGCGCGACGATTTATGGACAATCTTCAATGCGAACTTTAAAATCGGATGTAATGTGAAAGCCATTTATTTTATTAGTTTTAATCCCTTGGCGAAAACTCTCCTTTTCCATACTGTCCCCCTTTCCGTTTATATAATATTTAACGTTTAGATAAAAAAAATATATTTCCTTGTTTGAAACGTGTTATATATTTCAAGATTTTTACTAATTAACTGACTTCCAATATACGAAAAGGCGAGTAAATATTGCTTCCGTTTCATTGATGTTTCATAATACTAATTTGCATCATCAGAATTATAATTTGTTGCTGTAATAAATTGTTAATTATTGATAACATTATGATAAAAGTGTATTTATCTGATTCTCTATAACAATACAACTTAATGTATCTTTTTATTTGTTTACTCCAACGTGTTTTAACCAGATATATATTATATATCTATAATAGCTATATATATATATATATATATATATATATATATATATATATATATATACACATATACATACCTAGCGCTAGTCTCTCATGCTATAATTTTATACCTATATATTTGATATTATTCATACAATCTTTTCTGATTCTCCTATAGTTTGGAGAACACTCTTGTTGGACACTGAGGCAATCCTGTATTGACAAATTATACTTTTTTCACATTAAACTTTTTTTATAAATCTGTTTTCCACTCACTTCTAATGAAGTTTTTGAACTTCGTAAATTTATTTATTTATTTTTGTAGAATTGAGGCGTTGATTTCCAAAAGGTACTATATCCATTCTAGGAAATTTTACAGGAAGCGCGAAAATCTCTCATTACATTATTATTAAACTAGCTAATTTCGGTCTTTTCGCATTAAAATCTAGAATTTTATTTTTACTATATTAATAAAATCATATTAAAGTTTTGAAATAAATTTTTTTAGTATGAATTGGAACGAAAGTAAATGCGTAATTATTGTAGTACTTTTAGAAAATGGCCGAATTTCTAAATCGCTTTTTTTAAGGACTTGAGAGCTCATTAGATAAAATGAAATAGAAGATTTAGATTACAAAAAGTGATGAGAATACAAATATGTAAAAAAATCAGTTTCGTAAAAAATGTCCTTTAGTACCTTTTGGAAATCAACGTCTCAATTTTCACCAGAAGGCATTATTATATAATTTTTTTTTTTTGCCCGCTCAAAAATAAAAATTCAATTTATACGTTAATTGTTAAATCACATATATTATATTATATTTAAAAAATACTCTTTTATCTATCTTCAGTATAGGTTCAATAGTTTCGTTATTTTTCTATAAACTTAATTTCTCTTGATTTAATACCTTCACGAAACTAAGATTTATCACTTTATTTCAACTATAAATCACAGAATGTTTATGAAAGTTGTGAAGGTTTTATTAGAAAAGCATCGTTGTGTTGGCGTAAGCTGTCGTGGTTCAAAAATATGGCATCCCCCGCTGAGATATGTTCAAGGTGCAGCCTTTGTTCTCGCTATACATCAAAGGTAATTAACAAGTTTCAAAATCCTGGTTCTGCGCCTGATGTTTAACCTCTTTCCCCTCATGTCATGTGCCAGGCCGTTTTTGGAACAATCGTTTCAACGAATTAAAGACAAAAATAATTTGATAACAAACAAAAAAAGAAGAGTTCGAACTCTTGAGAATTACTTAGGTTTATTAATTCATCAACTTCTGCTAGTAATTTTAAATATGAAAGATATACTTATATAATTTTTTAAGACACTAATTTGTTCTTGGCTTTTTCTTTTATACAATTTAGAAAAATATTCGGGTTGAAAAGTTTTCCTTAAGTTGAAATAATAATGGGTATTTTCTTGAAATAGTAATTTTTTTTTACTTAAAAAAATATCCCAAGATTACAATTAAAAACATTAAGAATGTTAGAATTCGGTATATATTTTGCATGCACATTGATTCATGCGTTTTTCATCATTATTATAATGTAATAAATAATATTTTTTCTAAAATCTTTAGCTCCCCGATGGTATACTATTTATTTCCAAAATAAATTGTATAATGGTGGATCATCAAATTACTTTATCGTAGAAATAGTGTCATTTTAATAACATAAATTAATGGCATATTCATAAACAACGACAGATAGTTAATTATTTAAAATAAACAAAATCAAAGGCAGTTTATAGGAAGATGTATTGAAATACGGCATTAAAGCCCTATTAGACTATTTCAATAAGAGTAAAATTTACACAATATAAAAGCCAATGGAAGTATACAATGATTTTTTTTTTCTTTAAAAAAACTATAAAAAAGTTAAAAATGCATAGTATAAAGTGGCACTTGTGTTGCTGCAACATCCCAGTGTTTTCTTTTCTCTTAAATATGAAATTTTAGTTCCGTAAGTTTTTTGTATTTCTTACTTAAACTTAACACATAAACACACGGACTTTTTTAATGAGAATTGGTTATTTTAACTGATGAAAACTTACATTGGTCAATCTCTTTGAAGTCGTAAAATGTTCATTAATTCTGCCGCTCAACATTTTTGATTTTTATGATGATTTTACCAATTATTCTGTATCTTTTGCTGAATTAAAAAAAAAATGGATAAAATATTTTTATAGTGTTGCGTTAATTAGATTATACTTTTATTGTTGCAGCCGTTCCGTCAATTTTGTGGTTGAAAACGTGTTGGAAAAACTCTTTAATTTTGGCAATTTCGTAGATATAAAATCAAAACAAAATACAAAATATTTTAATGATATGCTTTATATTTTTTTCCTCACAATTCATTACTTAAAGGACGAAGAAAATGGTTTTTGAAAATTCTCGAAAATTAACAAAAAACGTGACTGTTCGAAAGATAAAAGCTTACGGTTTTCCTCATTACAGTAACCCTGCAATACATTTATTTCTACGCGTACCATCTTGCGATACAACGCATTTTTTTTATTACATAATATAAATTATGTTACAGAACATTAGTTACAGAATATAAACAATTGTATAATAATAACTGGTAAATAAAACTAATAAATAGAAACTGATAAATTAATGATTTGTTATAACGAATTAACAAAATAATACTAATTGACTAAACAAAGAAACCAGCAACAAATAATAAATAATTCATTTGTTATAACTACTTAACGAAATAATACAAACTAACTAACTAATTGACTAGTATTAGTAACAGTGAAAGTAAATAAAATAAAAATTAATAACGAGTTATTGCCTGTTGCTATTTCTCTAATTCTGCATAGTCCACCCGGTCGACAAATTCATCAAATTTTGAAAAATATTTTGTAAGGTCACACTTCGAAGGCGGCCATTGGTCTCCGTTAAGTAGGACTGTTGAGATCAGTTTGTGTCTATGTTTGTCCAGTTTACTGCAATCGAATAAATGTAAATAAGTTAATAATTTTTTATAAAAATAAGTTAAAAGCTTGTTAACAAAAAGAACCTCATGTTTGATTTTTTTTTCTTATAAATAGTCGTATTCCACTCCCTTTAATTCTTAGTTAATGAGTTATTAGGACGAAAAATATAAAGCATATCCTTATCTTATTGTTAGTTGTTGGGTTGAATTGATATCTACAAAATTTTCAGAATTAGAGAGATTTTTCCAACGCATCTTTTCAGCTGACTTAAAACGTCTACAACACTAAAAGTATTGGCCAGAAAAATATTCAATCCACAATTTTATATACAGGAAAAGATACAGAGTAACATGTTAAAAAATCACGAAAATCAAAATGTTGAGCGGCATTTACTGGACGATTTTCAAATGGATTAATCCATACATGTTTCCGTTGGAAAATCGAACTCGAATATTTTCGATCACAATACTCCCTTTTGCTTTAAATTTCATTTAGTAATAATATTATTATATCAATCACACAACAAGTGTGAATATGATATTGACCAAGTGAAATGAAATCGCTTATAGAACAGACCATTTTGATGTACAAAACTATACTCGATAACTATGAAAACCTCAAATTCATTACTTACCTACAAAAATTAATGAAAACATTTTTTTAAATTTTTTATAATAATAAAGTTGTTTACAAAATTAAAAATTTCTTTACAGTGCCGGTATCCAACAATAGCAAAGTGCGCTATCGTTGTAACGTTGTTACTGTTATAGAAAGAGAAAAATGTGGTGCGGGCAACACACGTCTTTCACACACTCAACGAAGTCTAGGTCTGCCCTTGCTCCTTCTTCCACCAGGGTGTGCCTTCATCATCATTTTTGGCACTTTCCATTCTCTGTACATGCCCCAGCCATCTTATTCTGGCATTCTTGATCTTGGCAACTATATCAGGCAACTATAACTATATCTGATACAGATTTGTAATTTCGTCATTCGTCTTCATTCGCCCACGATCTCCTTCTTTTGTAGGACCAAAATGACCAAGGCCCGCGAAAAGGTTTGTGTGTCTGTGTCCATTTCTAATCCTAACATAACTGTTATTTCATAAACTTCCAATTATGTGTAATATTATACTCGAGTAACTCACTCATAGTTCATCTTGGCCCGAAAGGTGAAAATCAACCAGATTTCGTAGATCCATGTCCTAATTGTAATAAAAGAAATGAGAGTATAGACTGTTTTAGAAGGCTACTAACTGTTCAAATATTTCACTGATTTTACATTATTATTTCCATATTTGTATCAAAATCAATACATACATGAATACATATACATATATATATATATATATATATATATATATATATATATATATATATATGTATATATATGTATATATACATATTTGGCATTTTTAATCACATGATAATCCTAGCCCTATTCATCACATTACACTCACAAACCTTTTCGCGGGCCTTGGTCATTTGGACTCAGGGGGCCCTAAAACATGTATTTCCATTGAAAACTGGAATTCGAAAATTTTCACGATCGCAATACTTTCCCTTACGATATATTTCATATATAGGTAAGTGAGGGGGCGGAGTATCTGGGCAGGTAAGCGCTCGTTGCTTTAAGCGCGCTTTGCCTAGCAACACAGAGGACCAAATAATTTGAAACCAAAAAATACGAGTTCGAGGCTCGGTGCATGTTGGCTTCAGCATTTATCCCCGCCCTCATCTCTTGGCCCGAGAAACTCCGTATAGCCTTCAAAGGCGATGTAGAGATGAAAAAAAAAAAATAAAATAAAATATATATATATATATATATATATATATATATATATATATATATATATATATATATATATATAGATAGATAGATAAGTGAAAGTAAAAAGCAATTTCGAGCTCTTGTAAAAACAGTTATTTTTTTTTTCAGAAATTGAACTTGATTTTAAAATATTGTGATGAAATAAGTTTTTTTTCATTATGTGTGAAATAATGCATGTTTTTTTCTTTCCACAAATAAATGGCTTGTTATGCTGTATATCATCAAATGTTTCAATCCTGGGAAAATATGAGCTCCGCCAAGATCTGGAAATTGTTCGACCAAATTCGTATCACCACTGTTGTTCGATTGATGGAATTGATATTGCTTGAAAAATTGTGCAGTATCCTGTTAGTGACCTAAGCTGATATAGTTTGGTTTTAAAGAGAAAAAAAAAAATCTGTATCCACACAACAGCGGTTGTATGGTTAATGACGAAGATTTGTCGGCTGTCTTATTTTCGTATCTCTATTGACGTGACAGAAAATCAAAGGGCAAACGAACGGTTATAATTGGACCAATCGGGATAGTTAGTCAGTATTCAAGCCCGCCACTGCTTTCCTCCTATACAGGCAGTCATGTGTTTTCGATTCAGGGGCATGGGTTGGAATAGAATTCCACATTTATTTGTAGATGGGAGAAATCATATTCAAAATATTTATAAAATACTGAAAAAGAAGATACACGAGGTTTTCCATAGATTTTATGTTAAGATTCTAATTTTAGTATGCGAGAGTTAGAATAGAAGCTGTTTAAAATAATCAAAAGACAAAAATATCAATCAGTTTATTTTTTTCATGAAGGGAGGCTAAATTGTTTGTATTAACGTCAAAATTAGAAATATTTTTGTTTGATTGAACTGTTTAACGATAATTTGGCTTCGAAATAATGACAATATTTTTACTTTCACTTATTTATAAGTGAAATATATAGGCAGTGTTCAAAAAAAAAAATATTAAACTTTCAACCCTTCTTCCCCTAACGATTTTCCGCATATCTTTTCTAAATTTAATAACCAACTAAAAAGGAAAAGATCAAAAATATGTTTTTAAGTAATTTTTTTTTTACCGAACAGAATAATAGTAATTTAGATGTATAATATACTGCTGGGTAGCTAAACATTTGAGAAAATGTGTTATTTTATTTATTATAAGTATTGCGATTGTGAACATTTTTGAATTATAGTTTTCAATGGAAATATGCGATTTAGGGTCTCCTTTGTCCAAATAACCAACTCGCCCGAAAAAAAAAAAAAAAAAAAAAAAAAAAAAATCCGCGGCTATGTGTGAATGTGATAAGAGAGAAAATACTTCATTTATAAAGTAGTTCTGCCCAACCATATTGGTTTGCTCACAACACAACATGCTACAACTTCATCAAAACAATTTTTTTTTTTAATAATTACAATATTAAGATAAGAACAAAAAACGAAAAGTTGTATGAAATCGAAATTTCTTATTTAAAACGCCCGGAATGTCACAGAAACTTATACATCGAAATCGGCTGCCCGAAAGTCCTACTTTACATGCATTTTCCAACAGTTTTTCTCACGATTTTCTCAAAAATGTCTTTTTTCAGTTTTTTAGGGTATTTAATGCCAAATATTTGAATTTTCTTCCTTTTTTTTTTTTTTTTTTTTTTTTTTTTTTTTTTTTTTTTTTTTTCGAGGCGACAACTACCAGGGTCATGTTCGCCTTTGCACCGTTAGACACAGGTTACATGATTATAGGAGTAGAGTGAGAGTATAGTTTAGATCTGAGAGTAAAGATGGTGTGACTTTAGAATCGAATGATGTTAGTTATATGAGGAGAGGAATCAGATTTTCTTCCTTTAAAGTACCTTTAAATATGTAGACAAAAAAAAAAATATCAACTTAGTTATATCATTGGTAAAAAGCGGCTAAATATACAAGATTATAGAATTTTATAAACAGCTAAAGGAGAAATAAGCCAATATATATGTTTTAGTAATAAAAAGCGAATAAAATTAAGTGATTAAATTAAATATATGATTTCTATTATTATTGTATATTATTTTATCTGAAATACATGTTTACATCGAAACCGACTATAATTATTTTAAAATAAAATGCTACTCTAAATGTTTTAAATATTTTTTAAATTTATTTTAGCAACCGACATAAGTGAAAACGGTGTGTTGCTCACACCAGGTTTTTAATAAATAGAATTTAAATGTCAAACGCTTTACTTGTTAATACATACAGGTTTATATATTTCATTCTAATTGTAATATACAGCTAAGTATAAACACCATAACCAAACTCTTCACTCTTGCCAGGAATACTTATTACTTGTATTATAAGGAAAGTCTAATCAGCAGTATTTCTGGGAAAAGTCAAAATCTTGAGGAAATTCTCAAACTTACTGATTGAGTCATTAATATGTTCGATAATTACTTAATTATGACTTATAAAGACTCCCTTTCGAAATATTTTCTCAAAAGAGATCGATCACACACACGCACAAACGCATACATTATTTCAGTTACTTTCACATCTAAATCAGAGATTAGCAATTTTAATAAAACATCTTTAAAAAAAGATTATAGTTATTAGTAGGCGTATATTTAACAGTACAAATAATCATGAGGAATAAATGAACCAGATGCTTTCTGACCCTCCCATTGTCTGTTAGTCACAAAGAATTTCTATGCTTCTTCGACTTTGTCGTGTGATGGGTCTTTTCATCATTTCTATCTTGGCTTAGCTTTTGTCCATGTCCGCCCCATTTGGTTATATTTGCTTTGAGAAATATGTTAAAAGGTGTGTCAAAAGATTAGAAAAAAAAACAACAACAACAGAAAAACAGAGTATTACGCGAAGCGTCTTGTGTTCATGAAGTTACCCATGCTTTCAAGGAAAACGAAGAGGATTTCATCCCTCTTTAACCAATTTTCTGGTAATTTGATGATGAGTTTTTGTTGAATGAATTTTTTTATTTCGGTTAATATATAGTTCTGAAAAAGCATATAACTTTTCTAGATATATGGAAGTACAACTTAATGCCATGAAGTTTACAAACTTTTAGAATTATCTTGGTAACAACTTTTAGGTTTGGTGTAATCAATTTGTATTTATTGGACTTTGTGATTAAAGAAGAAAAAAAGGAAAGGAAAGCAAATTTTATTCTTGGTCTTTCAGTGCTCTAATATTTGTGTACAAAAACAGAAACTTATGTCAGGCTCAAAGGTAAAAACGCTACAAATTATAACACAATGGTTTATTATTTTCAAATAACAATATTAGGGTATAACTGTTTATAAAGCTGTTGATAGGAAATTAAGTAATATAAAAAGCAATAAATAAGTCCAAGGAAAATGGCATATCACCACTGCTAATTTCAAAACGCTATATCTCTGCTAGTTCTTAAACTATTCCAATGATTCTTTTTTTCACTTTGTAGAGAATTTAATTCCATATGAAATAGCACTAACTTTGATATTTTATTTATTAATTGGGAGAAACAGATTTTTTTTATTCGATGTTCGTGTTCTACGCATCTTGAAACGTAAGCCCTCAAATTTTAAAGTGGAGTATTTTTTTTTTTTTTTTTTTTTTTGTCAATTGCAAAGGTTTTTTTTATATTATATTGAAAATAATAAATAAATAAATAATAAACCCATTAATAGAAATCATAATAATGAACATATGTGTATGTAGAGATACTATTATTATACTGCGGACTAATATTACAAAATCATTAAAAAAAGTTTTTGTTTATATATTTGTAGTGGTCCTCATTCAGAATGGAATATGACCAGCGTTATTTTAACTTTCTAATTATAGTTATTCGGAAGATTTATGGCTCAGTAGATTAAGGAATAATTTATTTTAAAATTATAATGACGTTAAAGAAGATGCTTTGCGGATAGAGGTAGGCATGCCATTCTATAACGAAATGGCGCATTTTTAAGGAAGGTGTCCTGTGAGAAGTAAAATAGAGTTAGTTGGCTGAGATCTAGTGATAAATGAATGCAAAGATGAACAAGGGATGATTTGGTCGAGAATGCAAGATGGATTTTGGGTTTTGAAAGTGCGAAATAGGTATACTCTCAGGAAATACTGACGTCGAAACTAGGTTGAGCCACTTCAACTCGACATACCTTGTCGTATTCAATGCGTATTGAAATAGCCCGCTTAAATTTCGAAATTTTAGAATGTTTTCCTCTAAAGCACCTTTAAATTTGTTTATTTTAAATAATTGTTACTAATATAAATAAATATACTCCATGTAGGAATTTGATAATCAGCTAATTTATCACGATGAGGAAGTCCAGAAATAACAGCAATTTTATATATTTATAACATATATACAGCATAGGACTTTAGAAAATGTAATATGTAACAAATAAAATGGAAGTTACTGAAGAGTGACTAATACCTAGAAACTTAAGTAGTTATTAATAATTTCCACTTTTAGATCATTTCATGAAGAAAGATGTTTCCTAAGAAACTTTTTCTGTTCCCTTCACTTCTTATTTCTAAGTAATTCTCGATCTTCTGAAGTGGGAAGATCTTTGGGTATTAATATCAATACCTAAGGGTATAAATGTATATCTGTAGCGTAAGTCCATGTTATAATTTTTTTTTTTTAATTCAATAAGCTTTGGACGTTATAATTAGACTTTCTCAGCGTTATATTCTATCGATCTCAGGAATTCAAAAATATATGTTAAAGTTTTAAGTAAAGTAATTAAAAATTAAAAGTAATGATCAAAGGAGTCAGAGGGTAAGTAAGAAATCCATTCCGTGATGGATTTGTTTTGTTTTTTTCCCGATTTTAATAAAATATTTTAAAAATGGTGAAGGATAATTTCCAATTAATTAATATTCTTACATAAGGATAATATATTTGAGTCATATAATATATATATATACTCTTGAGACGTAATTTATATATTCATAAAGTTAAATACAAAACTGCCTGGTTATAGGTTCCCACTGGTTTAATATCAGGGGAAGCAAGGCAAAGACATCTCATTTTATCTGTCAGGGATTACTCGGAGTAAAGATGTCACCGGAGGCACCAATGCTATAAATGAAGATTTACATTATGAAGACTTTTTTTTTTTTTTGAGCTTACGGAATTTAATTTCTCGGTATACGTAGTAATAAAAGGTGGTATTAAATGTCTTCCGTTTATGTTGATAACATCTTATTTAAAAAATAATATGTTAGAATCTTGATCGAAAGCAGATAATATTATTTTAGTACGAGGTCCATTATTATTATTATTACTATTATTTATTGTAGCAATGTGTAAGCTTTCAAATGGATCTTTTTATTGTTTTCACTTAATTATTTATATAAAAAAAAATCTGGTGTGGGCACCACACGACTTTCACTTACCTCGACTGTTAAAATTAATTTAAAAATTATTAAATATACTTTAATTTGACAAATAATTAACTTGATTTTAATAAAACGTGTATTGATTTTCATTGGAAACATATGATTAAAATTAAAATATTAAATGTTTAGTCAGTAATAAGTTTTTTCCCTATTCGTCACTTTATAGTGCCTTTAAAAACTTTTTGTATCAGATAATATTTTTTCTAAAATCTTTGTCTTTCCAACAGTATATCATACGTCTATATTACTGTTCTTATCAGAAATACATAAAATAATTTTTTTGTTCTTTTATCCTTTTATCAAATTCGTCTAACCTGTATATTTAGCCGTCCTTCATCAATGTTATTAAGATGATATGGTTAATATTTTGTAATGTACAAAATAGAAGGTAGTTTAAGGGAAGAAAATTTAAAATATCAGCTTTTTTTAAATTTAAAATAAATTGAAAATTATATTTTGTGATTGATTCTGTTTTAATTTTTGTCGGAATGAGGAATGTAGCAAAAAAAAAAAAGAAAAAAAAAAGAAAAAAAAAGCGTTTTAAATTATCTTTGCGAGTTTCGAAACGAAATATTCAGGGGGGAGGAGACAAAAAAGAGTGGAGAAGTAGAAATAAGCCTCCAATTTTATTCATAGAAATTGACCTTCACCTAAAAGAATCTACTCCTTAAATATTAAATTATTATATTTATGATAGACACCACCATCATTTGACGAATCTCTGTAATGAATGGCATAATTATCACTATAATGAGCCTGTATTAAAAGTATAACTCTTTAAATTATCCTTCTTAAATTATTTGTTTTTCAAACAGTATTTAAGTACCAATTACTTTAGTATATGTTAATAAAAAACCCTTTTGATTTTGAAAAAGTATCGTTGAAAACAAATAACAAATAATCGCGTCGACTTGTTATGTAGCTACAAACAGCCTGATGCCGAAAAGGTCCTTCCAGCTTCTACACTTGTCAGCTTCATTTTCATCAAATAATCATCAATAGCCGACTGTTTTAATAGCCGTTAAAAATTCACTAGTTAACTACTGAATTTGAATTTTATGCTCCATTTCTAATCCTAACATAACTGTTATTTCATAAACTTCCAATTATGTGTAATATTATACTCGAATAACTCACCCATAGTTCATCTTGGACCGAAGGGTGAAAATCAACCTGATTTTGTAGATCCATCCGGATGGCCGGATTGAAAATGACGCCGGATTGTAATCCCTTATTGTAATAAAAGAAATGAGAGTATAGACTGTAGAAGGCTACTTACTGTTTAAATATTTCACTAATTTTACATAATTGTTTTCATATTTGTATCAAAATCAATATATATATAATTTTGTTTGAAATAATTCGGGTTTTAGGTCATTAAACAATAAATAATAAAAAGTTTTATTATGGTTAATATATAAGTTGTTTATTGTTATTAGTTTT
This sequence comes from Piezodorus guildinii, assembly GCA_023052935.1. Classification (NCBI taxonomy): domain Eukaryota; kingdom Metazoa; phylum Arthropoda; class Insecta; order Hemiptera; family Pentatomidae; genus Piezodorus; species Piezodorus guildinii. Next base: position 102,444,681 of record CM041296.1, on the reverse strand, counting down.
TATCACCATTATTTATATAAAATATTTTAGATTGTTTCATAGTTATAGGTTTATATAATAGTTTGGTTTGTTTTATTGTTGCTTTTATGATATACTTTTAACCGTTGTTGACTTTTTATTTTTACTAGAATAATTTTATTAAATTTATTTATTAATAAGTTGAGCTTCGGCCACCAAGGCTGGTGGAGGGAGGGCTTGGAGATCCCAGTACCTGAGTGGTGTGCCGGTGCTCAATGAAATTCTTTGGTAAGATGTTTTTATAATATATTGTACCTGGCTATAGATGGATGGTTTATGGAAAATGTAACCAACATACCACAAAATGTAACCAATTATGTTTAATTGCAGTGTTGAATCATATGTATATACATAGACGGAGGATCGAAACGTCCAAATAAAGAAAATTAAGAAAAAAAAAGTTTAATGACCAAAAACCCGAATTATTTCAAACAAAATTATAATATAAAAGGGTCTATGAATAATATCTTAATATATTATATATATATAAGTTATAATTATATATATATATATATATATATATATATATTATTATATATACATATTTGGCATTTTTAATTACATGATAATCCTAGCCCTACTCATCACATTACACTCACAAAACTTTTTGCGTGGCTTAGTTATTTGGATTACTGGGACTTTAAAACGTATATTTCCGTTGAAAACTCATACTACAAAATTTTACGATCGCAATACTTTTCCTTAATATATATCACATTTATAGGTCACTGAAAGTAATAATAGTAATACTTTATTTCTGTAGTTTTCCCGTTTTACCTTGGTAGCCGATACTCCGCGTAACCCTGGAAGAAGGAAGGCATGCCTTACCGGAGACAAGGATTAGAGGGCCGGTGCCTAGCCAATATTGACCAAGCACACAGGTTTATGCTCCTCACTTATTAAGGGACTTCATCATTTTCACAAGGCAGTCAGAGCCTTTAATAAGTTGTCCAGTGCCACTTTCACAACTGCGCTTGCCCTATAGCCTACTTCCCTTTTATCTGCTTTCAGGGAAGCTTTTAGTCCTAGGATATGGAGGCTGGGGTATATAACCCGCGTCTCATCAATAATATTATATCAAGATAAATGAGCCCGGTTTACTAAAAATGTACCCTATACCTCACGGCAGCTTAAAGTCATTTTAAATCCCTTTTAAGAAATCGTTAACAAAGTAGAATGTCGTAAGCGTTTATAAATAATTTTATATATTACCATGAAAAATGAAATCATATTTTACTTTAGTTCCATTATAATTTTTCAATAATAATCATTTGTAATCGACCAAAAATAAAAGAAAAATTACCCCTCCTCGAAATTTGAGAGCTTACGTTTCAAGATACATAGGATCCGAATAAAAAATATACAAAGATACAAATAACGAATAAAAAAAAGCGTGACTTTTCTTCTTTGAAACTCAGCGTAAAAATTACTAGGGCTGTAAAGATGACCCTAACACCTAGACGTTGATTTCCGCTGATTAGTTTTTAAATGGCGGCTGGTTGAATACGATTTACTTCAATACCTCAGTTATTTGTGAAGATAGAGAAGAAATTTATTAGAGTTTTGTAACCAAAAAAGCGCGAATAATCATAAAAAAAAAGAAAAGAAAAAAAAAATAGAAACATTACCAATAAATGCGCTTGTACGCTGTCCGCGGAATTTCTCTTAAATTACTGGATCGTTTTTTTTTTTAAGATGCCATAAAATACTAGGGAATCCAACGATGATACACCTAGATGTTAATATCAGCCGTTAATTTTATAATGGAGGCCGATTAGAAGTGATTTAATTCAATACCTTAGTTTTTTTTGAAGATAGGGAAAGAAGTTATTAGTATTTTTAACCAAAAAACCACGAATAGTTTTATAAAAGAGATCAGCATATTTACCTGTTGTAATTTATACAGTTGTATATTTAGATAAATAAAATTAAAAAAAAAAATGAACAAAAAGAGAAATATGAAAATAAACAACAAGATGAAAAAAATTATCCCCCTCCCCTCAAAATTTGAGGGCTTACATTTCAAGATACGGAGCACCTGAATAAAGAATTAAAAAAAAAAAACGTTTTTCATGATTAATAAATAAATGCCCAAAATATACCATTTTCGTTTGAATTATTTATTGCTTTTCATATTAGTTAATTGCCTATGAACAGTTATATAAACAGTTATACCCTAATATAGTTATTTGGAAATAATAAACCATTGTGTAATAATTTGCAGAGTTTTCATTTGAAACACAATGGGAAGAATATCCGATATAAGGCCATATAAAAAACAAATAAAGATTCTCGTTAAACCTGAATTAATTATTAAAATAACGTTTGAAATTACAAAAGGAAAGAGGAATTATAAGACTAACAGAAATATAATGAGACATTTGAGTGTTTGTTAAATCATTTAACATCACTTTAATGTGGTTAATCGGACGAGACTACAGACGAAGACCTAGATATTGCATAACTTGTACCTGATATGGCATAGGTCTGGGACCGCCATCCTACGTCCCCTCCGAAGGAGGCTTAACCACGGGTTATTTACTCAGTTTAAAACCCTTGGCCCAATTGCCGAACACTGGTAACACAGTGCAACGTGGGCTGTATTGTATAGTCCTTGGACCACGTGTCCCTATTTAGTCAATATGCATATAAACATATATTTAATCTATCTGTTTCTTAAGATTTTGTCTTCGGTTCTCCTATACGGTCACATGTATCCATCCCGTCTCTATAATGATTTAAAGTGGTTATTTCTCTAGATTCGAATACAATATTTAATTAGTTCATTAATCTTACAAATCATCAACTCAAACCGCCCCTCTTACGTCTATAGCATCTTGCATTTTGAATCCACAACCCATTCCTAGGAAACCAGATCCCATCTTTCCGACCTCTTAACGCCTTCCTGTAGAAGTAAAATATATGAACGTTCTTTCTTACCCCGGTCTACTGTTTTCTAGAATACTCTTCCATCAAACATTCGCCATTCTCCTTTCCTATCTTCATTGAAATCTCTCCTTTTTCAGTACCTTCTTGCTTCCCAACCTGATGAAAAGTAATTTGAGTATACCGATTAAAGTGAAATGAAAAATGTCTACACTTTTTAACACCAATGGTCGTAAAATTGATTTGGATTTCATTTTCATTCTTATTTTATTGCTTTTTATTTCATTCCACATCGAATAAAGACATTGTGTTTTATGAACTTTTGATCATTTGAAGATGATTGTATATATTTTAATCATTAATGTTTGAAGTTATAATTTAAAATGTTTCTTTGCTAGTAATAATATATATTTTTCTTCTACATTTATGTTGTTCTCAAGGGAACTTGAACCAGAATAAAGGTATTTTTGAGATGGTATGTAGTTATTTATATTCTAATTATGAATATAAATTTGAACTATATGGTTTGTCCCCTTCACTATTTTTCCCTGGCTGTATACAAATCAGGCTGCCTAGCCAATTACTTTTTTTTAGTTTATATTAGCTTAAAGATCCAATTTTTTATTTTTTGTTATTTATTTAGGTTTACCGTTTAAAAATATTTCAAATCAGCATCTAGAACGTTTAATTAATTTTTTTTTAATTCAAAGAAATTGAAACTACACGAAAGGCAATCCAGAAACATGGTAAGACGAGAAAATTGCGTTTTAATTAGGATGCACTTCGGATGTGTGTGAGTTTCTTCCTCTGCATTATTGATATTATATTCTAATTAAAGATTAACTCTTATCACCACCTTGTTTCGCCATGATTGTTCATCTACTTCAAAATATAGAGTTATAGTGATTTAGTATTTCCATGGTGTAAACATCTCCCCTGTGATTACCCGTGCGTTGTAATCTATGCTGCTTGTTTCCTGAAGATTTTGATGAAAGTAGCTGGTGTTGCTTTAACTTGCATTCACTTCATGTTTTTCATCTTAATTCTCTTCTAACCACATTTTGTGATTTTTTGTTGTTATTTTTGTTTACGATTATTTAAGTAGTTTGCAGCCAAAATGTTGTTTTAAATAGTTTCGTATTTCATCATAAAATTTAATTTAAATCTTTTTACTTTCACTTACTTACATAGGAAATATATAGTAAGGGGAAGTATTGCCCTAGTGAAAATCTGGAAATCCCGTTTTCCAGTTTATAAAGTGGGTATCCATTCCTGTACGTAAGAGATAGGGCTACTTTAAGTCATCAGCTACTTTTTAATACTTTATTTATTTATTTTTTTACATGTCAATGAGTTGTTTCTCATTCTATAAGAAATATATTTTAGCTTACTCAATGATTAGCAATAAAGTTAATATGATCATTCCAGAAAACAATGAAGTGTATTGATTATTTCTCTTTATGATGTTTGTTTTCAATACAATTATTCAATACTTTCAGACGATACAATCCTTATCGGACTTATGTCCGTAATTGAAACCGACAAGTGACGTGTGTTAGAAGAAGTACTAAGTGGTTTATTTCCTGTTCTCTCACAGCTCAGGGTTTTTTCTTCCCCCGATCAACCGCTTCTTGATTGCTTCAGTTCCCATTGACTTTTACCTTTCCAAAACTATCAACAATTTTTAAGGATCATCAAAATAGATTAAAATAGAAATGGGTATTTATAAATTATACCTCTGAATGACATTCATCATGTTGGTAATTAGATTTCTTTAAAAAATATAAATTTTTTTAAAGTATTTATTAAATGATCTGCCATTTTAATTTTAACACCCTTCTCCCCCTTTATGGCCATTCTAAACAGACATGAGGCTTCTGGCTGTAAGCATCCACTCACACTAGGTAATTTGCACATTTTTAAAATTAATTAGTTACTGTTCATATTTATAAATTAAATTTTAATCGAATTTTAACAATGATGAGCATAGTACATCAACTGATTCATTTTATATTTCATTTTTATTATGGAATTATTTTCATTTTTTTTCTCTTAAAATCTATATTCACGCCTGTCAGAATGTATCTGACAATCAGAAAATGTGCTATATAAATTGAGATCAGGCATGGTAGGCATGAAGAAGGAAAATGCCCAGCTGCACCCCTTCCATGGCTTTATTTTATCCGAGGAGGTCCCTCATCCAGCCTCTCTTTAGCCTTCTTCTGACTGGCATTTCAGCTATTGACATGTCGTTAATCAGTCTATTGTCGTGTCCGTTAAGTTTGCTGTGAAAACGAGTATAGAGTGTTCGTATATGTTGGTCAACTGTTGGTTGTTGTAAGTCCGTATGTAGGGTTCTGTTGTTTACGTACCAAGGAGCTGTCGTTATCAGTCTTAAAATTTTGGATTGAAATGTTTGCAGTTTTTGTATGTGAGTCTTTTTTGCTGAACCAAAAATCTGTGAAGCGTCAGTCCATATTGGCTTAAGAAGGTATGTGTATGTATTCAGTTTCTGTCTAATTTTTAATTTTGAAGATTTAGATAAAAGTGAGTATAGTACTTTCAGTCGGTGGTTAAGAGTCTGTCTTTTCATCTTGACATGTGGGCCCCAAGTCATCCTTCGATCGAGTGTCAGTCCTAGGTAATGTACAGAGTTGGTCTGAGTAATTTGGTTGTTGTCGATAAAAATTGGTGGGCAAGTGTTTTGTCGTAGTGTGAACGTTACGTGTTTTGACTTGTCGTGATTTAAACGAATTTTCCATAGCTTGTACCAATTTTGTAGTATCATCAAGTGATTTTGTAGAGTCAGTGAGGCGAGTATAGGATCGTCGTTTGAGGTTAAAATTGCAGTATCGTCCGCGTAAGTTGCAGTCAATGTGGTGGGATGAGTTGGTATGTCATTTGTGTATACAATGTATAGGAGCGGAGCAAGTATCGATCCTTGCGGTACTCCTGCCAAGACTGGTCGGATTGAAGAAGTTTCTGAGCCCTGCCGAACAGAGAAAAATCTATCAGAGAGAAAAGAGTGTATAATAAGATAGTAAGTGTAAGGTAGTACGTTCTTGAGTTTAAAGAGAAGCCCCTCGTGCCAGACTTTATCAAGCGCTTGGGCAACATCCAACATACATACATATACATACAACATACATACATCAACATACATACATCCAACATACTCCAGTTGCGTATTGCTTTTTTTCTAGTGCTCCTGCAATGAAGTCAGTAACTCTGTGTAATTGATGTGTCGTTGAGTGTGACGTGCGAAAACCGAATTGATGGTCAGGTATTATTTTTTGCTCAGTCAGTATGTCAACCAATCTTTTATAAATTAATTTTTCGAGAAGTTTAGAACATATGGGAAGGAGACTAATAGGCCTATACGAGGATGGTTTGTACATGTCTTTGTCTTTTTTGTGTATCATTTTTATGATTGAATATTTCCACTGTACTGGGAATTTAGCTGTCCTAAGTATGCAATTGTATATTGTCGTGAGGAACACTAGAGATTTCTTGGGCATCATTTGGAGCGCCTCGGCAGTTATTAAATCATAACCTGGGGCTTTTCTTTTAGATAAGTGTCTGATTTGTTGTGCGACTTGTGAAGGAGTAAAAGATATAGGAGGTAGTGTCAGCTGTAGTGGAATGTCCAGAGTACTTTTAACTAAGTTTTTATGTTCTGTATTAGGGTAGTCAGTAGGTGGTATAAAAACAGAGGAAAGATGATCAGCAAAAATTTCAGATTTTTCTCCATCTGACACGGCCCATGAACCATCTTCTTTTAGCAGTGGTACTGACACCTGTCGATGTTTCAACAATTTCTTGGTATGCTTCCACAAGCTTCCATCGTCAGTTGATAGGTTGTTTAAAAAGGAATCATAGTTAGTTCTATTGAATTTTTGTATTTGTCGTTTAAGTTCGTTGTTCAGTCTGTTAAAGTTTTGTCTGTCAGAAGGAAGTCTGTTAGTCTGCCATACCTTACGAGCTCTTCTCTTTGCTGTGATCAAGTCCCTTATATATTGAGGGTATTTTGGCAGATGATCTAATATCGATGTTATCTTCTGAGATGATGACCATGCTGCTCTTTGGACACATTTAGTAAATGTTTCCACCGCATCTTCTAATTCTGCTTCTGTTTTGATGGACATGGGTATTGAGAGATTTGTTTCAAGAAATTCTCGGTATAGATCCCAGTCCAATCCGCTATTTATAAGCATGGGCACCCTTTGCGTATTGCATGGTTCGTCGAGAACGACCAAATGTATAGCAGAGTGATCAGAGCAAAGATCAGAGATCGTTTTTATTGAGTAAGGTATGGTACGTAGTCCTTTGGTAATAAAAAAGTCCAGTAAGTCCGGTGTTTTCCGTTGCGAGGTTGGCCAGTAGGTTGGTGTGTCTGGTGATATAGTGTCTAATGAAAGCTCGTGGATGGCAGCCCTCAGATTTCTTCCCCTAGGGGTGCAAAGACGTGACCCCCAAAATTGGTGCTTTGCGTTAAAATCGCCGCCTGCTATAAAGCAACGCCCTAAGTTTTGAAAATAATTGCGAAACGCCGAAGATGTCAGCACATATCTTGGAGGACAGTACACCGAAGCTATACTTATCACGTGGTGTTTTGTGTGTAGTGTAATGCCAGTAGTTTGAATGTCAGGTGCAGTTGGTAAGTGTAAAAGGTTATGTTTGAGTGGTGTCTTAATGAGGATAGCAGTCCCGCCGTGTGCTGTGTTGTCCGGATGGTCTGTTCTGTATGTCAAGTAACCTGAAATACCAAATTTTGATCGTGGTGTAAGGTGTGTTTCTGTGATCAATGCAATGTCAATACGTTTTTCATGTAAGTATATGTCCAATTCTGTCCTATGTTGTAGTAGTCCGTTCGCGTTCCAAAGAAGGATGGACAAAGAGCCCCCAGTCAGCTGATTACGGGCCATTAGGAGGGCAAATGGCTTGTGTTACCTGTGCGAGCTGCTGTAGAAGGCTAAAAAGAGGCTGGATGAGATTACTCAGACCGCTTAGTAGCTGGTGCAATTGTGGTGGGATATAATCAGCTGAAGTTGGCTGCTGAATACTTTCCCGCCTCATACCTTCTTTAGATTGGTTAGACTGTAGTCCCGAGGGTGTAGCTTGTTTCACTGCTATCTGTTGAAGAGCTGATACCTGCTGCTGCTGCCGTTGAGATGGTTGTTGCTGCTGCTGTTGCATCTGAGGAAAACTTCTTGGTGGGATTGATTTCGAAAGATTGGGGTATTCTGTTGGATTTAAAGGAGGAGGTGGAATACGTTGTTGTTGATGGCTCCCCATATTTCTTTGTGATCTCAAATCCTTCAGTGTTTGGCACCCTCGATAGTTTGCGGGATGTTCCCCTTGGCAATTCGCGCATTTCGCTGGCGTATCTCGGGTTTTGGTGCATGAAGAACTTTCATGCCCTTGTCCACACCTTACGCACCGTGGTGCGTGGTTGCAATAGGTCTTGGTGTGACCGTATTTTTGGCATCTAATGCATTGTGGGAGGATTCTTTTCTTTCTAGGTTCCTCTATGACTACCTTGTATAGAAAATTGTTTTTATATCAAAAATCTTTTCATTGAATGAATGTTTAGTGATATCAATAAACAACATTGGTAATGGCCGCTTAAACCGTGATATTACGTTGGTAATTGCTACGGTCTGGTATCCGTGGTTTTCAATATCTTTTTTTATCTCTTCAACGGGTGTGTTGTGGTGTAGACCTTTAATGACTATTCTAGGATTTTTGTCATCAGGGAGCTGATATGTATGGAATTCAGCTCCGCTGTTTTTAAGACAACTAACAAGTTTTCTGTAGTCATCTGGAGTTTGAGGATATACAGTTACTCCTTTATAAGTTGTTTTCAGTAAAAAAGAATTAGGGCTCGTGTTAGTTTGAAGATAAGCAACCAAAGCTGCATAATTTTGTACATCAGGAACAAAAATAGGAGGTGGTTTAGAGTTAGATGATGATGGATTACTTTGCTCTTCATTAACACTAGAGAGTACTGCAAAACTATTACTAGTGGGTACCTCAGACTCCGTGCGCTGTTGTTTCCGAGGATCCCTGTCTGCTACGCTGTTTCGTTTTCTTCCTGTCACAACTTCCCAGGCACTAGAATTGTCCGTAACACCTAATTCCATACGATTAGCTTCGTCCATTTTCGTTCATTTTTGAAAATTGATTATTTTTAATTGGACTATATTTTGTACTTGTAGATAAAATCGTTGTTTTGCACCTGAAGATGGCATTTTAGCCCAAAAGTTGTGCATTAATTTTTAATAAAAGAGTGGTGAACTTATATATCAGCCTCCAATTTTATTCACAGAATTTGACCTTCACCTTAAGGAATCTAGACCTTATAGTCATTTTAATCAACAATAAAGTAAAAATCACACAAAGAGGAATAATATTTTCAGATGGAGTTTGTTACTTTTCTCTTATCCTCTTGGTGATAAGATAAGAAATGAAATAAAAATAAAATAAATACGGTAATGGTAAACATAGTCATACTCAATTATTTTTAAGAAAATACGCAATTATATCATTACAAATATAAAAAAACAATATATGCCTGGTGCGTACAACACACGACTCCGTTGAGAGAAATTTAAGAATTTTCAAATTCAGAGATGAGAAAAGCTTAATAACTAACCTATTATATTATTACCTACAAGAATATGATAGTTTTATCGGCTTTTCATTACTCTGAATTAACTTTTATAATTTTTTTCAATAAAATCTTTAGCTTTCCAACGGTATATTATTCATCTCTATTACTCTTCGTTAAGTCCTCCGTACAATATTAAATGCTCCTTATTATGTCTCCAACTATACCTTGCACCACGACCTTAATGTTCTATTTATTTCAGACCTAATTCCATCCAAATTTTCCAAATTCCACCAGAACCTCATTCATCATCCTAATCCTCTAGCTCAATCCCTATCCAGCTCCACTCATCCATACAACCCACCTAGAAGGTTGAAACGGCAGTGGCCCCGCGACCTTTTGTAAATATATTGGAGTTCTAGCACTGGCTAGATTCTCCACTCAATGTGATGTATGTATGAGTGTGTGTATGTGTATATAGGTATAAGTGAATTCTTGACTTTATTGTATTGATTCATTATTGTGTATATATTTTATTGTAATTTTATGCTGTGTAAATATTGTATGAATGTAGTATGTATGATATCTTTCAGCACTACTATTGATGTCCAAATTGGGACAGATTGTAATTTTACTCAATAATAATTGTTGTTGAAAAAAACAAAAAAACATTACTGTTCGTATGTTCAAAAACACGAAAATTGCTTAAAAAAATGTTTTTGCTCATTTCTCGTTTACTTGGGTATCGAATTCGTTCAAATGATATATTTACTCGTTATTTATGAGTATGGTTAGTTCTTTTAAATGTACAATATTAAAGGTACTATGGAATTTCTTCACATCATGCCCAGCCTACTCCTCCTACCGCTCAACCATCATACCAGCCATAGCCCAGTTAACACCTTCAAACTTCAGACTATATCTCAAAAATATAACCTCTGAAAATACTAAAAAACTTTACTTTTACACCAGAGCAAGTCTAAATTTAAGAGGTTTTGTGATAGATCACCAACTTAAAAAATGTATCTCAATTTATTTATTATGATTTTGTTCTGTTCTTGAAGTCATAAGAAATGGATATATATTTTTTTCTAATTATTATTGTTTATTTTATTTATTTTTTTTTTTATTGTGGCTAAATTTATTTTTTATTGTACTCTTATATGACAATTTACATATATTTATTATTTTATATTTTCTCTTGTTTGTTACACCAAAAAGTAGAAAATGGTTTATAAAAATATAATTTATGTACACACTCCTATTGTATGGGGACATCCCCGATTGCAATAAAAGTATATTCTATTCTATTCTATAGTCCGCCATCAGGGGCATCTCAGTATGGGTGGGTAGAAACTTAGACAAATAAAATAAAATAAAAATCTAGTTAAAGACTATTTATTTATTTTTTTATCGCCCTCCTGTACTGTTTCCGGAATGAATTCTCAACGATCAAATATGAATATTAATTATGATACAATGGTATGGGTATAGGTAGGTATAATTGTGTTCATGTTTTGTTCATTTATTAGTTAAATTAGTATTTATTCAATTTATATATTTTGTTATCATTTACCTTTATTTATTTTAGTTTTATTTCATGTTTTTTTACTTTGTTTATATAGTAAGTATTGTATGAATGTGATCTTGAAAGAATATTATTATTGTCCATTGAGACAAAGTGTCGTATATCCGAATCAATAAATTAGAATTATGATACAAATAAGAGAATATTGAATATTAAACAGTTGACCGTGAAATGAATATGAGGGATCAGATGGCTCGGATGGCGGTAAAAATAATTAGAAAATAAAGAAAAAATATTTATTATCCAACGTTTCTACCTACGTTGCGGGTCTTCATTAGGGATTCCAGAAAAGAGTCAAGAGACAACTGCCAGAATAAATTTTAAGTTAATTCTGTAAACCCAACAAATCAATCAGATTTTATTAGTCCTTAAATCTACCTAGAGTTCCACAATAACAAAGTCTCATGCGTTTATCTCAAAATAAGTTTCAAGAGCCTGTTAGAATGTAATAATTTTTTTTTTAATATTCCTCTTTTTAATTCATCTGGATTTCTATTTCTGGACTTCCTGTTGAAGAAGGAACTTCTCATAATCGTGACTTTTAGTAGAAAAAAGAATTACGGAAGGAATTTAACGTGACTAGATTGCTGGAATTTTTAAGTTAAAAATTTTTACAATCATTAGGTTAAAACCATAAACGGATAGTGTACTTTGGTCGTAACATTTATAGTTTTTATGATTATTTTGACTTGAGGAAGTTCTTATTATTTTTACATATTAAATCAAGCACAATTTTCTTCTATCATATCTTTATTAATATGATTAACCATACAACTCGTCAATATTAGTCGACGTTTCGGGGCTTTGTCCCCATTATCAAGATATTTTATGTTGGTTCAAAAGTTCATCTATATTTTCTTTCAGATGTGTAGAGTTATTATTCCTATGGTCAATGCCATTTTCCGTATTGTGTTGTTGTTTTTATTATTAGTTTGATTAATATTGACGAGTTATATAATTAATTATGATAATAAAGATAGATGGAAGAAAATTATGCTTGATTTAATATGTAAAAATAAGAAGAACTTCCTCAAGTCAAACTAATCATTAAAACTAAAAAATAATAAGGAAAATTGCATTAACAATATGAAGAATATTTCTTCACATCTGAAAGAAAAAATAGACAAAATTTTGGACCAACATAAAATATTTTCATATTTATCAGTCTGCACTCATGGAAAATGATCTAAAATTGATTCGAAATCAAACTAAATTAAAATTTTTTATTTCTCCTGGAATTTGAGGAGCTAAAAATAAATCCGCACTTTTCCATTCAAAATATATAGAACAAATTAAGATTAATTTACGCATGTTGGGCTTTAATATTTAATTGGTTCAGTTAGGCCGGTCTTAACTCCCACTTTGTGGCGTACTCGGATAAAAATAAAGCTTTTATGTATTTTCCTATCCAGTTTTCAGTTGACGTACAAAAGGTATTTTGTTAGGTTTTGAAAGCAAATATAAAAAAAATATTTATAATTGGTTAATATAAATTTTATTTTATTGAATGTTAAATAGTTTACCTTATGATGAAGGATGGGATGATTCTCCTGACAGTCAAAATATATTACAGAATAGTGAAAACATATTTATTAACCAACGTTTCGACTCATGTTGCAGGTATTCATCAGGGATAAAAAACAACCAGATAGGTATTGTATGTGGTGTGGTAGGTGTAGGTAAGACCAGAAAGAATTTACAGAATAACATACATACAATAAAAATTAGATAATGGTGAATTAAAAAAAGAGAACGAAAACTAACAAAAAAGTAATAAAAGAATGGTAAATAAATTAAAATTACTATAAACTTATGTTGATTTTTTAACCCAGTTCATTCTAATTTTTATTCTCTTAATTTTTCATGGTCATTTATTTATCAAACACTTACTTTGTATCTTGTCATTTTTAGCCTTAAAGAAGACCCCCAACGTGGTTCGAAACGTTGTTTAATAGTTGTTCAATATGTTTTACCTCCAGCTATATTATTTCACATATCAAATTATATTTTCGATTTAGAAGAAAAAAAGTTAGTTATTATAGAATATTATGGGGTGGGTGGGGGTTGTGGTTATAACAGAATATGTGAACTCTAAATAAGTAAACTTATTTATTGTGCTTGACCATCTTGATAGCTAATCCATAACAATAATACTTAAAAAAAAGGCTAATTTTTTAAAATTTATTTCGCCTTAAATATTCTTTCATATAAAGAAATAAACCTTATAAGACATCATTTTAATCCCTATCATACATATAATTTTTTTTAACAAAGGAAAATTTTTTTTTATACACAGTAAATTGAAATAAAATTGTATAAATAGGTAGAACGTATGGATACGAACCTCCCCAACATGAGTGTCCATAACTGAGACAGGAACCTGAAACAGTAAAAACATGTCCTTTAGAGAATATAGTTAAACAATTTCAAATGACGCGAATTCAATTAAATAAATTATATTAAAATAATATAATAAAGACATAATAAATCCAAAAAGTATTTTTTTTTTTTATGTTGTTTACAATTATAAGTTACCTATAGGTAAATGCCAGAAATATCTATTATATTCCATAAAAACTATGTAATGGGCATTATTATTGTTCACAATTTTTCTTGTGGGTTAGTAAATAAAGGAACAATGTTGAAACTATATTTTATATTTCATCGATAAAAAATCTAGTGCGGGGAACTCAAGAGTTTCACTTACCTTGGCTGCTAAAATCAATTTAAGAACTATTAAATAAACTTATAGTGATTTTTTAAAAAATAATTTAATAAATTAACTTTAACATTTTTAAATTTAAGTTTATTTAATAGTCCATAACTTAATTTTGACAGCAGCACAGTGGAAAATATGACCACTGGATTAGGTGGACAAAATTCTGAAACTTGCCCATATTTAACCTTTGGGGTCTCAGATTACGGAAAAAATTATAAAACAAATTAATATTTGACACTATTGGCGAGCGCACAGTGGTCAAAAATCAAATTCATTTGCTTAAATCTAAAACTTGCCTACATTTTACGTTTGAAATCTCAGAATATTAGGGCTAAAAAATCGAATTATGGCTCGGAGTGGCTTAAACCTCCTAATAGATGTATTTTAAATCATTTAGGAAACTCTTCAAATTATAGATTGTAAAACTTCTGTTTCGAAGTGTTGTGTCTAAAAAAAATTGTGTATCCCCAAAACGCAAACATCAAAAAAATTGTGTACAACATTTAAAGACTAGAAGGATTGATGAAACAAATCCTATAAACAAATCCTTAGGGAAACTTGGGGATTATATAGTTTTTCGTTATTAAATAGGGGCATACATTTACAAATTGCTAAATTAACTCTACAGATGAGATTGCAATGTATATTCAATAACGAGTTTGGAAATTTAATGTCTTACTTTTCTCAGCAATGTCCATTGTTAAATGAAAGCAAAAATACTGCGCTAAACACACCTTGAACATAATAAATGGCCATCGAATAAAGATAATCCCACAGTCGGTTATTATAATTAAGCCGGGAAATATTATTGTTAAGTGGCCTTACCAACTAATAATAAAAAGTTCATACACTCAAAAAGTTCAAACGTTTGACTTGACTTTTTTCCACCTAAATTGGTGATTTTCCCTTGTGTGAGTTAAGTGTTAAGTGAAAGTCGTGTGTTGCCCGAAACAATTTTTTTGTCATTGAATAAATATTTTTAGTTGATATATATGTTGCAATATCTCAGATAAGAGAGCGAGTGGGTTGATAGGACTCGGAGATGTAAGATGACTGCATTATTCCCCTAACTCAGTTACATGTCAGTATTGGCTAACCTAAACTGACGTTAAGCGTGTGTTACTTGTTGTTAGCATATCTTCTCAGCTAACACCATTACACAGGTCCCGCCGCTTCACTTAAACTTATCTGCTTACCTTCTCTTGTAGCAGTAAGCAAAATTAAAACATATAAGTGTGTAGATAAGTGAAACCTCTCTGCAGCAGACACGTATGTGTCCAAAGATTATTTGTCTGTTGCAGAATGGTGTCAGCTGAACATGAGCAAAAATGTGTGTATTAAAAAATAAACATGGGTCAATCCATTTGAAACCAGACCACCCCGCTAGGCATTTTTGATTTCCATGATTTTTTTTTGTTTTTTACATTACTCTCCATCCTTATCTGAATATAAAACTGTGGTTGAAATATTTTTCTGGCAAATACTTTTAGTGTTTTGATATTTTTCCTTATACCCCTTAGTCATAGTCCTACTTTCTGTAAATATCTGCATACATTTCGATCTTGAAAACATTCGTTTTTGTTTATTAATTTTCAAGGATGATTGAATTTTTGTAAATTCATAAACAAATATTTACAGAAAGTAGGACTATGACTAAGGATTATAAGAAAAAATGATCAATAATCAGTCTCTTTTTCTTTATAAACTTTTAACTCGCTAAAAGTATCGTTTTTTATTACTTTTCGATATTTTTTTTTTTAAACAAAAATATAAAGCATATTCTTATCTTATAGTTATCCCTATCATTCGAAATCGTTCAATTATCATTAATTTTGCCTCTCAACATTTTTTTGGTTTTGTTATTTTGTCAGTTTATTTCCTGTTCTTTCTTGAATAAGAAACCGTGGATAAAATATTTTTCTGGTATATGCTTTTAGTATTTTAAATCAGCTTCGCGAGTGAAAAAATATGTTAGTAAAATATTGTAATGAAACAAATAATAACTGTAAGATAAGGATATCTCTATATTTTGGGTATTACTACTTATCATCTAAACAGTAACGAAAATGGTAAAAAAAATTCAACTATGTCGAACTGTAGGACTTTGTTCTCAAGATAGAAATGTTTACAGAAGTAGGAATATGACTAAGGAGTCTAAGGAAAAAAAAAATCAAATATGAGTCTTATTTTCTTTATAAACTATTAACTCGCTAAAAGTCTCATTTTTTTGTTAATTTTCGAGAATTCCGTAAACAACTTTCTTTACTGTTTAGACAATAATTTGTAATACCCAAAATATAAAGCATAACCATATCTTATAGTTAGTGTTTGTTTTTTATTTTACATATGCAAAATTACAAGAATTACAAAGATTTTCCCAACAAGATTCCCCATTTTGATTGAAACGACTAAAACACCAAAAGTATCTCACAGGAAAATATTTGATCCACGGTTTTGTATACAAGAAATTATAGAAAATAGCTGTTAAAAACATCATGAAAACAATAACTAACGATTTCGAATCAATAGACCCATTCTCAATACATATGTATGGATTAAAAAAGTTTATTAATTTGAATCGATGAGATTGTTATGTTTTTTGTTTAACTTTGGAACATAAGTCGTTTTTCTTTTTAAATACAATGTATTATCTGTATATATGCTTTTAATGTAAACATTAATATTATTACTATATTATTAGTAGCCTGGGATACGACTGATTAGGGAAAATAAAAAGATAATTAGTAGTGAAGAAGGAATTTACGAATTCAAGTTAACAAGTGCCAACCTAAAAACCCGTTTTCATTAAATTTCTCACAATAAATCTTACAGATTGAAAAAAAAATATATACAACTAAGCAAAGGCACGAAATTACTGAATGTTGGGAGACTTCACATGTAATCTTATCGGAGGATTTTTAAAATTATACGATTTACATTAATTTAAAAAATATATATAAGTAAGGATAAACGTATAAAATAAATGTAAGTACTTAAAAAGATTCTGATAAATTTCTAGAATTTCTATTGTAGCTTAGAGCCGTAGAAAACTGACAATCTATTAAGATCCACACGTGTTATATCCTGTTATTAGACTCAAACAGATTCTCTAACAAGATTCACAGAAAGCTTTGAAAGTAATTAAATAATTCTCTTGAAGAAACTTAAAAGTTTGGTAATATTAGGATATAAAATGTAAGAATTCTCACTAATAGTGCAATGTACATATGGTATGAATGATTTATTCTATCTCTAATACCCATTGCCCCAGAAGGTGGCAGATTGTATTATCTCTTAATAAAACAAATTAAAAAAAAAATGAAATAGTGCAATTGAATTATCATCGGAATTCTATGGATCTTTTACTATCCTGTAATATTTATTATTTTTTTCTATTAACAACTTTGTTATTATTCAGATATTACTATTATTTTAAGAAGTTCAACATTTTTTATTCACATAAAAGTGTTTCATCATATCTTAATGTTCATTATGTAACTTTCTAATATACTTTCAAAGGATTATTTTATAAAAGAAAAATATACTCACAGATTTAAATCGGTTAGTCTATCATGTAAACCTTAATTAAATTGTTTAATTAAATTGTTTATTTATTATTGTTTACCCTTTTCCGCCAAATCCTGACAAACCCTCAAAACCCCAGATGACCTAGATAATTCCGTCTATTCCTTTACCACCGCCATCCAACAAGCTGTCTGGACTGCCTCCTCTCCTAAACACCCCAATATAAATCCTCACCAAAATCATTTTCCACAACATATTATAGACCTCATCCATACCAAACGCCGAGCAAGATCATTATGGCAGCGCACCCGACACCCAACAGATCGCCGCTCCTATAACTTCTATTGTAGACAATTGAAGAGGGAGTTGGCGACCTTCCGTTCCCAGTCCTTTAATTCCTACCTCTCCTCTCTATCAGCTCGTGATAATTCCCTGTGGAATGTCACGAAAAAGATCCTAAAATACCATCAAGTTTCCCATCCTCTCCGACGTGGTGATGACTCCTGGGCTGCGTCTGATGAAGATAAAGCCGAGGAATTCGCCACACACCTCTCCAAAGTTTTCACTCCTCACCCGGAATCCCAAGCCAATCACACCGCAACAGTGCAAGACTTTCTTTTGTCACCGATTCCACTTTCCCTACCTCCTAAAGCTATTAATCCCTCTGAGGTCAAATATCTTCTCCAAAAACTTACCCTCCGTAAATCTCCTGGACACGATCTCCTTACTCCCCAGATCCTCCGACAACTTCCGCAGAAAGCTATTATATTCCTTACTTATATTTACAACTGCATCCTACGCACCACCTATTTTCCTCTGTTATGGAAACATTCCACTATCATTCTTTTTCTAAAACCAGGCAAACCTTCCAACAACACTTCATCCTACAGGCCTATTAGTCTACTCCCCATCCTCTCAAAAATCTTCGAAAGGCTTCTTCTTAAACGTATCCTACCCATATTAGAATCTCAAAATCTTCCTTCCCATCAGTTTGGATTCCGTCCTCACCATTCCACAGTTCAACAGGGGCTCCGAGTTGTAGATCATATTTCCTCAGCTCTTGAATGCAAAGAGTATTGTTCTGGTGCGTTTCTGGACATTGCGCAAGCTTTTGACCGGGTATGGCACACTGGATTACTCTTCAAGCTGAAAACCCATTTACCCCAGTCTCTATACCTCATTCTCCGATCCTATCTCTCAAACCGTTCCTTCCGCGTTCGCTGTGGTGTAGAATTTTCTAACCTTTATCCCGTTGAGGCCGGTGTTCCTCAAGGCAGCGTCTTGGGACCCGTCCTCTACATCCTTTACACTGCTGATATTCCTACACATCCTGATACCTTTCTGGCAACTTTTGCAGACGACACCGCCATCCTATCATCCAGTTCCAATCCTGAAGCAGCATCCTTAAACCTGCAAAGACACCTTTCTCTTATCGAAGACTGGTGTAGTGCTTGGCGCATAAAGGTGAACGAAGCCAAATGCAAACACGTAACCTTCACTCTTCGACGAAACTCCTGTCCGCCAGTTTACTTCAATTCCATTCCGATTCCTCCTTCAGATACAGTCCGGTATCTTGGCTTACTGTTAGACAAAAGATTGACTTGGAACCCACATACAAGACTTAAAAGACAAGAACTCAACCGACGATTCGGACAGTTATACCGACTACTCAACAGAAAATCTGAACTTACAGTTGACAACAAATTATTAATCTACAGGACAATACTGAAGCCCATCTGGACCTACGGACTTGAACTGTGGGGGACAGCTAAACGTACTAACATCAAACGCATTCAATCCTTTCAATCCAAAGTCCTCCGTACAATAGTAAATGCTCCTTATTATGTTTCCAACTATACCTTGCACCACGACCTTAATGTTCCTTTTATTTCAGACCTGATTCCATCCAAATTTTCCAAATTCCACCAGAATCTCATTCATCATCCTAATCCTCTAGCTCAATCCCTATCCAGCTCCACTCATCCTTACAACCCACCTAGAAGGTTGAAACGGCAGTGGCCTCGTGACCTCTTGTAACATGTATATTGGAGTTCTAGCATTGGCTAGATTCTCCACTCACGTGCTGTATGCTTGTGAATTGTATATAGGTATGAGTGACTATTGTATATATTTTTATTGATTTTATTTTGTATATATGTATATTTTATTATTATTATTATATAAATTTATTGTTTTGTATATATCGTGTGAATGTAGTATGAATGTTGTACGTTATCACTATTAAAAATGTCCTGAATTGGACAGATTGTAATATTGCCGCAGATTACTTGTTGAAAAACAGAATTATTCCCCAAAGTATTGTTATTTAAAAAGATATATCTTATTTTTGTTATACATGATAAAGTAACATTGTTCAAGAAAAATATTAAAATATTTTGGTCTTATATTATTCCAGGTAAAACAATATTGTCTTCATTCTCACAGCGAGCAGGTGGTTTTATGAGAAGCCATTATGGTATTTTTATATATACCTTTTACACCATGAACTTAAAATGCTAAGGGGAGTCGAATGCTTTTATAAGTTATACTAACGAAATTACTAATGCATATGATGTAATTTTTGTCTGGAGTTAACCTGATGTACTTTCAGTGTTTAATTGTTTTCTTAACAGTTTACCCAGGTAATTCTGATAGAGGTTAGGTGCTTTCAAAAGAAAGGTGCGTTAATTGATTCAAACTTATGATAAATAACACCCTGTCCTAATTAAAAAACACAATATCCCTAACCAAATAAACAAAATAAATAATTTTAAATGGAACATTATTATAATTTCAGTAATGTTTTTTTCGAATGATTATTTTTTATTATAAAGTTTTTTTAATGTTTATTAAAGGCTTGAAATGTAGACTACTGTCTGTATTTCAAAAGGTGCAGATATGTAGATAGAACACATAAAATGAAAAAAAAAAAATGTGGTAACATCTTGTAAGCTCCTTCAAAAGCTTCAAAGATTATTTTCCATTATTGAACAGTAAAGCGGGTCTGTAGGCTTTACTGCTGAAGGGGCAACCTTTCCTTAGAATTCGAAATTATACAATAGTTATCTGTTATATCTATTATTTTCTAGAGTGTTCAGCTGTCTTAGGAGAAGGATATATCATATATCGAAACATATGCAGATTTTGATATTCCAATAATGATAATCAGTAAATTTAATTAAATGATTAAAATATGATGACATTTTACATTCTTTTTCTGAGCCAATTTGCGTTGTCAGATATACTCTACGGTTTTATAATGACTATATTTTTAATAAGAAACTAATTCAGATTCTTAAGTTTTATATTATTTATTTATTAGATGTTATATACCAACATATCTGTAGAGAAGGGTGTTTTTAAAACCTTCATTACGGATTAGTCGCCAAGTGATTTCAAAAAAAGTAAAATATTCTTGTGCACATATTTTTTCATAGAATTTCCTTATCATATTTATGATTTTTTTTATTACTTTACAGATTATTACACCCTGCTACTGTTTGAAAAAAATATGTTTAAGCTAAATATTTCTAATGCGAAAAAGGGAATAATTTTTTATTTTGATATCCGTTTAACAGTATTTTATATATTGTGATGGTATTAGAAGATAATTTTTGTAGGCAAAGTATACAAAATAACTCTGGAAGTAATTGATATTTTAACACTTAAATGAAAATTGAACCTAAAACATGAATTTAATGCCCACACTAACAAAACCCATTACACCAGTTATAATAGTCCTCCAAGCTGGCAAACAAGAACTCCAACGCTCCAATCAAAATCATTATAATCCGTTCCAAGAGAAGAAATTAGTATTTGATCATTAACCTGGCCCAAACTTGGACTTACATGTGTAGCTAACGAACCGAAACAATCAGGAACAATATAACAACAAGTAAAAACCGGTTGTAATTTGGTTAAAAAGTAACTGAATAATAGAACTTGTGTTATCGCCTAAAAAGGAGAAGGTAAAAGAGTCAAAACATATGAACATGAATTCCTGAAGATAATTAGTATATCACGCAATTATTAAAGGGATGGGCATGATAAAAAAAAAACAAGATAACATTAACGTTTGCATTTAGTAATAGCACGTACCCGGCATTGAATTTTGATACAAACCAAACTGTTCAGATTGACACTACAGCCCGTTGGAAGTTTTTAGGATCACTTAAAATAATAAACTTAAAATAAAAGTTTGACTAGAGAATTAAATTAAATTAGTTCACTATTTTATGTTAATTCTCTTCGGAACTTGTTTTACATGAAAATTAACTAAAACATAGACGCTTAAACCCTTATTTAGCTAATATCATACTAATATACAGTTCGGAAAATAATATGTATAAGAACTGTTCAGACTGACACTTTACAGTTGCTTGAAAATGTTTAAGCGTATTTAAAAAAAAAAAAAAAAACAGGTGCAGGCAACACACGACTTTTACTTACTTCGACTTTTAAAATCGGTTTAAAAACTATTAAATAAAATAAAATTTAAAAATTTTGAAGTTAATTTAAATAAAACATTTATTCGGTTTCGTTTGAAACTTATGATTTCGATTAAATAATAAAGCAATATCAAATTGTTACTTACCATTATCAGGAATCATTTTATGCCCTATTTGGCACTTTAAATTTCCTTTTAAAACTTAGTATGTAAGATAATATTTTTCTAAAATCGTTAGCTTTCCAACGGTATATTATACATCTTTATAACTCTTTTTATGTTCAAAAACAAGTTGCCGTAACATCACATCTTTAGACGGTCTTAAAATATGAAATTGCAGTTTTATACAACTTACCACTTATACAACTTTACACACCTTTTGCTCTAGACTTAACACATACACACACGAGCATAGAGACACACAAACATTTTTGTGGGACTTAGTTATTTGGACTCAGGGTGCACTAAAATGTGTATTTCCGTTGAAAACGGGAATTCGAAAATTTTTACAATCGCAATACTTTCCCGTAATATATATATCTCGTATAAGTAAGTGAAAGTAAAATAAATGAATAACTGGAGAAGTAAATAAAATTAGTTCACTATCTTTTTATTTATTCCCTTCGGAACTTGTGTTAGATAAAAATTAACTTAAAAAATAGACGCTTTAACCCTTAATTAGATATCTTACTAATGCACAGTTCGAAAAATAACTTTTACACAATAAATAGAGAATTTTGTGAAATAAAATAAACAATTCGTCATATAAACCCTAGTTCGCAAATGCTACAAATGTTAAGGGAGGATCCAGAACGATGGAACTATATGAAAGCGTGAGTGAGTGCTCTCGTCCTCAGTAGGTTTGATTGTGGTTTATTGCCGGCTGAATGGGGGTCTGTCATACGCCCTCATGTTTCTGTCACCGTACATCCGTTCCGTCAATGAACAAATGTAAAGATGTTTTTTCGATAACACAGTTTCCTATGTTGGATTTTACTGACAACTTGAAGCTTTAGGTTAACATCAGCTTTGATTATATTTTTAGCAGTAGTTTTACCAGGGACTACATGCATGCGAAACTTTACTTTTGAAGTATCAGCCCAATCGGTGATAAAGATCTCTTAGTTAAAACTTTTTTTTCGCTATAAATCTGGAATCAATATTTTATTACTTTATTTTGCCAAATATATGTAATATATTGCCTCTGTAATATTTCCGCAACTATTCATTTTAGCGAAGACATTTATATAAATCATTTTTTAAGATATTTTAATGTACTTTATTTTTTTTATAGAAGGTTGTTTTCAATAAAGATGATACTTGTTGAGATATTTGTAAAAAACTTTTAAAAAATAATTTTTTTTTTTATTCACCCCCTTTCCCAAACAGAATCCGACGTGAGAAATCCTGGGTCTTTTTACCACTTCATTATAGAAGGGTTCTAAACAATATCTGACAGGTTTCAGCTTTTTTTTTTTTTTACTTAGGCTTGAAACCTAATTTTACTGTACTATATTGACTTATGTATTAAAGTTTAAGAAAGCACTGTTTGACCGATTGGAGGATATCTGTTTCGGATCAGTTCATTAGAAAAGAAGGGATGTTCATAACTTTATAAGATTACCGCAACTTTCTGCTAACGTGCCCGACTTTTTTGGTGCATATTAACTTTTCTGAAATCTAACGCTTTTCAACGGAATATTATACCTATATACTCATATTTTAGGAAATATTTTCAGTTGCCTTGATTGTACAAAAACTTAATTTAAACGTATTGTACTCATAAGCCTTCAGGAAAGAATGCCCTAAGCAATGGAGGAAACCGTATCAAAATGTATTCAGTAATTTACAAATCATATATAATTATTCAGTGATTAAAAATATCAGAACTATTTTGAGATTGAATATCTATCAACATTTTGCACTGTTTGATGAACACTGCTAGAAATCGTATACCACAGAAAGTTGGTAACTCAGTTCCCCCACTAGAAATTGCTTGATTACTTGTTCAAATCCAATTTAATATTGTTTCGACGCTTCATGAATGTGATTTGACCCAATACAACGATTTATTATAATTTTCTAAAGCTCTTATTAATGAAAGATGGTCACGAAAATTATTTAAAAAAATAAAATAATTTAATTATTCGATTAAATTAGTTATACCTCCTCTATAATTATATAATTTATAATATGTATTGAAATAGATTGGTATTTCATTTAAGAGTAAGTAATGAAAACAATACTGAAAACTGATTTGATTTATCTATGTGATACATGACCTGCCTTCCAAAATATAGTGACCAAATTTTGACTTTTTTTTGACAAAGGGTTGATAAGGGATTCTTAATTAAGACTACTATGTTCGAACTTGGTGTATCTATATTACAACATAGATTCGAATAAAATTATAATAAATATATATTTACTTATCATAACCTATATGAATTTATGTCTGTTATAATAATTATTCGGAAAATACAAAAGTTTCTATATTAACAAATCTCAATACACAATTCCTTATATTTCGACTGTAACATATCACATTTCTATCTGTTACTATAATTACATGAATAGATATAGCAAAGAAAAAAAATACATGAACACCTATAGCAAGTTTCAGTCACTTCTTTCTAGAAAATATTTATCTCTGAGTGTGTTTTGAG
Source organism: Piezodorus guildinii (assembly GCA_023052935.1). NCBI lineage: Eukaryota > Metazoa > Arthropoda > Insecta > Hemiptera > Pentatomidae > Piezodorus > Piezodorus guildinii. The sequence goes on along the minus strand of CM041296.1, from coordinate 102,420,222 downwards.
TATCGTTTTCACCCATATTTTCTGTCAGAGAAGGGTCTAGAGTGGAACATAAATCGTAATAACTTCTAGTAATTATATTTAATTTAGTCAATTAAAACTTATTAATTTTTCAAGAGGACATGCTTACTAGACTGATATTGTAAATTTTACATTAGACTTACTCCTTGCAGACATAAAGAAAACATTCAATTGTGTCCTTAGGAAAATAATTACAAATTAATTGAAGATAAAAATAAACCTTAATACAAAAAAATAAAATAAATTAGGAAAACCAATAAAAAGAGAAAGTCAATAATACTGTGATCTTAGACTGTATCCAACAACCGATATTGGATTTACTTATCAAATAAACAATTGTCTTACGGGATGATATGTCCTTTATAAATAGCTTAACGCGTTATATTTATTTATTTTAATTCACTATCTATAGTTTTTAGGTTAGGTTATTCTATTACATAATTAATTAAAAATGTTTATCACCCATGATGGAATATTTTGAACAATCGTTATACATCAAATTATTAAAACGCTAACGATATAGTAGTACGATTTTTAGAGATCAATATAAATATTGGGATTATTCTCGTTAGTGTGAATGTTGTTGGAGGAGTAAAAACAAATATTATGCAATAAATAGGTTTCTTCGGAAAGGAAAAAAAAAAAGTAATAGTGAAATCAAGCAATCAAAAAATATAATTTATCTTAGAATCACTATAGACTGAAGTTTGAATTATAATAAAAATCAACAAGATAATATGTAAATGGAAAAATACTTTGGAGTAAGATTTAATTGAATTTAGAGATTTACCACAAGATAAAATGTAAAGGAAGATACTAAGGCAAATAGAACAATTAAAATAGGAGTACTCTTGTTATTATTTTTTTTCTTATTTCTTTTCCTAGTTCTTAGAAACATAATGTATGATTGTTTTTAATCTAAACTATTTTAATCTTTCGGATTTAAGAGAAGAAGTCCATAAATTAATTGTTATACTTAAAATATTATCATTGCAACACTAAAATATTAAAATAAAGTAAAAATATGGACGTTTTCGATCTATTTTTTTTTTTACAAGACTCTAAAGATGAAAAAAATAAGTGATGTAATTCAGTTATAAAAGATCATATGTGTCAGAAGTTTGTTGTGCGATGTTTAGATGGAGGCAAGATGCTTTAGCTACTTTATTTAACTGATTTCGTTATACTTCGAAGTTCTCTTTTAAATAAATAACATGCTCTTTAATGCAGTCAAAACGAGAAAAAAAAATATTGATTTTGTGATCCGTAACTTTTTAATGATTACATCAAAAAACATTTAGTATTCTCCTCATTATGAATGAAATTAGAACTAAAAATTATTTGTTATGCTCCAAAATTTACATCATGCTTCGAATGAAATACGATGCTCTTAGGTCATTAGACCAAGTATATCATTCGCTAGATTGTTCTGTCAGATGTAGATAATTGTTTGCCGTTCACATAATTAGAGGCAATGCGTCCTCCATCCACATTCCGTTTATTTACGTTCAATTATACAAACGTTTGATATAATTTATTTCGCCTAGGAAGATAAATAATTAATAATGTAATTAATCATAAATATATTCCCCCCTACTTGGTTTAGGTTCATGTGTAGGTACGGAAGGTGTACAAGGATGATAGCTTTGGGAGTAAACGATTTAGTCTTGCTAAGCAGGAAGAGATCCAAGTTAAACAAAGCTTGTTACTCAGAGGCTCATTAATAGCTCATCGCTTCCAACAGGTGTCTCTTTAATAATGAAGAAATTTCAACTCTCAAAGGTATTCAGAACATTTTGGCAGGTCCATTTTTTTTAAACTACTACGGTAATAATGAAAAATATATCCTATCAATCTCAAAGAGAAAACTCAGATCACTGACGTCATCTTTAAATAAATTACAAATTTTAGTCTAGGAACTGTCATGAATGTTTCTCTGATGAAAATAGAAAAATCTGACACACGCTATTTTCACGTACCTCGACAGTTAAAAGCAAATTAAAAACTTTAATTTGAAAAATATTTTTAGTTGATTTTAATAAAACGTGTATTCATTTTCGTTAGAATCATATGATTTAGATTAAATAATATAACTGTATTAAATTGTTAATCGTAAGTCATCTCCATTCGTCCTTATATACCTTTTAAAACTTTGTGCATCAGATAATATTTTTTATAAAATCTTTCTTTTTCCAACTGTTCTTAATAAAAAAATAAAATAAAAAAAATTACATAAAAAAATAGTTTTTCTCTTTCTCCTTTAGTTTGACATCAAATTCGTCCAACTTAAATATTTAGCCGTCCTTCATCAATGTCATTAATATGATATTGTTAATCTTTTGGAATGTACAAATTTAAAGCTACTTTAGAGGATAAAAATTTAAAATATCGGCATTTAAGCCCTCTTAGACTATTTCAATCTTGATGAAACCTACATGATTTTGAAGCCCACAAATTTTACATCAAGATGGCGACTTTAACCAAAATCGTTAGAGCCGCTTTTGTGAAAATCGTAAAAAGGTGTAAAATGCATGGTATAAAGTGAATCTTTTGGCTAGCCGATTTTAATAAAAATGTTGCTGTAACATCTCTGGCGTATAGTTGTCTTATATATAAAATTTCAGTTCCGTCCGACTTTGTGTTTTCGCGCTAGACTTACCACACACACACCCGTAAACACAGACACAGACCTTTTTAGGGACTTGGTTTTTTGGACTCAGGGGAAAACGTGTATTTCCGTTGAAAACTAGAATTCGAAAATTTTCACGATCGCAATACTTTCCCTTACTATACATTTCATATATAGGTAAGTGAAAGTAAAAATATTTGTTCTCGTTTAAATTTCCCCACTTTACTTCAAGTTCATTGTTATATGTTCAAGATTTATTGCCTGTAACTTATGTTCAAATATAGGGCTCGAAATTTCTGCAATATAACTCTTATCGATCGCGTTGGATCGATAAAATTGCATCTTGTTATATTAGTCCTATTCATCTTTGAACACACTAATAAACAATTAAAAGAAAATGTTTCTAAAAAACATTTTTATGTTATAAACTAATTAAATTTAAATATTTAAGAAAAACAACTCAGTTTAAAATATAAGCTTTCTAGTCGTATATTATACCCATATTACTTATACTTACCACTCTTATTTACACATATGTTTTCTTAAGCTGATAAAATACTTCCCTTATGTTATCCTTTATTTAATTTTTAATAGCGAACTTTTGTAATCGACTAAGAAAAGAAAAATCCTTCGTAATATTCTCAACGCTCAGTACTTTGTCACGAATAAACTCATCCATAAAGACTTTAATGTTTCTTATGTTACTGATTTGGCCTAGACCAGATATCAATCCTTTCATGACAAACTCCACTCCCACTCTAACCCATTTGTTTCAACCCGTTCTTCCTCTTCAATTCCCGATAATCCTCCGAGGCACCTGAAAAGGAGATGTCCCCGGGACCTTCAAGTTTAGGACTTTTACAGTGCTTCCAATGGTAAGCTTCTCTACATGTATATCATGTCATTGTATTATGTAACTATCACATTTACCTGATGTATTTTTTTTAATACAGTTTTAAGTATCAATAAAAATGTATAAAAAAAACTTTTAATTCAGTGGTATTACAATTTATCCTAAGTAAGACATAAATATTTTCAAAAACCTAGAGACACAATGGATGTATTTTTTTGGTCAATAATATTGTACATAACATACGTTTACAAGATTTTTTCAGTTATTTTAATTTTAAAAAAATAAATAAATCCACATTTTACTTTGGTTCACATAAATCTTGGTTGATCATAAAACAATGAAAGAATTTGCAGTGTTTTCGCAACTGTTTTGAGAAAGGATATTAGTTGGCAAAAATATACGTAGAATCCAAGTAACGAGTAATAGAAAAAAATCATGTCTGACCCCTAGTATTTATGAATACCAAATCCCATATTATTATATTATATCATATAAATACCCAATACTTTTCCAAAATTAAATTCCCTAAAAAACAAAAAGAAAAAAATCATTGGATTCTGTTAAGAAATAGCAAAGAAACAGCATATATATATTACATACAGGATATAGCATATGATTAGAGGAAAGAAATATTGGTTTGTCCCTAAAATCATATCAGATTTTTTCAATGAGCATAAGAGATAACTGTATGAAAGAATTATTAAAAATTTATTGGAACAAAGTTACAAAATGCGGCTAATCCACTTTGATGGAGAAGTTGCTGTTACATTTTAAATATATTTCGGATTCATATTTCTTAACGTTTTGATTCAGATTCATTATACATACACACATTTAACCTTTTTAAAAAATTTGGACTTTCGACGATAGCTATACTTATTGTTATTGTATATTTCATTCGAGTAATAATAAATTATTAAAAAAGTTCATAATAAAAAAAACAACTGATAAATCAATATTGTTCAAATTATCGGCAAGGAATGACAAATACACACCTGAAAAAGTTAACCTTTAGTATCTAAGAGCACTAAATCCTGTTCTAAATCTATAAAGCTTACCTGTCATTCTTTCAGAATATTTTATAAGGCTACCTACTAACAGTATTTCAAGTTCAGATATTCTTGATTTCAAAATATTATTCTTGTTCACAGTATTTTTATTTTTTTTTTCATCGACCATGAGCTTTATTAATGAGCAATAAAAAGCAGCTTAAATGGAAAAAAATAAATAGATTTTAAGACTTGAGCACAACAATAGTGCAAATAATAAAATAAAATCTAATTGGTATATCTATAGCCTACTTGGCAAGGGACTAGAGAACGTTCGGAACTTATAAAAAAGAGGTGTATCTCCTTCAAGAATAAATTATAAAAAAAGTTTTAACAAAAATAGCTTTACAGGGTCTGACTTTTAGTATGTTGTTTTATGTAATACTTTATATTTATTTTTCTACTTGATGAATTTCTATTCTTGTTTATGAACTCAGTAAAGCATTTGATTCTTCCCTCCACTTTTTATTATTTTAAAAATTTGTTAAATTATATAATCGATGGTAAGGGTTTCCTCCCCGCTATTTTCAAGACTATTAAATAGTATGTCATATTTATTCTTAATATTGTAGCAAAATGTTATCTATAGATGATATATAATGACTATAGATTCCATATAAATGACACGTAGCATTTTTCTACAATAATAAAACTTTCTTAGCATGATTAAAGAGATAAGACTTACCCATGGAGAGGAATTTATAGTAGTCGGCTATATTAAAAAATACTTAGATCTGTTTTGTTGGAGAGGTTTTTCGTATACTTATTTTATTTTTCTTTCCTTGAATTATTTGCTTCAATTATTTTTATTATTATTATTTTAAAAAATCATTCTGATATTTATCCTGTATACAAGTATATGTATTCTTTATTGACTTTTGATTTTGTCAATTTCTTACTGTGTACTATGTTATGTATCTTTATATTGCTTATCATGTAATTCAATCTTGTATTTACTTGCCTTAATTTTATATCTTGAATATATGAATTTGTATTTCTTATTGCTTTTGGTTTAGTCAATTATAGTTTATTTCTGTGTACTGTTTAACTGTTTCTTATAATTGTTTTTTGTATTAATTAGGGATTATGTAATTCAATTTTATATTTGCATGCCTTAATCTTATATATTGTATATATGTATATGTATTCCTTACAGCTTTTAAAATTAGTCAATTACTGCTTCATACTGTGTTACTTTTTCTTTGTAATTGTATTTCATATTCCTTATGTATTATATTGTTTTTGCTGTGTAATGTGTTACTGTTTCTTTATAATTGTATTTTATATTTCTTATGTATTATATAGTTTTTTTTTGCTTTATAGTGTGTTACTGTTTCTTTATAAAATTGTGTTATATTATTTAAGTATTGTATTGTATCATACTGTGTACTGTTACTGTTTGTTATTGTACTTTTATTGAATTGCTGCAGGTGAACTCCTTTCCCACACACGGGCTCGCCTTTGTGGGATAGTGACTTCTACTTGCACTGTAATATGTCTGTGTTTTAATTCGAATAAAAAAAAAACTTTAATTATTTATCTATTTATTCTGCTGAAATATTAAGAATAAATATGACATACTATTTCATAGTCTTGAGAATGGGTGGAAAACGTAACGTCGAATATATAATGTTAGAAGTTTTAAAAATAATGAAAAATGACTTGGAGAATCAAATGCATTGTTGAATTTATAAATTACGTTTAAGTGGAATATAACTGTTATTTACCTCAAAAAATTAAACTTGTAATAATAAAAGGTTGATTTCTGTATACGCTCAATATAATATTATTTATTTTTATTTATTTCCTTGTCATTTCGGTATCACGAGTAAATAGTCGAAACTTGAAATTCGTAAACTAAAGTTAAAGTTAAAAGTTATGTACTTCTGAAAAACACTTTCTAAAATATTTTCTTAACACCTAAGGATAATTTAATGTATTTTTTCTTAGTTCTTTTAACTTTCCATGGATCTAGTACACCACATGAAACTAAAATATGTTGGGTCAAAAGAAAAACTTGTACTTAACATTACTCAAAAAGTATATGTTTATATAGAAAATACTATGTACCTTATTCAATTAAATTAAAAAAAAAAATAACAAATTGAATTCTAACAATTCTTTATTGAGCAATATTACAATCTGTCCAATTTAGGACATTTTTAATAGTGATGAAGTACAACATTCATACTACATTCACTCAATATATACAAAACAATAAATTTATATAATAATCATACAATATACATATATACAAAACAAAATCAATAAAATATATACAAAAGTCACTCATACCTATATACAATTCACAAGCATACAGCACGTGAGTGGAGAATCTAGCCAATGCTAGAACTCCAATATACATTTTACAAGAGGTCTCGAGGCCACTGCCGTTTCAACCTTCTAGGAGGATGGTAAGGATGTGTGGAGCTGGATAAGGATTGAGCTAGGGGATTAGGGTGATGGGTAAGGTTCTGATGGAATTTAGAGAATTTTAATGGTATAAGGTCTAAAATAAATGGAATATTTAGGTCGTGGTGTAAGGTATGGTTGGATACATAATAAGGAGCATTAGCTATTGTTCGGAGGACTTTTGATTGGAAGGATTGAATGCGTTTGATGTTAGAAAATTTGGCTGTCCCCCACAGTTCAGGTCCGTAGGTCCAGATAGGTTTCAGTACAGTCTTGTATATTAGCAGTTTGTTCTCGATAAATAATTTAGAGTTTCTGTTCAGTAGTCTGTATAGTTGTCCAAATCGTCGATTAAGTTCTTGTCGTTTAAGTCTAGTATGCGGGTTCCAAGTTAGTCTTTTGTCCAGAAGGAAGCCAAGATACCGGACTGTGTCGGAGAAAGGAAGCGGAACGGAGTTAAAGAGAACCGGAGGGCAGGATTGTCTTCGAAGGGTAAAGGTGACATGTTTGCTTTTGGATTGATTAACTTTGATTCTCCAGTTGTTACACCAGTCTTCAATTTGAGAAAGGTGCGTTTGGAGGCCTATAGATGCAATTTCGGGATCTAAGTGAGAGGATAGGATAGCTGTGTCATCAGCGTACGTGGCTAGGAAGGTATTAGGGCAAACAGGAATATCAGCCGTGTATATATTGTAGAGGAAAGGACCAAGGACACTGCCCTGAGGAACACCGGATTCGACTGGATAATAATTGGAATATTCTGCACCACAGCGAACTCGGAAGGAGCGGTTTGATAGATAGGATCGGAGGACTAGGTATAGGGATTGGGGTAAATGGTTTTTGAGCTTAAAGAGTAATCCCGGGTGCCACACCCGGTCAAATGCTTGCGTTATGTCCAGAAATGCACCCGAGCAGTACTCCCTGTTCTCAAGGGCAGAGGAAATATGGTCAACGACTCGGAGCCCTTGCTGAACGGTTGAATGTTGGGAACGGAATCCAAACTGATGAAAAGGAATAGTGTGGGATTCTAATAAAGGTAATATTCGTTTGAGGAGGATTTTTTCAAAGATTTTTGAAAGGATTGGGAGTAGGCTGATAGGTCTATATGATGTCGTTGTGTTAGGAGGTTTACCTGGTTTTAGGAAGAGAATTATAGTGGAATGTTTCCATAAGAGAGGAAAATGAGTAGTGCGTAGAATGGAGTTGTAAATATATGTAAGAAATATAACGGCTTTAGATGGAAGCTGTCTGAGAATCTGAGGAGTGAGGAGATCGTATCCAGGAGATTTACGGAGTGCAAGTTTTCGGAGAAGATATTTGACCTCGGAGGGATTAACTGCTTTAGGAGGTAATGAAACTGGGATTGGAGACTGGAGGAACTCTTCCACCACTGCAGTGTGGTTTGGATGGGATTCTGGATGAGGTGTGAAGACTTCGGAAACGTATTTGGCAAGTTCCTCGGCTTTGTCTTCATCAGACGCAGCCCAGGAGCCATTACTACGACGGAGGGGATGGGAAATATGGTGGGATTTTAGGATTTTCTTGGTGACATTCCACAGGGAATTGTCACAAGCTGAAAGAGAAGACAGGAAGGAACTAAAGGATTGGGAACGGAAGGTCGCCAGCTCCCTCTTTAATTGTCTACAGTAAAAGTTATAGGAGCGGCGATCTGTGGGGTGACGGGTGCGTTGCCATAAGGATCTGGATCGTCGTTTGGTGCGGATGAGGTCTATGAGGTGTTGTGGTAAATGATTTTGGTTATGACTTATCTGGGAGTGCTTGGGAGAGGAGGCAGTCCAAACAGCTTGTTGAATAGCGATGGTGAAGGAGTTTACGGCATCGTCAAGGTCATCTGGAGTTTTGAGTTTCACTCCGAGGTCAATATCACTGGTTAGGATTTGGCGAAAAAGGTCCCAGTTTACTGGTCCTCTGATAAATGACGGTGGGGTGGGTTTAGGAATAGGAATTAGGGATACTTTAAGGAGCAATGGACTATACAAATTGAATAAGCACTAGAAATGTCTATGATGTGAGTTTATATAAAAAATGTATTTCAGTTTATAAAATTAGTTGCAGAAGCATACATTTGTACCCATGTTTTTTTGTGTGTGACTCAGCGGATTTAGTTTGAAAACAACTTCAGTTCACGTCGCACTTCACGAATCGGCAATGATATTCCAATTTCAATTTTATAAATTACCTAACCAGCCTCGCTCGGATGCTATTTTAATATAATGTCATTTATGTTTAAAAATGCACTGTTTGACTGATTTAGAGATTATCGCAGAAACCAAAAATCGTGCGATGATTTTAAATATAGATAAAAAAAGAGAATGAGAGACTCGAGAACAGGAATATTCAATACTAACCTTACATTTAAAATAATCAAATGGGTAAAATAATATAACAAAAAAATTATGCCTTCTTACACAAAAAAAAAAGAAAAAGAAATAGAAATAATAACGGTTGCATCAAATGAACTCCCTATATATATTATCTCTATATATAAAAAATGATAACTCGATTTTGGTTTCCGCTAACTCCTAAACCAATTGACGGATTTTGACACGGTTTTCATTATCATTTAGGCCATTGTTTTCTGAAGGTTAATAAGTAAAATAATAATAATAATAATTCTTTATTTATAGTCCCTTCAGAATAACATAACAGGAAATAAAAAGGTGGACTTAAGACTAGAGTCTTAGAGTAAAATGACCGAAAAACAGAAAAGAATTAAAATAATAACATGAACTAATAAAATAACTTAAAAGCTAAATTGTAATAAAAATGTACAAACCAGAAAAATAAAAGTATGTTAACATGAGAAACAAAAAATTAAAAAAAAAAAAATTTAATCATATAAAAGAAATATATATATATATATATATATATATATATATATATATATATATATATACACATATATATACACATATACATAAATACACACACACACACACACACGTGTATATATATATATATATATATATATATATATATATATATATATATATATATATATATCCATATATACGCACACATATACACACATGCATACATACACACATACTCACACCAACATATGCATGTATGTATACAGTTTTTTAAAACAAAGGAAATTACTATTCATCTTTAAACATACATATAATTTGATCTTGCATCTTTGAAAAAATAATAATTTCAAATATTTGCTGTTGAATTTACCGTTGAAAATGATAATTAAATAAGTAAATTTGTTCTATTATTTATTAGTTGATTATTCTTGAAATTAGCATCTAATTGGGATTATTTAGGAATTGGATTGATAGGAAATGGCTAAATAGACAGGATTTGAATGTGGAGAGAGATTGGGAATCTCGGATATTAGGGGGAATGGAGTTCCATAGGGAGGCGGATCGGATTAAGAAAGATCTATCGAAAGCTATGGATCGATGGGACGTTATATACAGATCTGAAGGCCGTGAGCGAGTGTAACGGGAACGAACGGAGGATTTGAATATAAGGAGATCTGAGATGTAAAACGGACACCGGGATTGGATAACTTGGTAGAGGAAGGATGCCAGGAAGTATTTAAAATACATGCAATTTAGCTTTTATTTGAACGGGAAAATTAAATTTTCTGTAACCATGTGATCAAATAAAAAGTTAATTCTGAAGTATAAGTAGTAACATAGAATAATATACCGTTGAAAATCGCAAGAATTTAAAAACGTTATTATGCAATAAAATTAATCTTACGAGCTGATATGAAGTTTTTGTGAGGCTGTAAACTAATGAATCTCCCTATCTCTCTCTATATAAAATGATAACGCGATTTTGGTTTCTGCTAACTCCTTCTAAACCGCAAGACGGATTTTGTTACTGTTTTTATCATCAATTAGAAAATTTTTTCCTGAAGGTTTATAAGTAAAATACATTTCTGAAAGGAATTAGTCCGGATGGCGGTCAGTAAAATAAATTGCAATTTAGCTTTTATTTGAACGAAAATGAAATTTTCTGTAACATGTCATCAAAAAGTTATTTCTGAAGTATAAGTAGTAACATAGACGTATAATATACCTTGGAAAGCGCAAGAATTGAGAAAAGTTAATATGCAATAAAAGTAAATCGTACGATTTAATATAAAGTTGTTGTAAGCTTTTATACTATACATCAATAAATATAATATAGTTGTTAATCTAATAGGATAGAAACGTTTGTTATTTCTATAGGTTTTGAATACATAAATACTAATTAAGTTTATTTAAATGGGAAAATTAAATTTTTCGTAATCTCTGCTTCAATTTAAAATAACGAGCTACGAAACTTTTGGTTACGGTAAACTAAAACCCCTAAAGCGATAAAATCTAAATCAGTCAGACAGAGATTATTTAACCATAAATGACAGCTCATTCAAATCGCAGCCGTGGTAGCAGAAGGCATACTGGTATACTGGAAGCTGGGGAAGGTCCGCTAGTTATTATTATAAAATACAAACAAAAAGTTAGATTTAAAATTCCTATTTAGTTTGATGTGAAACAGATGTTTTCAGTACTCAACTCTCTTTCCACCTTAAAATCCCGCTTATTTATGCATATCCTAACTAATCAGTCATAACAGAATTGTAAATAAGGCTCTATTTCATGTTATATTCGTATGTATATTTTCTATTAGTTTTAGTTTTCTATTACTCTAAGACTTTGAAGCCTATTTATATATTTTGTAAATTTTATTCTAAAGGGATTCCTAGGATAATAAAGAATTTATTTATTAAAAATCTTATGCTCGTTACACGCGAATCACAACTATGCTATCCGATTTACAACTCCGATCGATTAAAAAATTCACATATTGTTGCCGCAAATTTTTTTTTTCCTCTTGGAAAATTGGTGCTTATAAAAAGACTATTCTAAAACGTTATACACATAAACGTACAAAACACGTCTTACTTAACTAACTGTGGAATATGAAAATGTATTGGTATAATATACAAAAATGAAAATCAATAGTTAATTTTTATGTCAATTACCTGAATAACAATACCAGTTTATATATTTATAACAACTTTCCATTTAGTTCAACAACTTACTTATAATTTGGTACGTAATTTTGTTTCTAAAATCTTGCGTATTTTATGGAAGAACATAATTTGTACGAAACTGTACGGGGGCAACACCGAATTCCATTACCTCCTTAATTACAAATGACGTATGTTCATAAGCTTATATTAAGAACTTTCTCTTGACGTTTATTCCTCTAAACTACTACTCGTATTTCGGGAAAGATTTTTTGATGCATTGATTAGAGAAAATTAAATTTTCCAATCTAAAGAAAAACGTTATTTCAATGTATTTTACTTATAAACCTTTAACAATGAATGCCGTAAATGGTGGTGAAAACCGCACCAAAATCTGTCTTGTGGTTTAGAAGGAGTTCGTGGAAACCATGAATCGCTTAATCATTTTATATATAGAGAGCTAAGTTTTAGTTTATAAATAACTGTATTTTAATCGATATACAAAATTACACGCAATAGCTATTATTACTAATATTAAAATAAATATTTGCTCCAAAATTTAGAAATAAGACTAATTAGAACCGTCCATTTAGATGGGTATTTCATAAATGTATTGTAAGAGGAGATTATAATTTATTTAACGATCCCAAGGGCTCGGTGACATAACCTTTGACTTGAGCCGTACTTCATAGGCCAAACCTGTATTGTCTCTGCTGTACATATATCTATCCAAGCAGACGTATCTGTAATATACCTACATGCTTTAACATGAAAAGTGACAGAATATGTGAATTATTGGAGCGACTGTCTCATTCGTATTCATGATATTGCTATAATGTATGCTATCTAGAGGATCATTTAACCCTTAAATGTCAACGTTGAGATGGTCTAGTTTCGGAAACTATGCTTGAGATAGTTGAAGCTTAGAATTTAGTTTTAGACCTCAAGCATAATTTAAGCTAATAATCTTGGATATTTTAAATCTTATCGGCAGTTTTTTTGTTATGATTTTTTTAAAATAAACTTTTGTATTTTTTTTCTCAATTTAAACTTTTGATAATCAAAATAATTTTTTGAGGTTTATGGCCTATATGTAGTTCAAAAACTAACACAGTAAAAAATTTGGATACAAAAAAATTTATTTTTTAGTAAAATAATCTCTGTTTTCAATTTTTAAATGTCAGTTATATAAGTAAATTTGTATTGCATTCAGAACTTTCGTTTGAAAAATATCGGTACGCGCATCCTACTCAGTTCACTGGACTCCCTATTATTTTTTTATTATCATTAATTGAAATTTACAACTGTATTAGTTAATAAATCAAGTAAATTAGCTAACAGAAATACATGAAGAGAATGCCCATTGGCACCACTCCACTGGGTAATCTAAACTAGAAGGTCTCGAGGCAATCTTTTTTTCAGACGCCTAGGAGGATTGTCAGGAATGGAAGAGGAAGCAAGGATTGAAAATAGTGAGTTAGAGTGGGAGTGGAGTTTTTCATGGAAGGATTGATATCTGGTTCGGGCTAAATCAGCAACATATGTGGTATTAAGGTCTTTATGGATGAGTTTGTTCGTGAAAAAGTAAGGAACATTGAGGATTTTCGAAGGATTTTGGATTGTAAGGATTGATTACAGGAGGAATTTGATGGTTTAGTGGAGCCCTAAAGCTCAATCCGTAAGTCCAAATAGGCCTTATGATGGCGATATAGATGAGCCTTTTGTAGATTAGTGGAAGGTTAGAGCGTCTGCCTAGTAAGTGTTGAAATAAGCGAAAGCGAGGGGCAGTTTCTTGTCGTTTCAGTCTTGTGTGTGGATTCCATGTTAAACGTTTGTCAAGTAGGAGTCCTAGATAGCGAACCTGTTTAACCGGGACAAGCGGAATATTATTAAAGGACATTGTAGGGCAGGATGTCATAGGTTTACGACGAAGGGTAAAGGTAATTTGGTGGGATTTGTTGTGGGTGTGGATATACTCCCGAAGTACAGTGGTATATAAAGTTGTCACCCGAAAATGGGGTGAAAATGCGGATGAGTGATCTCAATTTAATCACCTCACTCAATGTACGGCTGTAGGCCTAGAAAAAGTACAGTTTCTTTTTCGTCCCATTGTAGTGCTTTGCACCTATCTGTGTGCCCTCCTGATACAGAGTGATTTGATGGTTGTAAAAGAGAAGAATACTATTATATATAAAGAAAGCCTATAGACTGTAGGTGATGTTTCTAAGGTTGTGTTATATAAGAGTGGTTGTGAGATTCAGTTTTAGAAGATTTGTGAAACTCGGTCAAATTGCTTAGGGATATCCCTGTAAGAGAAACCCAGTTGGGAACAAAATGTTTTGATTATGAATGTGAATGGATCTAAAGTTAGTTGGCTGGTTCATTGAGATGCCGAGGGCGACCAGCGGACAAACGGCAACTGCTACAGCTAATAATTAAGTTCCATACTGGCTCAGTGTATCTCCTTCCTCCGGTCACGCACGTTTCATAATAACAACTCAGGCGTCCTTATTAATACCCAATTGAGTGAAATATATTACATAAAATTAATCCAACAAATTTATTTATTTAGAATTTGTTAATTGCTGCTATTTACTTAATGCATAGACGGCAATTCCTAATAAATATCAATTTATCGTGAGACGAACTTCCCCCGACCTTCAATGATTCCAGATTTCATCAAAGAAGAAACATCAAATTTCTGGACTCTATAAAATACCACACTAATTCCCTCTTCCAGTCCCTTGCGTCGCCTACACTTGGATGGATGGAAGTAGTCAGAGCAACCAACGCCCAATAGTTCACAACTGTGGATATACAAATATGGACAACAAGTTTTAGGATTAAGGATTTTAGTTTTTGTGTTTTCTCTCCTGATAAAAACCAAAGAGTATGACTACATACTAGTACATCAGAAAAAAAAAGAATTTTACAATATTGTAAACAATTGTAAATTACCAGACATCCTTAAACAAAACTGTGCTTCAGCATAGGGAAAAAATCCAAAAATCTTATGTACTAGAGAAAAGCATGTATAGAGTTTTAGAATCAGTAAACCGTGATAAACAAAGAAGGAAAAAAAAATCTTACCTACATATATTCTTGTAACTTGTAATTGAAAAAATGTATTAGTGTTTTTTAATAATAGTTATCAATAATAGAAATTATAATTATCAAAATTAGAAAAGAATAATTGAAATATTATCCATAAATACGCCCATAATTTAGTTATTTTTGAAGATAAGGAAAAAATATATAAAGTTTTAGAATCAGTTAAGCGCGATAAACAAATATATATATATATTGAAATCACAAATCATAATAGGTTATAATATCACCGAAACTTGGTTGTTATTGTTATTATTATTGAGAGAGAACCATCGAAAAGATTAGCAACTTTAAACAGATATATCCTAATATAGTTATTTAGAAATAATAAATCATTGTGTATTAATTTGCAGCGTTTTTTGTTGTTGGATTTAAAAAAAAAATTTGACTTACTCCCAATACCCAAAAATAAACTGATAATTTGGAATTTTCTTTTCTTTTTTTACTTTAAATTATCTAAATTAACTAACTATTGCGATTATAAAAATTTAAAAGCCTATCAATATTATAAGATATTGTACATTTTCTAATTAAAAAAAAAAGTATTGCTAAAAAACGTAAAGTCTTTAATAAATTTATGTATTTCATCGAGTGCCATGCCAAGGGTCATTAGCAGTTCTATTTGTTTCAAATTCTGTTATAAAATTCTGTTCTTTTCAGAAATTCCATTAGGGAATAGACATATTTTCGGAGTCTTGGAGAATTTAACAAATAGTTTCGCCCATATTTGACTGCTTTCTCAATGCGGTATATTCTTGACATTTTACTAATATGTGACTAGAAAAAGCATTTCAGACTTATCTAAAAAAATGAAAAATAAAACTAATTGATAACACGAATATAACTAATTGATTACAAACTACTTTGTTATCTTTCTGACAACTTTTTATTTAGATGAAAAATAACCATTCCGTACAATTCTAAAACTTATATTTTAACATAGACTGTAGTCAAAGCCTACTGTATCAGTTGTATTTAGAACCAGAAACAAGCATCAAGAAAATTTAGTGCAGTTAGAGAACTCGTGTTAATCACTCGAGAACACTCCAAGACACTCTACTCACTTGCCACGATGGCCCCCATAGTAAACTATATAGTAATTAACTGGAAAAAATGCATGTTTATATCCAACTATTTAGTATTAAAATAATTAATTTTGATGGTGAAAAAATAATATTTGTTAAAATCGGATATTTGTTTCTTATCTCTATTCCAAAAACCACAGGGAAAGAGGGAAAAAATCATGTGCAATGAAAATAAGATACGATTCTTGATCGCTCAAAGCTTTTACCTAAACTTCGTTTACTAGTAGAATGTATGATAAAAACGAAGTTATAGACTTATTTTTCTCATTAATTTAACTGTAAAAGTTTCTTGTATTATTTTTTTTTTAATTTGGGAAGAAAAATTAAGTTCATTTTATACCCAACTTTTATGTTAAAAAGCCGTCAACTGTGTATTTTATTGTCTGTATAGTAGTAAGAGGAACTTGAAAGTAGTAAGTTAACAAAGTCATGCTGGTGAATGTCTGTTTACATTCAAGTTTATAAACCCTTAACTGAGGTTATTTACTGTGTTCCCCTAAGAGATTGTAACCAAATACAAATAACTTTACACGACGTATTTCAAAAAATGTGACATAAATTCTTTCAGTAAACAATGAATTCTTATAATGATAGGGATTATATTAAAACAAACAACTAGTTATTTACATATTTTTTGAGGGAAGTGAGAATCCAGTTTCCTGTTAGGTCGCAATATTGTTTCCATAGCTCTGCTACAATTAACAGTAGAACAACAATGTTCTATTTTAATTGGTGCCAATTCAAACATTAGATTTCAAGGTCATTGATAAATCGGTCAACATCTATGGATTAAGGTTGATCATGATCAGAGATGGATATTCTCCTAAAAAAAATGTGTCGAAAATAAAATCCTTCCTTATCCAGTCAAGGTTATGAATTTAATTTCTTCTATTTGATTATAAGAATCTATTCTGATTACAATATATGAAACATATCTAGTTTTGAAAATATAATCGTAAGCAAAAGCAAGGTGAATTTCCAACCTCAAATGTTATAAGCTTAAGTGGTGAATAAAGCAGTTGTATATTCTGGAATTCCATTCGTAATAAGGATAAAAGTCACCCTCAAAACGGTTTTAGAACCTACATGAATACATATCTGGGTCTAGAACGTATTTATATTTAAACTTAAAATAAAACCAGATCAATTTATGATCAAAACAATACCTATAATTTTAACCAATCATTGTCATAGTTAATCCAATAATATTATGGTGCTTTTATATCAATCTTGCTAAAAAATATATCACTAAATGAACTATAGAGTTTATTTATGAATAAAAACCTGTTCATGTTGTGTTGGCATTTTAGGTGTCTTTGTTCAAACAAGGTCTTTTATAGGAACATTTTTTCTTTTGAAAAATTGTTAAACTATTTTTAAAGAATTCATTTATAAACACAATTTAACTGTAATATCAGGAAGATTTTTATCATTAGTATAGTAATTCTATCATATGGAAATTTAATTATTAGTAATTTTTCTACAGTACAATAATATATAATGGGTTATATATAACACCAGGAAAACCACAAAATAAAATAAAATAAAAGTTAAAAATAACTAATTAAATTATTATTAATTTAATAAATAAAATATTTTAATAATAAATAAAATATTTAATAATAATTAAAATATTTTAATGATAATTAAATTATTTAAATACTAATTGAATTAATTTTATAATAAATAAATTATTTTGTTATAATAATAATTAAATTATTATTTTTACTTCCAACATTGTATTAACTTAAGTAAATGGGGTAGTATAATACGAATCTTTTGATATAAACTCTAAAATCCTCCATTCTCATGATCAGATGAAAAATACCCCCACATATTTTGAAATGAATGTGAATAAAGCTTAATCATAGGATTTTTAAAAGTGGCAATTTCTTTTTAACTAATTTTTCTCTCTTATCTCATAGGGTCTTTAAGAAATATTTATAATATTCCTTTATAATAATAAAATAGAACGACTATTAAAAAATATTTATTTAAAAATTGATATGATTTTATACTCTGACTAAAATTATAAAATTTAATATAATATAAATTAATTTTATTTTGAGACCGGGTCCCTTAAGGATTAGCTGTATGTACAATTGAATTATATAATATGTCTGTCCAAGAGACAAAAAAAACAAAATTAATTATTGTTAACAGTGGAGAGACTTCTTTCTTCTCTAATAGTAATATACTAAACAAAAATATTATACTACAAAAACAAAAAGGGAAATAAAAAATATCTTCTAAAGACAATTGTGTTCAATGAAAATAAAATAAAATGAATTGACAGCAAAAATTAGGTAGTAAACCATTTTTTCATTCGTTTAAAGTTTGATATCTAAAATTAAAATATCAAAATTTCTGAGTGTCTGTTTTACGTTTTTTTCGGCAGGTTTGTGGATTAATTAAAAAATGTATATAAGAACAGACTTCCCTTTATAAAAAGAACAGAGAATAACATAAAGAAAACAGCAAATACCCGTCTGAAATTAGTTTCCTTTAAAAATAGTGTTTCTATTGGATGGGGAAAGTATCTTGTGATAATATTATTTTTCAACGTATGTTGTGTAACAAGTTATCGAAATATCTTCTTGTTGAACTGCGCTATTTCTGTTAACAGGTGACCCTCAAAGTTTTATAACACCTGAAGGGCGAAGAAACTAGCTAAAAGGATTTTATATTGAACTTATTTTTGACTCAGCTCAAATAATTCAACTGTATAATAAACCTCTGAAATAGCTTTTTATCTAAGCTAGAATTTAAATATTGTTTATGAATGAGTTCTTCGTAAGTTGAGAACTAAACGAAGATCAGCGTTTTCCTCGAATATTCTTTTTTTAATGTGTATTGATGATACTGTCTAGGATTCCAAGATAATATTTATTCAGAAATAATATTATAAAGAAAATAAGTTAAGAGAAATCTGCATTAGAATAATCTACTATAATAAAAAAAATATAATTTTTATAAATAGGCTATAAACATTTTTTTTAGTGTTTTTCAAAAAAAAAAAAAAAAAAAGGCGAATAATTATATAAAAGAGAAAAAAAGAAATTGAAATTTCGACCATAAATACGCCCATAACTCAGTTATTTTTGAAAATGGAGAATGATATATGTAGAGTTTTAGAATCAGTAAAGCGCGTTTCAAGATGCGTAGAATATGAATAACGAATAAAAAAAATTATTTTGCGCATTTTTTTGCGTTTAGTGCCATTTGGCAGATAATTAAATTTTCTACAAAATGAAAAAAGAATCATTTGTTCAGAACTAGCTGAGATATAGCGTTTTGAAATCAGTAGTAGTGATATGCCATTATCCTTTGAATTATTGTCATTCATATTTTTTAATTGCCTATCAACAGCTATATAAACAGTTATGTTTGGAAATAATAAATCATTATGTAATAATTTGCTGCGTATAATTATTTTTTTTTTGTACTGGAATACTCTTCATCTCTAGTTGTTAGCAGTGATATATAGAATATGAAAATCTTTTACTAAAAACTAAAATTTGTATAATTTTTATTATCAAAATGAGAATAGTAATATATTTGTATGATATACCGTAGGAAACATATTTTATATTGCTGTATATTAAAGTAAATTTAAGACATAAATCGTAGAGTGCTACCAATGCTGCCAGTGCTAGCGTCTCTACATGTATTTCATGCCAGTTTACAATGTCCATCGCATTTACTTGGTGTATATAACACAGTAAATATATATATATTTATTTTTACATCCAGAACTGTCGCTCAGCCCGTGACAATAAGCGGATTTGATAATAATTGATATAAAGGGCATGTCAGGCATGAGGGAGGTCGATACCCATTGCCATCTACTCCTAACATGAATTTTAAAAGAGTTCACTTAAAGAGATCCCTTAGCCAGCTTTTTTTCAGCCTTCTTTGAATATTTTCTGGCTTATATGTCGTGGCCATGTTTTATATGAGATTGTTAGTAAGTCCGTGAAATTTGTCAAAAAAATTTATGTATGAAGTCCTAATGTGGTCTTGTACCATTGGTATGTGTAAGTCTGTATGTAAAGTTCTGTTACTGATATACCAGGGTGAACGAGTAATGAGTCTTAAAATTGTTAAATGAAAAGTCTGGATTTCTTTTTATCTGAGTCTGTTTCGCTATTTCATAAATTTGAGAGGCGTATGTCAATATGGGTTTTAGTAAGTAGGTATAAGTATTTATTTTTTTCGGATTTTTAAAGGAGATTGTTTATGCAGCAGAGAATATAGAAATCTCAGTCGATTGTTGAGATCCAGCCGCTTCTGTTTAATGTGAGGCCCCCATGTTATCCTTCGGTTAAAAGTGAGTCCTAATATCAATAAATATGTTTAAAAAAAAAACATACTAATCTGGAAAAGATTATGGATATTGAAAAAAAGTCATTGTTGCATATTAAATGATTTTTGAATGTTCAGGTTTATTTTAAAATTGATTTCGAGATAAGGTAAGTAGTGTTCTGCTTGTTACTGTACTTGTTAAGTACTGTGTTAATCTTGCGTAATGTGCTAAAATGCACTAGATTGCTGCTGAAAAGTATCAAACAAGCAGTTTGATTAACATTGAAATTTTCCCGCTAGTTTAGAAGAATAGAATTATTGTTATTACTCCAATCTCTGGAAAACACTTTGTGAAATTGATAAAACGACCATTTGTTTTATGGCGCTAGCTAACTCGTTAGTACCTATTCTAAAGTTTGTCATACGATAACGTTTTGGATTCCATTTCGTAAATTGATCGCGGAAAGTTGTTTGCTACAGTGGTAATGAAAACAGCAAGAAGCCCGAAAAGTGAAAACTTCTAAGTGGTTGGAAAACAATGTAGCACCTGGAGTGTTGGGCTAAGATATGCAGCGCCGCTTCAGTAACTTTAACTAGATCACTAACTAGCTTACTCCTTTCTCGATGCCTCTTTCCCCAAACTTATTTTCAAATGTGATATGTATCATAATAGATTCTCTAGGATTTCTGTTTTTGTGTAACGCCAGGTTTTCAAAATATCAAATACTTTAATTATAAAAAGTCGTAGCAGTAATCATAGAAATCATTCTTAAATAGGGTAGAGCGGGGCTAGTTGAGCATAGGGGCAAGTTGGGCAATTGAAATTTCTCGCAAACTATTCACCATAGGCATCATATGGCGGAAAGAATGAGTCGTGGGAGGGATAACCACCACGCGAACGCTATGGCAGCTGGATGAACGAGAGTAGCGCTCGTGTGTTTTGTTTATTTTGTGACCAGAAAGTAAAACCGTCGATAATCAGAAGTTTTCATCAGTCAATTTTTATCAGTTTTTAATCAGATAAGTGTTAATCATTCGGATAATTATTGTACTTTTGATATGCGGAGTTGTTTTGGGTATAATTCTTATGATTTTTTTATAACCTCGCTTTTGTTTCAAAATTGCGGGTTGGGGTTAGTTGAATAATAGTTGCTTAACATTACATTGATATTTTGTTTATTATATTTTCAGTTAATTATCCAAAGAAAATTACTTCAAGTTTTCTTATTCTATCACTAGCACTACATAAACTTACTTTCATTTTTATCAATTGCAACAGTGACAATGATTATTAAGTTCCAAACATCTAATTAAGATATAAGTTATATGAGTAATAATATAAACATTGAAGTATGATATTTAATAGTAAGATGGAATATAATGTTGAATTTGAACTTAAGATACTTTAATGTTTTATTGATTCTAGTTTTGGTTAATTATTCAAAGAAAATTACTTTAAATTTTGTCTATCTGTCACTAAAAGACGATAAATAAAGAGCTGATTGTTAAACACATATTTTACTTTATTTGTAGTCTAAATTGAACCCATGGTTTGGTAAGAAATTCTGAGGGCTCAACCTGCCCTATACCCTTCCTCAACTTACCTCACCTATGGGGTACATTGAGGAAACTTTACTTCCTGGATTTAAACAGCTGTAGCTCTTAAATTCGACTTCTTGTAAAAAAATTACTATAGACACTTTTGCTAAGGATATATTACGAATCCATCAAGCCGCTTAAACCTCATTGAGACTGAGGAGCTATATCCGTACAAGAGAAAAATTGTCCAACTAGCCCCGTTCTACCCTAAGGAAAACTAATTTATTTTGTGCCCACATTCTATCAGAACTAAGGATATAATTCATCATCATAAAAATTTCCGTATATTACCACTTATCATCATGCTTAAGAATACAAAAATACCTTATGGATATCAATACCCGACCATTGGGAGATTTGGGACCGCTCAGGAGAAGGAATAAAGTCTATATGTCTTTCAAACAATAAAAAAACAATGAAATAGTCTAATGTATTTATTGTTTTCCAACGTATCGACCCACTTTGTAGGTCATCAGGGCTATAAAAATGCAATATAATACAAGGAACATTTTAGCAACAAAAGAATCTTTTTTAGCCGAGATGATGACCTACACTGTGGGTCAAAACGTCGGCGAACAATAACTAGTTTAGACTATTCCATTGTTTCTCTTCCTTTGACTGCCAGATAGACCATTGTTCTCCTGAAAAACATCTAGTAGTCGAGTATACATTTTTTTTTCTGCGTATTCATCCATTATTGATAAATACCACGTGCTTTCTGGGATTCCTGTAAAATTCGTAGAGAAGTGAGCGATCATGCTGTTGCATTAGCTCTTCTAATGTAATGTCAACTTAATAATTTATAATAGTTGTATATTGAAGATGTATAGTCGACTGTAGAAATTATCGTAGGTAGAAATTAATCGGGAGTCAGTCTTTTTTAATATTTTAATTTTGCCGACGTTTCGGCTCAAACTTGTGAGCCATCATCAGGACATTAGCGAGCCATGTCAACCATACACTAAATTTGAGCCGAAACGTTTTTAAAAAAAGATTGACTCCCCATTATTTCTACCTACTATAATTGTTGTACTTTTTATTTGATTTATGTAATAATAAAAAAAAATATCAGAAAAATAAGTCTGAAAACGGAGGAGAAAAAAATAAATGTTTTTAAAAAAGATTTGAAAATTTTCAATTTTTTAGAAAAGTTCACATTTACATCACTAGACATACCACTATGGTATTTTTAATATAATAAATAGAAATGTCTGGAAAGAGAAAAGATTTTCCCTGCTATATGGAAAATAAAATTAAGTAAAAGAGTATAGGTTAGTACAGAAAGTTAATACAACACTACTAACACTTGGTGGAAGAATAAAAAGGTGGAAAACAGAAAGAAGAACTTTTTTGAAAAGGCAGACATGGCTAGTGAAGTATTGAAGAAGGGAAAAACAGTGAGATATGGCGGTGCTGCAGTGGAAAGTCAATAGTTTGTGCTTGTAGCCCTAGGTACACCGACACACAGGGTACGTACGTGAAATAAATAGGTTCTGCAGCGTAGGCTTCAGTGCTCGCCTCGACTCCACGAAGAGTGGCGTCATCAGCCTCCTCGCCTTACCTAAAGAACATTTCAACAAATAATCCTTTCTACAACACAATAAAATAATATCAAGCAGAAGTTTCATATGATCCCAATTTCGAGCCATGTTTTCAACTCAACATCAAACAATGATTGATCATCCTTTTAATATTTTTAAAATATTTTTCAACCACAAAAGTCTTAAGTATTAGGATTTTATGTGTTGAGTTTGTCCCCTAAGAGAGTGAGAAAATATTAAAATCATAGTAGATCCAACACATTAAAATATATCTTGAGATATATTGTGATATCGCTGATTAAAGTATAATTAGTTATAGAAGAATCTACTTAAAAAGCCAAAATTATTTAATATAGACCAAACATATTATGTTGTATGGTGTAGGGCTTTCATATGTAGCGGACAGTTTTGGACCTTTGACGATTTCTCTTTCCCATTTTATTCTTAATTTTTTTATATTTATAATCCCATATTAATAAGAGGTAACATTTTTAAATAATAAAGAGTGACATTAGTTTGTCTGAAAGTGAAGTATTAAGAACTCCAATAAAGCAATAGAAGTTTGACAAACATTGCCACACATTCATGGTGCATAACATCAGGAGAAAGATCAGCGTATGTGTACGTAAACGTATTGTTTTTAATAAGTTCTTCTTAATTTATTCTGTGGCTTACAAATAGTTTTATTTAAAAAAATTTATTCTTATATCTATCTAGATTTTCATTGGACAGGACACTGTGTTGCTATTCTCCGGCCCCCGAGTTTGAACCAGGCTCCGGTATTTAAAACAGAATTATAATTTTATTTGTCTACATTCCCTGTCTGTTTCTGGTTCTTCTCAAATATTTTCTTAAGTTTATGAAGACATACAAGATTAATCGATTCTGTTTTTCATTAATGAAAAGGATTTTTTATTGTAATAAAAAAATATGAGTGTATTTTTTTTTTTTACTGATTAAAGTAAAAAAAAAATGGCAAAATACATTCTTGAAATCATCATTATTCAAATTATTGCACAATGACAATATTTTTATATTGTTATGCTATTCTATGAAAAATATTGAAAGGTGTTTTTATGCATCTATTACATTATGTTATATTATATATATATATA
This sequence comes from Piezodorus guildinii, assembly GCA_023052935.1. Lineage (NCBI taxonomy): Eukaryota > Metazoa > Arthropoda > Insecta > Hemiptera > Pentatomidae > Piezodorus > Piezodorus guildinii. The sequence goes on along the minus strand of CM041296.1, from coordinate 102,395,512 downwards.
TATATATATATATATATATATATATATTTTTACTTATATATTTTTCTATCCTGTTACATTCATTTGTACCATTTTTTGAGTTGAATTTTTAATTTTAATGTTCAAAAAGTTTGTTAAAAAACAACGCTTAGGGATGATCTTTAATTTTAATTACAGAAAATAAATCTTGCCTCAGAAAATGACCACTTCCAAAATCTGTCACGTCCTTTACATGCATTGAGAATAGCATTCAATATTAATTATTATTGGAATTAAGTTAATTCTGTTTTTATCTTATGAAGTGATGTAACTTAACAACGATTAGATGCTTCTAAAATTCCAAGATCTGGCGACGTGTCAGAAGTATATTATTCTCTTAAAAAATGGCTTATACAATGTCGGATAAATCAATAATTAAAAATGAAAATATTCTTCTATTACAATAAGATAGATCAGGAGGGATAACATGATTTCGTCAGCATTGCAAACGGAATTGGTTATAAGGATATCTTTATACTTAACAATAAACAGAAGAAGACCAAACGAATATGGAATTAGGGTAGGTTCGGAATGGACGGTACTGTTAAAAATGGATCTGTAAATTGAGATTGATTTCAGAGATGAAAGGCGAGAAAGAATGGAATATAAATAAACAGCGGAAAAGAAGGATTCTGTTTCGTAGTATTGTTATTTATTTATTTTTTTTATATTGTTGTCTTCAATTCTTACACAATGCTTTAATCCTCTGCTCCATTCTTTAGTCTCTTTGTTTGCCTGGTTGTTACTAAATAAATCAGGCAAGCTTAAGCAGAAAGATTAAATTTTGAAAGATATCTCAGCCTAATAATACAGAGGTTTTTTAATAAATAAATACATTTATTTGAGTTTAAATTATTTTTCTAAGAATAGAAATAATTTTCCTCATTTGTGATTTTATTTTATGATTTCATAACAACCGAGAAACAAATTTTTTCAAAAAATGTTCTCTGGGTGTCCCCAATAATATATACATTAATATAAGAACGTTAATATTTCTATATTGGTAATATTCAGGAAATCCTAGAATACATAAAAAAACATTATTGGTTCTATTCCTTATTTTCGTAAAACCAATCGTTATCTTATCTTGCTATCAATATTACTAGACAGTTAGTACTCAATGTCTGATAAATAAAGCAAAGTTGTTAATTTCCTCAAAATATCAGATATGTGTCTAAAATTTGTGATGCATCGATTGAAAAATTAATTTTTACACATATCTATTTATTTAACAATTAATAACCAATCTTTGTGATGAAGTTTTGCTTATAGGCTTTATGTTAATTTATTTACGGATGAATCAGTAAGGAAGTTAGAGTGTATCTCAGGATATCCGGCTGAGACAGGTTTTTTTTTTGGAAATACGAACCTGAATCGATTCTTGGGTACACCCACCTTCTATTAAGTGGATAGGAAATTAACCTTAGACTAAACATGTTTCCATTATAATTGAGATGTGGATAAATCTTGGCGATTAAGCCTGAGTGCTGACATCACATCCTTGTATACTCTCAAGCTGGGGCTTAACTACCCACCAAGTAGATAAAAGACTTTCACGTTTGTGGTGGCACAATTCTTATTAGATCAGAACTATAATTATTAATATCTAGCAGGAAATCTCGTGTTCAATAAAAGCTCTTCTCTCTTTAAAAAAATAAATTCAAGCAGTGTTAATTTGTATTCAAGTAAAATTCCGAACCGCGACTGCTAACAAGGAGAGGATACGAAAAGTTTCTCACCGATTTTTTTTTTTTAAAGAAAAACTAGACATTAAACCATTAGATCTACAAAATATTAGGGCTACGGCCAACGGTCTCCAGGAGTCACGTAAAAAAATAAGAATTTTGCGTGCGAAAAACGCATTTTTTTAATATCTCTGGTTCTAGTTAAGGTAGACAAAAAGTTTAGTATCAAAACGGAATAATTTAAAAAATAAGCCATTAAAATATTTAAATTTAATGTTCGGTAATAATCCTCAAAATATAAATAATTTCATCAAACCAGTACTCTTAATAATGTTTCTCAAAAACTGTACTCCTCAGTCATAAAAAGGAATTTTATTCTGTGCACATTTGGGATACTCCCCATGTAAGTTCAAAACGAAATTCTGACAAAGATTGTGCAAGAAAGTAAAATCGCGGATTTTGAATAAATTAAACTAAATAGCATTAAGCTTTGAGGCAAGAAGAAGACAACTAGATTAACCTATACGTTCGAAGCTGCTGATTGCTTCACGTACCTTGGTCCTTAGATAAACAATGTGGTTAGGTGAGTGCCGAAGTTAAGAGAAGATTAATGTGTGGCCAAAAAGCTTATTATGGTCTCTTAAGGTTGGTCAAATCGGCTCTACAATAAAAATGCACAAAGCTGAAATTATATACCATTATTAGGTACGTCGTGTGCTTTGGCGCAGAGACATGAACGCTTAAAGTAGCCGACCAGCTCATGAAATTTTTCAAAGGAAAATTATGATAAGAATTTTCGGTCCTACAAACGAACAAGGCATATGGCGTAACCGAGAATTGAAATGCCTAATGCAGCATGAAAATCTTCTAAGGCGCATTAAATCTATAAGCGTTAGTTGTCTGTGTCATATCGAGCGAATGGCAGATGAAATAATGTCAAAACAAGTTATGCACGAACTGTTACCAGTAAAAAGAAAGGGGGGCGCCCACGTAAGTACTGGGTTAAGGCGTAGAAGAGGACCTTTCTAAAATTGGACTAAACAACTGGAGGAGACGGGCCATGGACAGAAAAGATTAGCGACGTATTGTTGGCGAGGACGAACTCCATCTTGGACTGTAGAGTCAGAGAAGAAGAAGTTCGAAACGCAATACTTCCGCCAATTTCAATGATTTATTTTTTCATATGTTAGTAAATTATTTCAAATCAGTAAATAGATTGAAAGCGATAAATAGAAAGAATTGGGAAGAAATAAAAACTAAGCATTTTTCAACTCGCAAGAGCTTAAGTATGTTTACGGATTTATTTTTTAGACATTTCGAGTCTACTAAACAATGGCTTCATATACATATACTACAATTAAAATGACAAGAACCTAATCGACGATTTGGCCAAATATACAGACTTTTGAACAGAAATTCTAAGCAATCTATTGAAAATAAATTACTAGTATACAAGAGAGTACTGAAACCTATATCTGAACCTACGGAATTGAACTGTAGGGGACAGTCAAATCTTCTAATATCAAGCGCATTCAATCCTTTTTATCCAAAGTCACCCGAACAATAGTTAATGTTCCTTATTATGTCACCAACCATACTTTACACCACGAACTAAATATTCCATTTATTTTGGACATCATTACATCAAAATTCTCCAAATTACATCAGGACCTTGTCCATTTCCCCAATCTTTTGCAAATCAGCATTATAGGAAATATTAAGGTAATTATGGAGGAGTTTATTATTGACAAAGTAAGAAGCTTTGAGTATTTTACGGAGGATTTCGGATTGGATACCAGGAGAGTTTAATGGTTTAGTAGGGCTCCAAGCTCAATTCCGTGAGTCCAGATTAACCTTATGATAGTCTTGTAGATGCGTCTTTTGTAGTCTGTAAGGGTTTTGTAAGAAGTAGTTTTGTGTACTTTCAGTCTTGTATGGGGTTACCAAGTTAAACGTTTGTCGAGATGGAGTCCTAGGTATCTGATTCTACTGGGACCAGAGAAATATTTTTAAAGGATAATGTAGGACAGATTGTTGAGGATAAATGTTATTTGGTTGAACTGGTTGGAATTTATTTGTATTCTCCAGTTCTGACACTATACTTCAAGGTCTTTGATCTGGAATTGAAGAGTGTGGGAAACAATAAAGGACCATTCTTGACGGCTAATAATCCGCTCGTATCATTAGCATGGGTAGAAAGGAATGTGCTTGGATGGGTTAGGGTATCACCTGCATAGACTGTGTAAAAAGGTATCCTAGGATACTGCCTTGAGTGCATTATCATTCGGGATTGCAATGCTGGACTTTATTTTTTTTTTAAATTATTGTTGTAAGAGGGAATTTAATTAATCGAAGATTGGATGAATAATTTATAAGATATTATCAGGCGGGGATGGCGGCAAATAGTAAGGGGCTAAATTATAAATTGCGAATTGAGCGTCGCCGGTTCGAATTCAGTCTGGGCTGTTTGATATTTATTTATCTACTCTAATTATAATTGGTTGGTAACCTGCATGATACAATCCATCTCAATGGATTCGGTGAGGACGATAAACAAATAAAAACTCAAAATTATAGTACATTTACAAAAGTACACAAATATTAAAATTAGTTTAAAAGCAGTTTTTAAATAATCACTCTATTATAATTCTTTTGACTTTTTTAATAATTATAAATTAGTTTTCGAAATATCTTTTTTTCACTATTAATTGACGCGATATTTCTCTATGCGGGTCGTCACCCTGTGAGAGTGTACCATTTTCAATCCCTTTTTTTTTCAGCGGAACGTTCTCCTAATTCATTTGATCCCACTCTCGATAGTCCTTTAAGCCGTTTGAAGTCATCCAGTCTCCCAATTTTACGAAGTCGAATTTAATCTCTATGGATTTTGTTTGATTCTTGAAAATTGTATATACGAAGATTTATTATAGGTTATAATTTATCTTCGTATATACAATTTTCAAGACTCAGTTCTCACATTAAGAATCTTAATTTATAGCAATTGTGGATGTTTAATTTACCTTAGAAAATTCACAAACCAAAATATCTAGACACCTCAATTCCCAGTGATTTAACATTGCATATCCTCATGAGTCTAAAGATCGTAAAATATATAACACTTTATTAATTAATATTGCTGTATGTAGTTACCATTGTCTGTATGATGTTTATTTATTTGCCATCTTTGCATTTATCTCAATTATAGGTTGTTGTTTGTTTTGTTTTTTTTATTATTATTTGATTATAATATATATATATATATATATATATATATATATATATATAATAGTGTGTGTGTGTGTGTGAATTATTTTTCTATGTTTTTCAATTTGACTTTATCATTATTTTCTGTATATACTGTATGAATGTGGTCTTATATTACTATTACTATTGTTCATTTTGAAACAAATTGTAATATATATTAATAAAGAAATATTTAAAAATATGAGTAGAATGAGATTAGGGACTCCTGTAGTAGATAGAATTTACTTAAACAGGTAAAGTTAAATTTTAAATCTACTTGATTTCAATCGAATATTTCAGTATAATTACTATAGTAATGCGAGAATTTATTTAATTTATAATTGGTCTATTTGTGTATGAAACTTGATAGACATTTAAAATTTAAGAATCATATTATTTTTTATAAGTTATTATTCCTCACCTTTAATTATATAAGGTAAGACAAAAATCATATAAATTTAGACACCTCTTGAAAACTTCAAATATAAGATTTAATCTTTTTATTTAGAAGGGTGTCATCAGACCCTCAAATACTCTTTTTAGTAGGTTTAAAGTTCTATCAGCTCCTCATCTGTGAGAAAATAGTGTCTAAACTAGAGTTAAAGATAAAAGTGTCAAAATAGAAGTGATTCCCAACACCAGAAGGACTAATGTAAATAAATTAATACAAAAATAAAATCCTTGTTCTTCAACATCCCATGAATGGTCTCTGGGTCAGTACATATAGAAATTGAAACTCTCTCTAGACCAACAACCGTGCAATGAGGTGATTAGGCCTTGATCACACTCATCCGCCAGATTTCCCCTCCCCAATGGAAAGTATTGCGACCGAAAAATTGTATTAATTTTAATGTTCTAAAGGTTATAATTATGTCTACTTATCTGTATTATAAACATTGTTATGGCCATCGCCCATGTATATCAATTAAACAAATATATATATATATATATATATATATATATATATATATAATTAATTATATCATAAATTCATTATAATTTATATTGCGATGTCGTAAGTCTAGCACGTAAACGAAAAGTCGGACGGCACTTCCGAGATGTTACAGCAACTTTTTAATTAATACCAGCTAACCAGAGAGCCACTTTATGCCATGTGTTTAGCACCCTTTTACGATTTTCTCAAAAAATGGTTCTAACGATTTTAATTAAACTCCCTATATTCATGTAAAATTTAATGGGCTTTAATATGATGTAGGTTTAATTCTGATGGAAATAGCCTGACAGGGCTTAAATGCCGATATTTTAAATTTTCTTCTTCTAAAGTACCTTTAATTTAGTAGATTTCAAAACATTAGGCACATCATTTTGTTAGCATTGATAAATGAATGCTAAATATGCATCTTAAAGGAATACGATATCCAACTAAAGCGAAAAAATATTTGTTTTTTGTTGTTTCTGAACATAAAAAAAGTAATTTAAACGTATAATGTATCGTTGGAAAGCTAAAGATTTTAGAAGAAAATAAATGAATAATAATAGGCTTACCGAACCCGAAGGTTTGATCCCGATACCACCAAATTCCGCCTACACAGACTCGACCAATGTTCACCGTTCAAGCCCAAGCCCCCGAGATCAGCCTTAACGCAATCCTCCCATCGACGCTTCGGCCTACCTTTCGGACGCCTACCAGTCGGATCAGCGAAAACCAATTTTTTCGAGATCCGTTCCTTACCGAGCCCAACAACTTTACTCGCCCATTTGAGTCTCCGCGATGCTATCAACTCAATTATATTAGACAAATAATATACACAATATTGTAAAACTTAATGGAGAGTGATGAAAAGCAGATAAAGCCTACTGATTGTCTTAGATGATAATATAATAGATTATTTAATAAAACACATGTTTCATAGAAAATCAATGTAATTAATTATTTAGTAATTTATTTTCATCCCTATTTTTGTCAAAAATTCTTAAATTGATTTTAAGAAGGGAGGCAAGTGAAAGTCGTGTGATGCGCGCACGCAGATTTTTTACTTTTTCAATTTTCAATAGCCTTTGTAACAATCCATTTCGACTGATTAGAATAAGGTTGGTGATTAGGATAACCTTTCTGTTTGCCACACTTGAAGTAACGAAGAACGCTACACATTAAAAAAGAATTGTTTTAGTTATTGATGGGGTTGGGTAAAGAAAGGTATGTGAGTGATATTACCATCGATCCGACAGGTCATTTTCATTATTGAGCGATGTTATACGTGTTTACGATAATATGTCTGTTCCTATCTCTTGAATGAGATATCGGAACGTCATTATATGCGTTCAGTGGGTAAAGCACAGAACTGCTTCTCATATTACAAAATACTATATCGAAAGTACACAGGTATTTCTTATCAGAGTTGTATAGTAATTTATATTAGTCTTAGCGACATTATATTCGATGTCAGTAGTCAGTACTGCGAAGTTCAACCGGGTGGTTGGTGGAAATGAACACCTGGAGGCATTTTGTGTTAGACGGGTATCGCTAGAGGCGGTTTGTGTAGGCGCTCAAGGCTCGACTATGCCACTTATCAACAAACGAGTTTGTTAAGATTTGAAACATCAGTAAAAAATATTTTATAGGAAAAGGAACTTTTTCTACATTATATAAACAATATGATATGTTATTTTGAAGTTTTTAAGAGTGTTATTTTAATAAATTGTCAAAAGGTCGCATACGGGAATTTTTGTGAATAAATTTACTAATTTATTTATTTATTTTTTCAAACATTATAATACTAATATCTTTTAAGTGTACTTGGAATATACCCTTCCATTATTTTCAACCATTATTTTATTATTACTTTGCGTATTATTATACTAATTACACTGGCTTCCAATTCAAATTAAATCAAGTAAAATTATGTTTTAACTTAGTCTGTTGCAGAAGGTTCCAGCTTGTCAATTACACGAGTCCCTAATGTTATTCTACCTGAGCTCACATTGCGGGTCCAATTTCCTTCTTGTTATAAAGAAATATTAATAAAACTTTAGATATTTTACCATCTTTAGACTTATGAGATATATAACGTTAAAACACCCGGAATTAGGGTACAAGTCTATATTACTTTCACATACCTATTAAAGAAATATATAGTAAAAATATCAATAGTAAGTATTGCAATCGTGAAAATTTTCGATTTCCATTTTTCAACAGAAATACACATTTTAGGGTCCCTTGAGTCCAAATGATTAAGTCCCGCAAAAAGGTCTGTGTGTGTGCCAACTCCCGTACGTTAACAAAAATTCCTATGAAACTGAAATTTCATATTTACGAGAACTATACGCCCGAGATGTTACAGAAACTTTTTCATCAAAATCCAGAAGAGCCACTTTATACCATGCATATTTCACCTTTTTATGATTTTCTTAAAAACTGTTACAACGATTTTGATTAAACTCGCTATATCGATGTAAAATTTAATAGGCTTTAATATCATGTAGGCTTCATTCTGATTAAAATAATCTGACAGGGCTTAAATGCCGATATATTAAATTTTCTTCTACTAAAGTACCTTTAATTTTGTTGACTCTATAAAAATAACTATATTATCTTGTTACCACTGATGAAAAACAGGTAAATATATAAATTGAATTAATTCGATACCCAACTAAAGGAAAAAACTGAAATAATATTTTTTGAATGCAATTTTTTTTTTTGAACACAAGAACAGTAATATACATATTTAATATACCGTTGGAAAGCTAAGATTTCAGAAAAAAAATTATCTGCTACACAAGCTTGTAAAAGTTAATGAAGAGTGATGAAAAGCCGATAAAACTAACTGATTATTTTAGATAATATATTTGAAAATTCTTTAATCTTTTTTAAAAACGGAGGTAAGTGAAAGTCGTGTGTTGCCAGCACCAAATATTTTCTTTAGTAGTGCAACTCAAGTACCACGCAACTAACCATAACCTTAATCTCAGATATTTAAAACAATATTGGCAAATATAGAGTTATAAAGTAGTTTTCAAAAAATATTACAAATACGAATTTGCTTAGTGTTAACGCTAAAACAAAATGAATCGATAAAACAGCATTGATGATCAGCGAAACCAACTTCATCTTTTATGATATAAATAATTATTTTTTTTAAACGAATTTCCAGTTTACAAAAGGTTTTAAAAGAAAAAAAAATATTTGGGTTGAAAATTGGCAGATCTGCAGCAGGCTACTTAAAACAACATTGACTGTCAATAATAAAACATAAAATTCAGAAATATTTCCAATTAATTAATAATTAAAAATAATCATTTACCATTCCATTATTAAGTAGATTAGTGGCATACTACGTTTCATGGTTTATATTCTGCTCGTAAGCAAAAATGACCCACAATACAGTTCAGTATGACCCACAATTATTTTATCAGTTAATTATAAATATATTATGAGTTTCAGATCTAAAAGAGTTGATTAATTGCAATGATGTAGGAAGTGCAAGATAAAGCTACGGTTGAATAGTGTAGTGTATTCCGTCTGTAAATAATTAAAAGGTTTTTTTTAAATATATATATTTATTACTAACAGAGTTTACTACACAATATCGTTTTTTTTTTTTACTTATTTACGTAACAATAAAACTTTTCTTGCTAAAACGTTATACCTGAAAGTTATATCTCATAATTGAAATGGAAATCATATAGAGAGATTCGGGCTCAAACTGCACATCAATTAACAGATAATTCGATTGTTTTGAGAGTTATGTTGTCAGTACTGGCTTAATAGTGGTGTTGTTAATTGGTGCTTAGCGGTTGTCCAATCAGAACACGCAACACCGCTGCATCGCTTTTGGTTGATTCGCATTCCGGGCACCTGTGGCTACCAACAGTTCTAAAATATTTTCGGCAAAAAAATATAATTTTTTTTAATTTTAAATTTTAGCACCAGTCTGAAATAAAAACTGATATCATAATAAAAACAACAAGACATTGAATCGTTTTTAGATCTAGATATTCATATTAATTTTTGAAAAGCAATTACCCTCTTTATTTCAAGAAAGAGCATTAAATATATGATAGATGTTCAATACTCATCGAAGATTTTCAGCAATTCACAATGTAACTGATACAATTCAAAAAAGGCAAAGACCCGATTTTGAATATTTTAAGAGTATGGTAATCAATACAAAGGTAGCCCATTGAGACATGATAATAAGGAATATAAAAAATGAAAAAAATTAATATTCTTGTACCCTAAAAACTTAATACTTAAAATTATTTATTGGGGTGTTAAGAACTACTGCGATCTTTCTGCCCTTAAGAGCCTTCATAATATCTGCATTGTTCATCCACTAATTAATAAGATAAGAAAATATGTGGGAGAGCTAATAATACTGAAAAAAGAATTTGTGTTCTTGTGGATTCCATCCCATGTAGGCATTGATGGCAATGAAGGAGCGGATCGGGCTGCATTATCAAACGTCCTAATCCCAACTTACATCTAGGAAGACGTAAAAAATTACCTTAAGGTAAAAATATATCAGGCTTGAAAACAGGTGTAGTCAGAAGTCGAAAACACCAATAAATTAAGGAATATCAAGCAATCACCTTATCCATGGAAGACATCATTACGAAGTAATCGCCGCGAGGAAACTGCTTTGGCGAGACTTTTGACATGGAAGGCACATACATTTCCGTCTTATCCTCAGGCAGCCCGAACCAATGTGTGAGTTGTGTATAGTGTCTCTCTCAATAAAATATATAATATAGAACTGCCCTAAATTCCATATACAAATGGATAAAATTAATCTAGCAAGATCGTTGAGTGAGAGCTTGAAGGACCATAGTGAAACAATTAGTTCACTAATGAGGTTCGTCAAAGAATGTAATCTTCCCCCGGAACTATAAGAAGAAATTTGGAATAAATTCATAAATTCAGAACGAGTAAAAAAAAAAAAATAAATAAAGAAGAAAAAAAGGAAAAATAAATAAATAAAAAGAAGAAAAAAAAAGCTGTCACTATAAATATAGTCGGTGCTAATAGACAAGAGGTTGAGCACCTATTCCAATACCCTAACCTTACTGCGATATTAAACAAGAAAATTAATAGTTGGACTACGAATAGGTGATTTGCCAAATTCAAAATCAACGATCTTATCGTGTAATAAAATGGTGTTTTTTGGATTTTGAAAATAGTGAACCTATTTAAATTTTTTCAGGATGAAAATTGTTTTATTTCTGAGTTTTAACCCAAATCATGCAACGTATGTACGATGTTTTAAAGATATATATATTTTGGAAACGCATACTTGAAAGAATCTTTTCTTCGATAAAGAAATTTATTGCGGGTAAGGTACATAAGGAAATCAGAGGATGGTTGGGAGAAGGGAGGATTTCAGCAGAAAGAATGAGATCTTGCTATTGCCTTTGCAGTTCGAGTGGAGAAATGCAGGGCTTACACCGCATATAGAGAGTTAATGACTTACCAACAGTTTTGCAGGATAACATACCGACTACCGACAGACTTTGGACTTTTTTATATTTTCTTCGACAGACTGGTTTTTTAAAAAAATTATAACAGACAATGGTCATCACGGTTGAATGTTGGAAAAAAAATGAGCTTTGTGGTTTACGGCTTCCATAATAAAAAAAATGGATATTAACGAACTTCTAAAGCTCAAACCCTGCAACCCACGTTCTTGTGCTTTTATCTTTGCCGTGAAATGGCCCTCTTTCTTATGGAGAAAACATTTTAAAATTGGTGAAGGTGAATATTGGGAAACTGACTTCTTCCTGTCAAAACCCAAAGAGTGGTGCCAGAATAGAAGTTGACCAGAACTATGTGAACAAACAAAAGATTGTGAATTGACTTTACTTCAAAAGTAGAAAGAAAATATATGTACGAAAAGATACACTTGATTTATACTCTTGAAACGATATTTTTATGATGATTTCCTGATATCCTATAATATTTTCTATACATACTTGTGCCACCCAGAATTACTAGTTTTTATTCTATTATAAATAAAAATAACTTTTCTAAAAATGATATTTATCATTTTAAATTTAGAAAGCATAAACTATTTCAAAAGAAACTTACTTAGTGCTAACTGGTTCTTATGAAATAATAAAGTTCTTGAAAAGTTCATATACGGATCCCTATTTAAGGTATTCTTCGAAATATGACAGAAGTAACGATAGTTGGAAACTTTAACCCAGATCCAACTTCGATTTAAAGATAAATTCTATCTTAAGATAAGTATGATGTCGCCAATTTTATCGTAGAACTTCAATCTTTAAATGTCTTCGATTCTGAACTAAATGTGACATAATTACTAATAATATTTAATAATAAAAAAAAAGAGTTTCAGCTATTCCATCTATCTTATACATATGCATTATGTAGCCACACCTTTATTTTGTTTGCTTTGTAATTCCTATTCACGATGCCGAAAAAACGAAAAATTATTATTCAAAGGCCAATGTTAACAATTTTGAAGAAAACATATCTGAAAAATTATTCTTAAACCTTTGGTCGAATTGATATTAAAGGATGTTTGACATGGCATGCCAGAACAGAAACGCTTTGGCAGTCCAATTAATTTTTTACTGAACCATTCCAGTAGTTTTAATCTAGTTGTTAGATCTGAAAACCCTCTCATTCAAGTCCACGCTTTTCTGACAGCTCTGTATGAACTATGTTTCTAACTCATTGCGTTTCCATTAACTTTCTATATAGAAATATATTTAATTGTTCACGCGTGCTAAATGTGGTTAAATTAAAAAAGAAATGGATGTTTATTTTTAAATCAAGTTTTCCCCTGATCTATCTTTGCTATAATTTTTTCATTAATTATGCTTACCTAAAGAAAATATGAAGTAGTAATTAACAGTAAACAGGTACCCAGAATGAATGCGACCTGGCGATACTTTGCTTGTAGTTACATTTCTTAATAAGAGAGAAAAGTATTTAATCGAATTCATATATATCCCTACATACATGTAATGTTATAATTTTCTGTATATCTTATTATCTTTATTATGGATTTTTACAACTTCCTCTTTTAAACGGTTCTATCGATTTTAATTAAACTGCTTAGCTCATGTGTGATTAAATATGTAACGTTATATATGTTTTTTTCTTGTTGAAATGGTCAGAAGGAGCTTAATCGTCTCATTTCCCCTAAAATATCTTTTATTGTTTGAAATATTTAACCGTCTATTATACTTAGTATTGGTACCAATAAGTAAACTATAAACGAATTTAAAAATCAACTAAAGGAAAAAAAATAACAATATATTTTTTTTTCATTGTAACAAGCAGTAATTAAACTGAAGATCTTGGAAAAATATTATTTAACATACAAAGCTGTCGAAAATAATGGAGGTTAAATAAAAACATATAATTATAAAATATTGAAGTAAACATCAATGTTTATTGTTCTGGTCAAAGTCCTCCGAACAATATTAAATGCTACTTATTATTTGACCAACTATACCTTACTCCACTAGCATAATTCCATACTATCCAGGGAGCCATCAAGCTCCACTCACCCAAACAACCTTCCTTGAAGGTTGAAACGGCAGTGGTCCCGAGACATTTATGAAATACTTATGCTGAAGTTCAAACACTGGTCACATTCTCCTCCTGAGTACAGTGTGTTTATGGCTATGGCGCCCTTACTATTTCCTCTGGATCTTTCTAGTGATGCGGCTGAGAGAGATGCGTTGGGATTACTCGGATTCTGCTTTTCTCTCCACAAGAGTGGCAAGCCCTCTTCAGGGTTCTCCAACAGATTTTATATAGTTTATGAGTGTGTTCATGTTTTGTTTATTTATTTGTTAACCTTGTATTTATTTATTTACGTATTTTATTATTATTTGGAATCATTTATTTTTTTAATGTAATTTGACTTTACCATTGTATATTATGTGAATGGAATCTCAAAGCATTATTATTATTATTGTCCAATTGAGACAAATTGTAATATATCTGAATTTGGAAAATGTCATGTTGTCCAATTTAATTGTTTTCTAATAAAACCAATTGTGATATTCTTTTAACTTTTTTTTTTAATTGATATTAAGTATGGAAGCAAGTGAAAACTCTAGGACGCCCACACCAGAAGATACAAAATCTAAAAACAATCAATGAAATCAAAATTTTATCCGTAAATATTGAATATGCTACTGAATTTGTAAGTAGCATAGGAGTACTTAGCATAGCACTGCAAGAGCCAAAGTTTGATTGTGTGCCACGTGACCGGACTTTGACGAGGGTCAATTACCCAAGTTTCATTCCTTCTCGTCTCCACTAGAATTCCAGGCTTGAGGAAATCTGACCTATTCATGAAGGTACTTACAAGAAATAATTTTGAAATTTTACATACTTTATTGAAAAATCTGGTGCGCGCAGCATACGACTTTCACTTACGCCCGTTATTTATGCCAATTAAAGAATTTTTAAACAAATTTAGAAACGAAAATAAATTGTTAAAGAATTATTTACATAAGATTTTAAAAGAAACATGTGTTTGAATAAATAATCTATTATATGATTATCTATGACAATCAGTTTGTTTTATCGGCTTTTCATCACCCTCCGTTAACTTTTACAATAGTATGTATAAGAGAATGTTTTTTCTTAAATCTTTAGCATTCCAACGGTATATTATACATGTATATTACTATTCTTAAGTTCAAAAACATAAAATTGCATTAAAAAAATATTTTCGCACTTATCTCCTTTAGTTGGTTATCGAATTCGTTAAAGTTATATATTTACCTGTTTTTTTATATTGACTAATTAGATGAAAATCCAAAAATCTTATTGATGTGGTGAAATTAAGGACTTGGTGTTTTCATGTAAATTTCTTACAAATGTTGACACCTTAAATGATTAATTTAACAAAAAATACTCTTTTACATTGAATTTGTTTGCATCATTTTATGTGTTTTCAACAATAGAAGAGGATGAACCCTAAATATATTTTTGATATAGTGAATCAAGAGACTTGGTGTTTTCATGTCATTTTCTTGCAACTGTTGACACCTCAAATGTTTAATTTGACTAAAAATACTCTTTTAGCTGGAATGTTTTTGCATCATTTTATATGTTTTCAACTATAGAAGAAGATAAACCCCAAATGTCTTATTGATATGGTGAAATAAGGGAGTTGTTGTTTTCAAGTAAATTTCTTACAAGTGTTGAAACCTCAAATGTTTTATTTGACTAGAAATACTCTATTACCTGTAATTTTTTTGCATCATTTTATATGTTGTTAACTATCAATGAGTATCAACCCTAAACACATCATTAATATAGCAAATCAAGAGACTTGGTGTTTTCTTGTAAATTTCTTACAAATGTTGAAACCTCAAATGTTTAATTTAACAAAAAATACTCCTTTACCTGAAATTTTCTTGCATCATTTTATATGTTTTCAACTATAGAAGAGGATCAACATAAAAAATCTCATATATATGGTGAAATAAGAGACTTGGTGTTTTCTTGTCATTTTCTTGCAAATGTTGACACCTCAAATGTTTAATTTCATAAAAACTACATAATTAAAGGTACTATAGAGGAAGAAATTATGAAATATCGGCATTTAAGCCCAGTCAGACTATTTCAATCTGAATGAAACCTACATGATATTAAAGCCCGTCAAATTTTACATCGATATAGCGAGTTTAATCAAAATCGTTAAAGCCGTTTTTGAGATAATCGTAAATAGGGGCAAAATGCATAGTATTAGTGGGTTTTCTTGTTAGCTGATTTTGGCTGTAACATCTCGGGCGTATATATATTTGGAATATGAAATTTCAGTTTCATAGGACTTATCGTTTTCTTCCGAGAGTTACCACGCACACACACAGACCTTTTTGTGAAACTTGGTCATTTGGACTCGAGAGACCCTAAAATGTGTATTTCGAAAATTTTCACGATCGCAATACTTTCCCTTACAATATATTATATATATAGGTAAGTGCAAGTAACAAGAAATAATTAGTTCCTATTTCTGGGTATACACACATTCTCGCTACTTTTTCTTTTAATGAGCACAAAAAATATGTGCATTTTTATGAAAATAGCATTAATTTAATTTTTAACTACTTTCACAGTCTATTTAGCAATATATATTCAGTGTGCCTCATAAATGTCTCGTCATATTGTGAGAGTAAATAATAGACCTTAAGTGGCACAAAAAAGTTCATACGACCCATAGTTGGTTAAGGGAAACAATTTTATTGAGGTTTTCGCTGTTATCTATGGTTTTCCTTGAACAGCAACGATTTCAAAATTAGATTTTTCTCCCTGAGCGTTGAGAACCAGTTTCCAATAGCCTCAAACACTTTCTGAAGTGCTAGGAATATATTTCCTCCTGAAGATGTAGAGAGAACTGAAGACATCCAAAGACTAACATTTCCCACAGATGCCGCTAAAATTTATCGTATCCTTGCATCCTAAACCAGGCGATTAGTTGTCAAGGCGACACTATCAGGAATATGCAGTCGTCCTGTCTAGCAAGCGGGTGGTTCCCATGGCTTTTCTTTAACATTTTTTTCAGTATACCTACCTATATATTTATGTTATATATTTATATTTATTATATATCTTTACAGTATAACTGTTCCTTATTTACTAGTCATATTGCAACTGTTTTATCTAATTCTAACAAAACAAGTAAATTATTAAAATATACAAGTTCCAAGCATAGCAAGAAGACATAAATATAAAAAAAACCTGTTAAAAATAATTTTTGTAATAATAAATTTTCCACAAAACTATTACTAATTTGTATTAGTTATCTTAAAGCATATGCTCATAATAGGATTTCTCATCCTTGATAATAGTTTATTTCAGTTTTTTGTTTATTATTTTCAATAATGAAACTATGTAATAAAAAAACAAAAAAAACTTCTCTCTCAAAATTTGAGGGCTTACATTTCAAGATACGCACAACCCGAAAAATGAATTTAAAAAAAGAATCCGTTTATCCGCCGACCCCGATGCGCCCTACACAGTACGCCGTCTGTGGCTTTTCTCCATTTTTTTTTCTCTCAAATTTACCATAAAAATACCAGGGCATCCAACGATGATCCTATCACAAAGACAGTTGATATTAGCCGATTAGTTTTTAAATGGTGGCGATTAATTTTAAAATGTGATTTAATTCAACAAATCAGTAATTTTTGAAAGTAGAGAAAAAAATACTAGTGTTCTTAACCAAGGAAGCGCGAATAATTATATTTTAAAAAATCGAAAGGAAAGAAAAATAAATAGAAAAGAAGTTTAGTATAAATGCTTTTGGATTATTATTTTCAATAATGAATCTTTATAATCGAACCAAAAAAAATAAATATACATATATAATATAACTCCTTTCCTTACATTTCAAGGTACATAGAGCCCGAAAAACGAATAAAAAAAAAATCCGTTTGCCCTAATTAATAAATAAATTCCAATTTATTATAAATAAATGCCAAAACGAAAAAAGAACTATTGAAATCGGTTCATAAATAGAAGAGATATAACGTTTTGAATTTAGTAGTGGTGGTAGACCATTTCTATTTTAATTTGAATTATTTATTGCTTTACATATTGTTTGATTGTCTATAAATAGCTTTAGAAACAGTTATGGCCTAATATAATTATTTGGAAATAATAGATCATTGTGTAATCATTCGCACAGTTCTTTCTTTTAAATATCGTATAAATAAATCTTTGCAAAGAGACTTATACATATTTATTTTTTATGATAAATCTTAATCTGAGCACGTTTTTTAAGAAAACTAGGTTTTATCAGTAGAAATTCACTATTTTGAGGGCATTTACATTTAAAGTTGTACAGAGCTTTTCTAAAGTTGTTTATAATTAATTAATTCAAAACTTCATAAGGTTCTTAACACTGCTAACACTTTCATAGTGTGAAAAGGTTCGAAAATTTCAATGAATGAATCATTTTGCAATTAACATACTACCCTCTTCAGTAGTATAAATACAAAAGTTTAACTGAAATATGTTTATTAACAAATGAGAATGATATGTGTCTCTTAAACTGAAATATTTAATAAATTATTTACTGTCATAACGTTGTCGATAAATGTGCCTCACTGAAACGTCAAAACGAAATAGAAATACGAGATGGATCAGTTGAACTTTACTCTGTTGAAACTTGAATGACGGATAGCTTACGATTCTTATATTAACTTATTTTTAACCAATAACGTCGGTGGTTTGTACTAATGTAATGTTCTAATGAAATGAAACTAATGTCGAGTTTCTCTCATATCATTCATCAATCAATGTTCAAATCCTACTCTGGAAATAATGTAACGATATTATATCCGATTTCTCAAATAGCGTGGGATAACTTAATTAATGATTATATTGAAAATAATATATCGAATCATAAGTTTTATAAGAAAGTTCAAAAATTAATTAAATAATATATTTTACTATATAGGTCACACAATCTTTGAATGTTTAAAAAAAAAGAAAGAAAAAAAAAGAAGATCTAACGAGATGCATAGTTTTACGACCGAAACGTCGTAAGAAACTAACATCACATATTCATAGTAGATATATGCCTAGGATGGCAACTCACTAAAATCAACTTCGTGGAAGTGACATTTTATTATCAACTTCACATATTCTGGGGAAATACATTTACAAATTTGATTAGACTTGTTATATGATTAAAACTTGATTGATTATCACAGAGGTTTTAACAGCATTTTATATTGTATGAATATGATCTTACAGTCCATTGAGACAAATTGTAATATTTCTGAATAAAAAAAATAAAAAAAATTAGCATTTAGGTCTTTTTTATTCCATCACAAAGGTTCATTATTGAAAATAATAAACCAAAAGCATTAAAACTATACTTATTTACTATTTCCTTCTTCAATAATAACCGAGATTAGAGGGAATTACATCTCTTATAGTTTGTGAAATGAATAAATACATCATTTTTTTTTTTTGTTTATCGCGGTTTACTGGTTCTAAAAATCTGTACATATTTGTCTATACCTTCAAAAGTAACTTACATTATTAGGTTACATAGGTTTTTTTTTTTTGCCTTCTATATTATAATTAAGCACGGTGAACTAATACTAAAAGTCCATAGTAATTTTTTGTCTATCTTCGAAAATAATCAGGTTATAAGCGTATATTTAGGAAAAATTTAAATTTTTGTTTCTTGTTGATTGCGGTTTACTAAGACACTGAGTTATTTGGGTATTTCAGGTCAAATTTCAATTTTTCTATATTTAAACGTGGTTTCTAGTTTAGAAAAATGTATGAAAAATTGTCTCTTTAATTAATATTAATTTTTTTTAAATTAGTCATCGTCTGATGCGCAGGTATTTTGTTGCCCAATCGCACAAAATTCGCGAACGACAGAAAGATGGATTTTCTATAAGGTGTAGATTCTTTTAAGTGAAGGTCAAATTTTTATGAATAAAATTGGAGGCTGATGTCTACTTCACCACTATTTTATTTAGACATGTGATTCAGACCACTACATCTGATTTAGACATGTGGCTTTGACTGATCTAAATTGTTCCACTGCACCTGAAGATGGTATTGTAGCCGAAACGTAGTGCGAATTTTTTCAATAAAATAGTGGTGAAGTAGACATGCAATTTTATTCATGGATTTTCTTATTCGTTATCCGCGTTCTATGTATTGTGAAAAGTAAGCCCTAAAATTTTAAGGGGGTTATTTTTTTGTTGGTCGATTAAAAAGGTTCATTCATTATTGAAACTAATAAATCAAAAACGTTACAAATGATTACACAATGATTTATTATTTCTAAATAATCAATTACGGTATAACAATTTATATACCTGTGTAGGCAATCAACTGCTATGAACTGCAATAAATTAATAAAATAAGAATGACGAACCAGCTATGGTGTCAATTTATCTTGAAGGAAAATGGCCGATCACCTAAACGCCATATCTCGGCTATTTCTTAACAAATTTCAATGTTTTATATTTATTTTAGGAATTAAAAATCATTTTAAACAATTTTTGATCAATTATTGGTACTGCGAACAAACAAATTTTAAAAAATCGTTATTCTATTTCGAAGGTAGGACCTCTAATATTGAAGAGAGTATATTTTTCCTTGATCGGTTACAAAGATTCATTATTGAAAATAATAAATAATATACTGTTGGAACGATAAAGATTTCTGAAAAACAAAGTTTTAAAGATCAAATAAAGTTTTAGATGGTAATGAGGAGTTACAAAAAACGCATGAACTTGAGTGATTTTTTAATATATTAATTTATATTGTTTTATTATTGAATCGAAAATAAATGCTTTTCTGGATACACAATTTAATATCATTACTGGTTATTAAGTCAGATGTTGAGTGAAAGTTGTGATTTTTTTAATTTTATTAAAATAGATTAATCAATAATAAATTGAAAATTAGGTGTTTTACGTCACTGTTTTGTTAATTAAAATGTTTTTCGTAAATAACATCTATAACCATGTTAAATGGTTGAGACGTAAGGTTTGGAAAGCTGTCAGACGATACCACAATGGAAGCCCTGTGTGATGAAGTGAGCAAACAGGGCGCTTAATAGGAATTAGGCTCTAATTGATATACAGTCTCTCTCTTCATAATTATAGTGATTAGCTCTTTATGGATTTATACAATACCATACACATTAAATCTTTAATTTTTTCTTTATATGTATACATTTTTTTCCGTATCTCATTACTTGCATAAAAATCTGGTGCGCGCATGAACACATGAACACATGACTTTCACTTATCTCGAATTTTAAAATCAAATTGAGGACTATTAAATAAACTGAAAGTTGAAACAAGTTTTAAGTTGATTTAAATAAAAAGTTTATTCAGTTTATTTGGAAACCAATATCTAAGTCGCGGTTTATGTTTAATGTTATTTTTATCCAAAACTTTACCGTTTGTAAATGTAGATCGTAATTAAATAATATTAATATAATTATTTGGAATTAAAAAGTACAAGATTAGTCTTACAAATTTGCTTTTATTGTTTGTTTTAGAGTTAAAGATTT
This sequence comes from Piezodorus guildinii, assembly GCA_023052935.1. NCBI lineage: Eukaryota > Metazoa > Arthropoda > Insecta > Hemiptera > Pentatomidae > Piezodorus > Piezodorus guildinii. The sequence continues at coordinate 102,374,559 of CM041296.1, read as the reverse complement.
TCTTAAACATACCAGAATAAATATTTAAATCATAAAATTCGCACATATTTCAAAATTTAATATCTAATCTAGGCATTTATTTTTATTTATTCAACTATAAGAAATGAAGAAGCACACCTGGCCTACTTGTTTATTTTATAAGTTTGTTAAAGTAAGAAAGACAGTATAAATAAAATTAATATTTCATTATTTAATTAAAATGGATACTGCGATTAGTCAAACTGAAATAAAAGCATTTTTTATGAATTTGTTTTATTACTAGTTCTCTACTTAGTATTGTATTGGCTGTACTTCAGTATTTTTATAAGAATTATGTAATTGTAGAGGTCTTCTGTAGGTAAGAAATTTTCTTTTGTAAAGAATTCTTTTGTGGTGAACCATCTCTATTGATCCTTGTCAAATCTTAAGTTTGTAAAGGTTGTTGACTTCTTTTGGAGTCGATATCTATAAAACCATTGATTTTTTTTTCTCCTGATTAATTTGTTCCATGGTGACTTAAATCAATTATGATTTAATGTTAAGCTACTATAAAATTCCTTGGTAATTTAAAATAATTGTCATTGTCGTTTCATAAATATCTGTTATAATGATAAAATGTACAAAACTTTCTCATCAATCAATATTAGATAATTAAAGAGTAATTTTACAGATTCAATTAAAATTTTAATAGCAGTTCTTTGATGAAAGGGATTACTAATAATCCAACCATTCCTCATCACCAGCTTTCAAGGCATTCCATGTTATGTCAGCACAAGTTCATCATAAGCAGATTGCTCAGTATTAATATCTGCCTAAAATACTAAGTCAACTTATATTAATTTAAATAAACAACATGAGGATACTTGGCTTGAAATAATTAAAAAAATCAAATCTAATAAAAGGGAGATACCTATTGAATAGCAGTTAGCAAAACAGCTTTCTATGCCAAAGATCGCGGGTTCAAACCTGCATGTGGCCCTAGGAATTTTTTAATCAGTGTAAAAAATCCTTGGTTATGCCGTCCATCGAAAGGGACGTAAAAATGTGGTTCCGAGCCTGAGCGATATCAGGTACTCGTTAAAGATCCTTATCATAATAAAACTTGGATCGCAAAATTTAGGACTCCCACTATAGCATCATCCGATTTGCCATAGTAGCATAAAGTGACATTAAATGAGTTAAAAAAAAACACAGATCTAATCTAAGATGCAACTATATGCATATGATTTTTTTTTTAATTTATATTTTTAACTTTCTATTAAACTTTAAATATCTCTAAATATTATTACTATTCTTCCTGCGAAAAAAATAAATAAAATACAAATGCATCTGGAAAAGTTTCCCTTTTGCTTCTTTAGTTGACTATGAAATCGGTCCTTAGATTTAAATGATACAAATCTTATCAATACTAACTATGAGAGATGGTTAAATATCTTTAATAAAAAAAAAATGTTACTTTGAAAGAATCAATTTTGAAAAATGGTCATTTACACCCTGTCAGACAGTTTTAAATAGGACAATATCAAAATATATCAAAGATGATTTAATTATATTATAATTATATATTTAATTACCCAAAATGTTTATCCTGATAAGTCGATTCTTGCAGGATATAACATACCTATCTTAAATTTGTGATTTAAATTTCCTACCATGATTTCTTATCTAACTGGACTCACTTACACGAAGTTTTTAATGACATTTTATTAATACTACTAATGACTTCTGTATGCCATTAATGGAGAGGCAAGGACCTAAACCCTTTAAAATATAATAATAAAATAAAATAAAAGGTGAATGAGAGTAAAAAGAACATTTATATTTTTATTACAGTATTAAGAAAAGTTCCTGATATTAAAACTATACACGTTCAATTATAGATAGCTTTTGTTAGTAATTTTTCAATAGATTCACTCATTGGTTGAAATACTTAAGAAAAATTTATTTTTTCAATAAATGTTTATTATCAAGAAAGTGCTTTTTATCCATACTACTGAATAAACTTCAATGAAAAAGTTTAGAATCAAAGTTCACAGAGTAGTGGGTCAGAGAGTGCCCAGGAGCTCATAATTAAAGAATCTATATCAATTATCCAATACATTTACAACAAATGGCATATGAAGATCTTTATAGTTAGTTTTATGTAAGAAATTATAGGAAATATTAAGTATTTTCCAAATGATTTCCTATTGCAAGGATTGGATTCCCGGTTGAATTCAAAACTTTAGTGAAGCCAAAAAGCTCTTCGATCATGTGTAAATAATTTACAATTTAAAGGTTTTTTTTATAGTAAAGTGGGAGAGTACTATGCCTTTTTGAAGTAAGTGTAAGTAAGTTTCTTGTCGTTTCAGTCTTTGATTAGATATTAGATTCTATCCAAGACACATGTCAACAAGGAGTCCTATACTGCACGCCTTAAAGTAGTAAATGAGGAGTTGCCGCAGGATACTCTTATGCAATATGTCAAATAAAATAATAAAAAACTTTATAATTTGACTCATCAAAAATGAACTATTTTTTATTATTTTTTTTTTCTTAATGGTTTTTTATTCACACCTCTCATGAAGTTTACAATCTGTGAATGTGGTGTAGTAAGGTTGATCTTGTGGCATGGTAGGCGTGATGGATAGAGTAATACCCAGCGGCTTCTCTTCCTGGCTTGATTCCTATTTCCTATTTATGTCAGGAAGTCCCTCCTTCAACTTCTTTTGAGCCTTCTAACGATGTTGTGAGGCATGTCAGTAATGGCCATGTTTTGTAATGATGTTCGTTTCAGTTCTCGTGGAAACGTTTGTAGAGGGTCCGAATCTGATCGTTGACTGATAAAATATGAAGGTCTGTATGTGGAGTTTATAGCTCTGGAAGTTTTGGATTACGGGAAAGCCAAAATTCAAAATTTCAAATAATGAAATACAATAAAAAATTTAAATTCAGGCAGTCATAGGGCCTGCCGATAGAAGTGAATTTTTTTTTTTTTAATTTTTGATTTGTACTGGATTTTAGTTGGAAAGAAGAGTTCGTTTGTAAAACTAGATTATGCTGAGAATGCTGTTTTTGTAAATATAGCACTTTTTTTTTTTTTTTTTTTTTTTTTTTTTTTTTTGATGGAACTGTCATTTGTATTACCGAAATTTGGAAATTTAAGAATATGTTTTATTACTGTTTCAAATGATTGATCTATCTTTGAAAATATTAAATTAATCGTTCTTTTTTGTTTGTCTTCTCGTTGACGTTTTTGTCTGTGTTAATATTGACGACACTTAATTTCCTCTTCATCTTAAATTTCGGCATTACATTTCGAATTGTCCTATCTATAAAAAATTAAAATGGATGATTTTTTTTTCATATATTTATACCGTCGTTTTATTTTTAAAGGACGTTTGATTTTCTCTTCTCTCCAAAAGTTATTTTTAATTTGTTTGTTGATTACACTATTGCATAATTTTTCTTCTTTTCCTTATATCGCTTAAACCTAATATTTTTTTTTCTTCGTTGAATCAAAATTTGCAATTTATCCCAAAGGGGAGGGTCTTCTCCCTTTTTCTTATATATAATTTAATGAAAAGTGAAGATATTTAAAAATACAGTTTTAAAAAATTAACAGACCACTGCGCATGCGCCAGTCTAGAGCTTGTTGGTAACGTCACCATGTTTACGAAATCTAGCTTTAAATCGTGTCAAAAATCCATAACGCGCCTAAAGAAGTTTTCACTTGATAAAAGATTAAGATAAATATGTATAGATATTACTTTCGCTTCCTTATATGAAAAATATAGTAAGGAGAAGAATTACAATAGTTAAATCATTTGAACTCGAGTTTTCACAAAAAATACACGTTTTAAGCTCCTCTGAGACCAAATGTAAAAGGTTTGCGTATGAATGTGTCTGTGTGTTATTAAGTCTTTAAAACGATAAGGTGTATAAAACCGAAATTTTACATTTTATAAATGTGTATGCCTGAGATGTTACATCAACATTTTCAACGAATTCGGCGAGCCAGAAGAGCCATATTATACAATACCATAAGTTTTGTACTATTATACGATTCTCTCATAAAAGGCTGTAACGATTTTTATTATACTCGCTATAGGGATGTATAGCTTTAATATCATGTAGGTTTCATTCTAATTGAAAAATCTGACTTGGCTTAACTGCCGATATTTTAAAGTGTATAAAGTATTTTTTTTTTTTATATTCAAGAAAAATAACCATATCATCTTGCTCATTCAACGAAAAAGGGGATGAATGTTACAAAACTTACACTCAAGAGTAAACGCGCAAAAATAATTTTTAAGGTAATTTTCCCCCTAAATATTTGTATGTAGGTGTATAATAAACCGTTTGAAAGTAAATATTTTAGAAAAAATGTTGTTATAAACAAAGTTGTATAGGTTGATGTCTGAGTGTTTGAAAATCGAATGAAACTAAGTGAATGTTTTAATTTATTATTGATATTGTTATAAATGTTTCCATCGATACTAAATGTCATTCTTTAAATTTGTTTCAGCTATAATTTTATTTAAAAATTCTTGAATTTATTCAATTAACATTAAAATGATCAAAGAGTAAGTCAAAATCGTGTACTGCGCACACCAGAATTTTTTAGTCTTTATGAATTGTAAACCAGTGATGGTTGTTATTAATTGTCATCAGAGGAAGCATGTGTAAACCTATAGGAGATAGTATTTGGTCAGTTTTTTACAAATCGCTTGTTGATTTTTCTGACTCGCTATCAGGTTTAGGTTTTAAAAATTGTTAGACTAACACGTTTCCTTCCGCTGAAATGGTGTCGAATTTGGACTTCGCAATTTCCCAAATTTAACCGAAACAGCTTCTAAAAGTGAGAACAAGAACATATACGTTCATTCTCAATTTTTCCAACGAATGACTAATGTCCCTGATATTTCATTACTGAACGAGGATATAGATACGGTATAATTGCAAATGAATGAATTAACTAGAGGGCAATAAGTCTTTCAATGATCCCTGAGAAATGCAGATCACTATAATTTCAGAATTTGCATTTGCAATGCCAGTGAGTTGAGGCTCAACCTTCTTTATGAGCTTCGGTCGCTAATGTTGAGGGCTTTAAAGTTAATAGCGCATTCTCAGACCGCTTACGTTCCTTCTTACATTGATGAAAGGTCTACTATGGGAGGGAGTTCGTTGAAAAAGTTACAAAACGTGATAAAGTTATTGATTTAAATTGTTTTAAAAATCGAATCGAATCTTCACACACCATTTCACTTTCAACATGGAATAAAGTTTAAAAATAAAAATCACTAGGATTTAATAGAAAACAGAAATTATTTTCTAAAATTTATCTTTTCAAATAAAAGTGATCCATACTTTTTCACTCAACGTTCTTTTTATTTCTTTTTGCTCTCCAACGATCCAGCCTTTTGCAATTTTCGAGGATCCTACTAAAATCATTCATTTTTACATGAAAAGATAATCAACATTTAGTTTACATACTGTTATTAAATATTTAACATAACTTTAATATTTCTTGTCTATTTCATACACAAAAATATATATACACTGTCACTTTATTCAGAAAAAAAAGTCTCAGAATGTAATAATTTTTAAAAAATTGATATTTTTTTTAAAATTATTACATTCTGAGAAAAGATAAGATTACATGATCAAATGTTGTTCAATGTGAAAGGAATATATTACCTTAATGCAGTAGATAGATACTTTAGCCTTTAGTATATATATATATATATATTTTTTTTTTATAATGAGGCAATGTATATATATTTTTATGTATGCAATAGACAGGACAAATTAAATGTATGTAAAATATTTTATAACAGTGTGAAAATTAAATGTTCATCATCTTTTAATTTTGAAATAAATTATGTTAGAAGAATCCTTCTAAATGGCAAAAGGCTGAAACGTTGGAGAGAAAAAATAAATAAAAAGATTGTTGGGTGAAAATATAGATCACTTCTTTTATTGATTTTTTTTTAACTCAAAATAAATATATTATAAAAATTATTAACTAAGTTTATATCCTTTTCGTCATTTTCTATCACCGTGAAATCAGCTTCCCAACTGCATAATATACTCCTATATAACTGTTCTCATTTCCGAAAAAAAAATTAAGCCTGGAAGAAATGTGCCTTCTTTTTTCTAACAATCAAATCCTTTTGGTTTATTATTTTAATAATCAACCTTTGTAATCGACAAAAAAAAAAAAATCCCTCCTGCTCAAAATTTGAGAGCTTGCGTTTCAAGATGCGTAGAATCCGAATAACGAACAAAAATCCGTTTGTCCGCCGTTTGCCATCCGCGGCATTTCTCCGCAACTGCTGGACCATTTTTTTCGGAATTCGCCACAAAAATACTAGTCCATTCAACTGTGATCTTGAAGATGAAGACGTTGATATCAGCTGGTTAGTTTTAAAATGGCGGCTGATTAAAAGGATTTTATTCAATAACTCAGTTATGCTTGAAGTATAGAAAAAAAATTATTAGTGTTTTTAACAAAAAAAAAAAAAAAAGGAATAATTTTATAAAAGTGAAAAAAGAAAAGAAAAAAATTGCAATTTTACACATAAATACGCTCATCGCTCAGTTCATAATCCAAAAAACGAATAAAAAAAAAATCCGTTTCTCCTAATAAATAAATACCAAAACTTTGGCTAACAAGTAGCTTAGATATTGCGTTTGAAATCAGTGGAAGTTTTATTTATATATTTGAATTATTGCTTTTCATATTACTTAATTGCCTATCAACAGCCATATAAACAGTTATACCCCAATATTGTTATATGGAAATAATAAACCATTTTGTAATAATTTGCAGCGTTTTTATTTTAAAAGTACACATATTTTATATTTAAAAATTAGAATACACCCAACGAAAAATATTATAAAATACCGCCGCTTAAGATTTTAATTAAATTTCTTTGTAAGTAGAATTTGAAAATAAATCTTGTATGCATTTTTTAAAATTATTTTTTAATTTTTTAAATGGAGTAATTTATAGACAAAACATAATGGAAACGTGGAATAATGGAAACCAAATAATGTTGTTTTAAATAAGCACTTCTTTTCGAATCACATAAATTTAAACTTAAAAATTAGAATACTACAAGAAAAATTATATTAAAAGACTAATGAGACCATTAATACATTTAAATTTAAATCTAGAGATTAAGAAGACCAAAAGCATCCTAGAAACAAGGAAAAAGAATACATCCGACGAAAATTAAAATAGACTATTGCTTCTTAAGAACTTGAGATAGTTCATTTTTTAAGAATACGATTACAAAAAAACTGTATCTTCATACAAAACAAGAGAACAATGGCACAAGAAGATTCTGATATCAAGTTATCGCAGTACCGCTGATTGTATTTTATTATGACTGTTAGGAAAATATTCTCTTAAACGTTGTCACAGATTCGATATTAGATAGCCGTATCTTTAAACTCGGCTTTATAAAATAAGTCCATAGATAAAATTATTTTAAAAAAGATCGAGTTATTGAGGAGACCAAAAGCGCCATAGAAACAAGGAATTATTGGAACAAGAGAATTATATTTTAAAATAGTCACTTCTCCAATCACCGTATCTTCTCTTCCTAGATCCTTGAGAGAGTTCATTTACTTTAATAACTATACTTTTTTTAAATTTGAGTGTTCAGGGAAACTAAATATTTTAAATATCCGTTGATAAAAAGAACTAACTATTTGTATGGCATCCGTTTTAAATTAGTGCTCAATATCAGATAGGTTTTATCCACCTCACATTATTCCGACAAAGGTAAAATGCCGAATTTTCATAAATTTATTCTATGTAGTTTTTATTTTAAAAAATAAATATAAAAACATTCATCTTTTTTTTCTTGCTTACTTTAAATCATACATGAATATAAACTAAGAAATAATTTATAACCAACAAGAGGAGATATAACAATAGATATTTTACGTAACACTACTGGAAGGGTTAAGATTTTAGAAATACTAGCATGTAGCATACATATATGAAGCGCAACTCATAAGGCATAAATATTAGCACCATATTCAATATAATATATATATATATATATATTATATATATATATATATATATATATATATATGTCAATAAATCCCATTTATTTAAAAATCAAGATTTAAAAAACATTTCATGGTCAAAAATTTCTGAATTTAAAAAAAATATATATGGTTGTGGTTTCTTTAAAACCGGCGGACCTGAAGATCTACTTTATACCATGCATTTTGCACCTTTTTACGATTTACTAAAAAAACGGCTCTAACGATTTTGATTAAACTCTCTGCATCGATATAAATTTTAATGGGCTTTAATAAGATATATATTTCATTCTGATTGAAATAGTCTGACAGGGCTTAAATGCCGATAGTTAAGTCTACTTACACTGAACTACCTTAAATTTCGTAGATTTAAATACATTAACTATATCATCTCGTTAGCATTGATAAAAGAGGGCTAAATATGTAAGTTAGATGCATTTGATAATCAACTGAAAGAGAAAAGAGCAAAAGATTTTTTCCATGCAATTTTTTCATTTTTGAATATAAATATATATATATATATATATATATTATATATATATATATATATTTTACCACTTAAGACATGTAGACATGCAATATTGCGATCGTGAATATTTTTAAATTTGATTTTTCACCGCGAACACAGGTTATCGGGTCTTCTGTGTCCAAAATTCCACAAAAAGGTCTGTTTGTGTGTATGTAGGAAGTTTAGCTCGAAAACGACAATTTTTATAAAACTAAAATGTCATATGTTCGATGCATATATGCCTGAGATGTTACAAAAACTTTTTCAACATAATCGGCGAACTAGATGAGCAACTTTGAACCTCGCAATTTCCACTTTTTTACGATTTTCTCAAAAATATCTATAACGATTTTAATTAAATCGCTACATCGGGGTGAAATTTGATGGAATTTAATCAAATATAGCCTCATTCTGCTTGAAATAGTCTGAAAGGTCTTAAATGCTGATATTTTAATATTTTTCTATTCTGAAGTACCTTTAATTTTATAAATTCGAAAAAAAAATAACGATTCTATCTTGTTAGGATTTATGAAAAATGGGGGAATTATGCAAGTTGATCGAATTTGAAAACCAACTAAAGAACAAAAAGAAAAAAAACATTTGTTATGCAATTTTTGAACAAAAATAATTATACCGTTGGAAAGCTAAAGATTTCACATAAAGTATCACATACAAGAAGTTATTAAAACTATCGGAGGATGATGAAAATATGATTAAACTATCTGATTGTCGTTCATAATAATATAATAGATTATTAACATATGTATCTATTGAACCTTAATGCAAATAATTCTATAACAATTTATTTTCATCCCTAACTGTATCTAAAAAATTCTTAAATTGATTTGAACAACGGAGGTAGGGGGAAGTCGTGTATTTCCCGCACCTGATTTTTTCCGTTGTGCTCTATGTACTTTTGTATTTGTTAAATGATTTTTTTTTAATATTTATTTATTGGAATTTACAACTGTATAATGGAATACAGGGAAGCCCGTGGCTGAGTGGCTAGCGCGCTATTTCTCTCATGTTAAAGGTTCTGAGTTCGAATCCCAGTCCCGGCGGGGCTTTTATGAGGATATATTTAAAAGGGGATTCACTCAATGCCTCTCCTCCGGGTATGTGAGACCCGTCAGCCAAATGGTGGCCACTCACAAAAATAGGCGTAAGGAGTGATGGCCCTACCCTGTAAAATCTCATCGTGAATCTGTTCTCCCAAGGAGATTATACCACGCGTCCAAGGGCCTACACGGCTTGTCGCGCCAGAAACAAAAATAATGGAATACAACAAGTAAATTTGATACTGATTTAAAAAAAATATATATATCGAAATTGAAAACTTGTGATTGTGTGTTGAAATTTAGACCCTTCAATATATTATTATGGCTTGCTTTATCACCCATTCCTTGCAATCGGTCTCCAAAATTAGAACCGACCTAGATTTCACCTCATTAACAGAAGGAAATTATTTCAAGATGTCCTACAATCTGATGCCCCAAGTTTCGCTATTAGAAAGTCTACTCGAACGGTCTCTCAACGAATCTTCTCGAGTGAGAGTGATTCATGGATCTCGCGGTTCTACAATGAACCACTCTGGGTTTGGTAGATTATGTCGCTTAGCAGGCTTATGTTGAAATAATTCGATGGAATTTAGAACTAATTTCTGCTTTCATTAGCTCTATTAATTCTCTTTGAAATCTAGGATTGAAACACTATCTTTTAAATTATGTTTTCGATGAAAATACAGTTGATGATGAATGCTATATACTTTGAGAATCTTATCAATTGTCTAGATCGGTAAAAAAAATTGTCATAATGAAATTGCAAATATAACCAATTACTTGGACCAACAACTTGGATCCGGCATAATATAATTTAATAAGCAAGACATAATAAAATTAAAAATTAACTTTATTTTCTAATTGGAAGAGTTAAATATTAATTAAATCTAAAGAACTTATCTTATTCTTTATGAAAATATTTGTCAATAATTATAATTTCAACGTTTCGAGGTCTTGAGCCATCTTTAGGCTCATTACTAAAAAATGCCATGATAATGTGTTAATCCTCATCATTTTAGGGTCGTCTAATATTTTTAAATAATCACATTCATTCCCTTCACCTGTATCACATCTTATTTCACTATCTCATTAAGTTTTATTTATTTTAAAAAATATAGCACATAGTTCTCTACTTCACTTTTATATGTATGTCATAATGGCATAACAACTTTTAATTTGTACTATATGTGTAATTTATTTGAGTGAATATTATTAGGTTCTTTTTAAATAAAAAGTTATCCATATTTTTCTTTCAACAATCCTTTAATTTTTTTTCTCCTACTTTTCAGCCTTTGGCTATTATCTTCTGAGAATAACAAGTTGACAAGGCTGGTTTCAGCCTAAAGGATATTTTATTATAATGTGAGAATATATGTATGTATGTATTTTATATATGCACTAGAAAAGAACAGATTGAAAAATCCATGAAAATGGCCAAAAGCCGAAACATATGAAAAATATGAATAATTTTTTTAATTAAAAAGAACCTAAAAATAAAACATTTTGTTTGTAAACTGAGATTTTGGAACTACCAGCTTGAATTGAGACGATCGTTTTCAATAAAAACTATAACTATTTTAAAAACTTTTACAGATTCAAAAAAATCTCTCATTAATTTATTATTGAGCCAACTTATTTCCTTATTTTTTATAGAAATGTTATATTACTGCATTAATAAATTTTAATAAGGGAATGTTTTGGTATGATATAGAATGAAATGAAATGTGTATTTAATACCTTTTGATGACTGCAACCTTTAACTGTAATACGGTTTTAAAGAGATTGTGTATTTTTTAGTCGAAATCGGATTATGGATATCGATTAAACTAACCGATTAGGTAAGTCATGGATAAAAGAGGAAAAATTTCTATACAATTTTATCAAAATTATAATTTGTATACTGTACAATAGTGACATCACCGGCAAGTCATAAAGATTATTATAAATAAATCAATGGAAAAAATGTATAATTGTAATGAAGAGAAGTTTTTAACATTTATCTTTATAAAAATATTTATTCATTATATATTAGTATAACTATATATTTATAGCTGTAAATAAATATACAGTCATGCAAACATTTCGTACGAATGTAATTCTTATAAGACCTTGTCCCAGAATAATATTTTTTTTTCTATTCTAAAATATGCAGAAAATAAGTAATTGTTCTCTTTTCATATTGATTTAAAATATGGAATATTTTGCTTTTTCGAATACCTTAATAAATAATTATCAAATTGCTATAAGAAAATTTATCAGAGATCGCTAGTAAAACTAATAAGTAATTAACCAAAAGCTGAGCGATTTCAATTTATTATACTTCAAATTAATGGATGGCGTCTTTCTTTCATTAAAGGATTAAATGTGATTTAGGCATGATTTATTTCAAATTTCCTTTTACTAAGCTATTATATATTAGCACGAAGACTGGATTAAGTATCATTTTGTTTACATAGAGGTCAACAGAAAAATTAATTGTACTTTTTAATCGAGGTACGTTTCATATGTGTTTTCACAATATAAATTACTTTACAAAACGAGTTATATTAAACCATAATAAGTGATAGACGTATGTAAATTTAGTTGTCAATGATGTTTGATATATAATTAATATCAACAACATTTATATAGAATTTCATCGCAATTATAATAAGAATATTGCTCTTCAATGGACAACAAAGGTGATATGACAAGTAATTCTTTACGATTTTTCATAAATAATTTATTGAGAATATAATTATTTTATATATATATTTAATATTATGTGGATACCAAATGCTCTTAAAAGAATATAAATATATATATCTCATTAAAGTATATTCTCATTAAAAATAGATTTTATTCCGTAATTCCTTCTTTGCCTCTAAAAGATTATTTTATATATATATATATATATATATATATATATATATATATATATATATATAATATAAAACCGATATAAAATGTCTTTTCTTTCATGCATTTCTGCTCGAAGAATACGACTTAACTTGTAATACTTTACTCCCCTAAAACATTTATTAACCTTTACGATTATTAATAATAATTATAAACGAATCAGGTTAAAGTGCTTTCATTCACCTTAAAACAAATAAGTAAGATTAATTTTTCGTTCAATACTGTTATTATTCTACCACGTGACTAGAAGACCAACATCAGCCTTTGGTCAATGGGGTGCATCGGTATACAGCGTGGGCATCGGTTTCTTTTTAACGTTCTGGATGGCTATATTAAGACAACACAAATATGCAGCTAATCTAAACAATAAGTAGAAAATAATTTAAAAAATGCAACTCGGAGGTTAAATATTTATTTTTTGTTATATATTATTGATGATTTTCGGTTTTCGTGTCAGAGATATGTCTGGCAAAACAATGATTATTTAGTTGATGGAAAGAAACAATGTTTTAAAGGATTAATGGAGTATATAAGAAAATAATTTAGAAATAGTGTTAACTTTTAAAGGTTAACAAATCTGTTCATCCAATATATAAGGAATTAAATTATGATCTAACGGAGAACAGTTATATCTTTCATAGATACGGACTGGAACTCTTCAAATTAATTATCAAAATCTGGAAATATATATATATATATATATATATATATATATATATATATATTTGTTATTATTATTTATAAAATATTTGTAAAGATTTTTTGTTAAGGCGCGCTTTTCTGCAGATGGACTAAAGTTAAAGCATAGTGTTCAATATATATGTGTGTAAATATATATATATATATATAATATATATATATATATATATATATATATATATATATATATATATATATATATATATATATATATGTACGTGTATGTATGTAAATTTGATTAATAAAACATATTATTATTATTATTATTACGTATTTGTTGTTTTAAATGCGTTGCTGAGTAAGAATAAACTTTCAAGGATGTCCGTTTATTTATTCGTTTAACGTCACTTTATAGTAATGTGGTTTGAACCCACGACCACTAGTCAAGGTTGTGTTAGAATTTGAATAAAACAATTTTAAATCGTACGGATAATGGAAAATAATCAATAAACAAATTTAACATTGTACTCATTCTGATTACTTGGATAGATAGCTGTTTTTTTTATTATTTCACACCTCCTGTTCATATTATTTAAAAAAATATATTTTTCTTCTATTGCTGTAACTTTTGTCCTGAAATTTAATAACCATCTTCTTTTGATCAAGGTGTAGTATTAATAAAAATATTACTAAAAAAATTATATATCTTTTTTTCGATATCCACATGATTTGAAAAGTATAATATGATTTTTCTTGATTATAGAATAATTTTAGCGGATTATAGTTGAGATGAAATTGTCATTAAATGCCTTTTTTAAGCCCGTTTAGTATTTTGAATACAAAAAACAATTTAAAAAACCGATATTTTTGGGAGGAAATTTTTTTTTTTCATTTTTTTTGTTTTTTAGCAGATCCCCTAATAACCACCCCGTTTCATTTTTAGATAGAAAGCGTATTGATACTTTCCCGCAACACCTTGAAGCTTTGGTGTAATTGAACCGCCTTAACAAGCTGTAGAAAGTTTTTTAATCTTAATTCTATTCGGTTCATCTGTGTTATTTGAGAATTTTAAATAAGTTTCACTCCTTATTCCAAAGATGCGCGGCAAAAACGAAACTTATTAACTGAAATATTTACTTTTCGCTACGTTGCTTCTATGCATTGAATAGATAATTATGGGTTATCAGTTGTACTATCGGTATTTAAAAGAAATTTAAAATAAAATAATCCAGATGTCTATTACGTATATCCTAACTTAAAAATACATATATATTATTTTTATGTATCAATCAGGGTTTGGATTTCAATAATTACTCCTCTGAGAATAGGAATCGGGATTACAAATATCGCTTTGGAGCTATTTACATATTCGATTGAGGAAATATCGCTTAATATATAGGAGCAATATTAAGGGAAACCTTTGTCCTAAAAACGTAAAGAAAAATATTTTTGAATTTAAACAAATCTGAAGCCTCTTTTGAAAAGGCTTATAGAGCAATTTGTACTGACAGAGCTGGTTTTATCATTTTAAAACAGACAAGTATTTTAAGAGATAAAATTAAAAAAATGATATTTGTGTCGAATTTACTTACTGTTCTAAATAATTCAATGTTAAAATAATATTTTTTTGTCCAATATTTTCTGAAACTTGTTTCGGAGCCTAATTAGATATCAATGATTTATTACACTTTATAAAATAATTTTAACTGATTACAAGTTTCACGAACAAAAACACTGTATTTGTACACTTAAGCGTTTAATGTTCAATCTTGTAAAAACAATTGGAACACAGCCATAAATCTTCGTCTAAGAAACCTTTTAAGACTGTTTTCACCTACACAACTGTTCCGTCCGCACCGGTCTAAGGTTCCAGAATCTGTTATTAGTTCAACTATTGGACAAGCAATTATAAAGAAGCAACACTTCAGAAGAAAGTGTCGACATATTCAATCGCAAATGCATTTATTTTTTATTTTATTTTTTTTTAATATGAGTTTTCCTTTACGAAAAATGGTAAACCAGATGAATATAAAGTTAGGAGAATATCAGTCATAAAAAGTTTAATTTCGTTTGCCAACGTTTCGGCGTAAGTTTGTAAGCCATCATCAGGAGGAGCGAGTGCGAAGAGATGAATACCAGAACTGAGCGACACTAGAAATTAATTTACATTGCTTTTCATTTATTATTTTCAAAAATGAACCCTTATAATCGACCAAAAAAAAAAAAAATAATCCCTCTCATCCCCATAAAATTTGAGGACTTACGTTTCAAAATACGTAGAATCCGAATAATAACTAAAAAAAAAATTCATTCGGCATTTCTCCGAAACTACTGGACCAATTTTTTTTTTTGCTACAAAAATACTAGCGCATCCAACGGTAATCCTAACACCTAGACGTTGATAACAGGTGGTAATTTTTAAATGTTGGTCCATTAAAAGTGATTTAATTAAATAACTCAGTTATTTTTCAAGATAGATAAAAAATATTTTATTGTCTTTTAACCAAAAACGCGAATAATTATAAAAAAGAGGGAAGAAAAAGAAAGGAGAAAATTTGAAATTTTACACATAAATACGGCCATAACTCAGTTTTTTTTAAAGATATAGAAATCATGTTTAGAGTTTAAAAATCAGTAAAGCACGATAAATAAAAAAAAAATCTTGCCTGTATTGCAACTCCGTTATTTCCAAAAATAGAAAAAAAATTATTAGTGTTTTATAACTGATTAATTATAAAAAAGAGAAAAAAGAAAAGACAAAAATAAAAATTTTACCTCTTTTTACGCTTGTAACTCAGTTATTTTTGAAAATAGGGAAAAAATTATTAGTGTTTAAAAAAAAAAAATAAAAAAAAAAAAAAAACGGGAATGATTATATAAACACAAAACAAAAACGTTGATCTATATATTCAAGTTACAGATTATAAGAAGATGTAGTTCCACCAAAACTCGGTTATTATCGAAGAAGAAAATAGAGAAAAATCGAAATGATTAGCAGTTATACGTTTATATATTAACAGTTATACGTTTATATAGTTGTTTTTTTAAAAATAGTAAACCATTCTGAAATGATTTGAATAGTTTCTTATTATTAAAACATATATCATGTTAGGTCTCCAAACTCATGTGATTATATTTAATCGTTTACGTGTAGAACATATATTGTTAAAGTGGTATTGGGGCTTGAACATTGTTATTGAAATCTCCAGTAATAGTAAAATATTAATAACTTGATATAATATCATCATTTAGGAGTTTCCTAAAACAATGAAGCACAGGAACCGCAGAAACAAATTCAGAAATTCAGTAAAATGTTAACGTCAAAACCATATAAAGTTTTCCTTTAACTTCCTTTGGAGTATTTTCTTATTATTCCCTAATAGATGGGAAATGCGACGTAACCAATATTGCCTTTCTTTTTATCCCACTTTTAAATTTGACCAGGTTTCTCCTTAAATGTGAAGGCTAATTTCTTTGCAATATCTACATGTATTTCATGTCAGTGTATTATATTTTCATTACATAATACTTGGTGTATTGTTCAATACAGTTATAAATATAAAAAGATATGTTTAAATATGAATAGATGTTTTTTTTGTTTTTTTCAAATTTAAAATGTATGCTTTATCTAAAATAAACATAGGAAAGAGTGGAACTAATAGTTTGTTTGTTTATTTATTTAACGTCCCTTTATGCTACTGTGGCTAATCGGACGATGCTGCTGTGGGAGTCCTAAATTTTGCCTATCCAGTTTTTATTAGGCTCGGGACCAACTTTTAACGCCCCCTCTGAAGGACGGCATAAATAAGGATTTTTTACTCCCATTAAAAAAATCTTAGGACCACCTGCGGGCTCGAACTCTGGTCCTTTGGCATAGGAGGCTGTTATGCTAGCCACTCTGCTACAGGTTACCCTAACTAATAGTTTGGCTTATTCAGGGCATCTGGACCACGAATCATTGTTTTAAAAATAGGTGATTACGATAAGAACACACTAAAATTTTATATACATAAACGTACAAAATACATACTACTGCATTAATTTTGAAATGTAAAAAAGAAAAAATGATTAGTTTGACACATTAACAAATAACCATGGGATCACTTGAAGCTGGGTGGCTAGCGTAACAGCCTCCCATGCTAAAGGTCACGGGTTCAAACCCGCAGGTGGTCCTAGGATTTTTTAATGGGAGTAAAAAATCCTTAGTTTCGCCGTCCTTCGGAGGGTACGTTAAAAGGTGGTCCCGAGCCTGTGCGATGTCAGGTACTCGTTAAAGATCCCTATCCTAATAAAACCTGGATAGGAAAAATTTAGGACTCCCACTGTAGCATCGTCCGATTAGCCATAGCAGCATAAAGTGACGTTAAATAAACAAAACATATAACCAAAATATTATTATTTAGTATTGTTTTTTTTACTTAGTTTTGTTTTTTACTATAATTTGTTTTGTTTTTACTATAATTCTGTTTTATTGTGTAGGTATTTGTTTTAAGATTTTTCCTGCTTTTTTTTACTGATTTCTAAATGTAACTTGGGCTATATTAACCATTAACCCCAACTGTAAATATCACGTAAAAGTAACATGTAATTCGTGCAATTACCAAAACATGTTTAAAGATAGAGGCCACTTGTAAAATATTGAAAAATAAAAATCTTAATCTAATTTAAATTGTTTTAAAGCCTTTAGGAATATTAGTAAAAAACATATACACTTTAAATCTATATCATTAGTGAGTTACAGATAGGTTGACAAACCATAGCGAATGAAATAATTCGTACGGAGCTCATCTATATAATTAATTAGCATGATAAAGGATTCGGGCGAATTCCTATTGAACACAGTAGGTTTATTCGGTTGAAAAGATTACTAGTCCAATGTGAAAACTTGAAAACAATCTTTGTTTATTGAGCGTATCCCTTTCACAACGGATTACCGACCAGAATGTTATTCTTTCAGAGTGCTTTGTTACTATTCGCTACATTCTGAAATCTCTGTTACTCACCCTTCGTTAAAATGTAAAAAAAAAAAAAGAAATATTATAATAATAATAAAAAATAATTCAATTTATTGCGTAAGCACTTGACGATTACCTAATACCGGTTTCTTATTTTACAAAAATGTTATTACCTTGTTAAGTTAAGTTTTATTTCTATTTCGAAAAGCAATTTAATTTTAATTTTAGATGTTCGGAAATATTAAAAATCAGCCAAAGCCACCTTCTTGTTAAACACGTGGCTTCAAGAGAGTCACGGTGATCTCAAGTCGAATTCGTGAAAACGCTAACAAGAGAGAGGACATGTCTTATTTATAATCACAAGTTTGATTCACTCACACCCAGCATATGTTTAGATTGGAAATTGTTGAAGGTGTTGAACTTGGTAATTATCAACTAGATTGCTAATGTACAAAGTAAGCATAATAACAAATATTAACATCTTGACTGTTAATATTATAATAGAATTAAAGATATAAATTAATATTATATTAGCTGACCCGACAGACGTCATCATTCTATCCGTTCATGCTATTATGATATATTATATATATATATATATATATATATATATATATATATATATATATATATAATAGAGAGAAAGAGAGAGAGAGAGAGAGGGGGAGAGAGAGAGACGGAAAATATTATTACCTTAGAAAATTAAAAAAAAAAAACAACTAACGATAAAACCTTTTTTTTCTTTCATAAATCCTTCTCATGACTGTAATAAACACAACAACAAAATAATTACCGAAATCAGATGTGATGATCAAAGGAAAAGAGTATTCATTTTTATATATGTAGATGAAACTTACACCAAGGTCTAGAAAGTAATGTGGTCACGACTATACTTAATCAACAGGTTTTCTTCTAGTTCTTTTCTATGTGCGTTCCTACTTGAGACATCTCAGATAGACATTTAAAAATCTTGTGATCATCACAATAAAAATTGTAATTATTGCTTCTAACATAAAATGTCGGAATATTTGTATTTTTCCCTTTTCTATAAATTTGAAAAAGTTATTAATTTTAAATTTAAAGATTACTCGCAGTTTTCGGCTACTTCAAATTGCTAGACAAACGCTCAAACCTTTCTCTTAATTACAAAAGGCTCGTCAATATGATTATCACAAGGCTTATCTGGACTTATGAAAGTGAACTTTGGGGTTCTCGAGTTCTTTTCATATCCAACCCTTGCAATTTTTTTTTTTTTTTTTTTTTTTTACTTTACATCATCCGACAACAGACCAAGGCCCAATTACAGGTGGTAAATTATACAAAAATCACATAACCTTATATTAATTAAAATAATAATAATAATTGAAATTCAAACTAATTGGCAATGTACTTCATTGCAGTTTAATTTATATAATGAAACAAAACTGCAATGCGAAATAGTTCGTGGAATCATCAACACTCTACACTTTTTCAATGAATAAACTCAAATAAAATGAACTTAATGTTCCATATGTTGGTGATTTGGCCCGAAACAGGTACCACTCCTATGACAATCACTTCTTCCACTCTAACCTATTAGTTTCAATCCTTGCTTCCTCTTCGGTTCCTAATAATTTTCCGAGGCGTCTGAAAATAAGATGGCCTTGAGACCTTCTGGTTTAGATTATCAACTAGAATCCTGCTTATGGGTAGTTTCTCTATATGTTTTTTTCCATTTCTTTTATCCTTATAGATGTATCATTTTAAATATTTACTTGTAGTTTTATCAAATACAGTTGTACATTTAAATAAATAACAACAAAAAAAAACTGAAATTTCGGCCTGTATTCGTTTTTCTTTCACATAAGGAGGCAGACAACCTTAAACTTTATCGACATAAACGTCTCATTTTTTGTATTAAAATTTTTAAACAGTCATTCATATTTCAGCAGACAATGGAAAGATTCGGATCCTCTAGAAACGTTTTCACAACTTATACGAACATACTAACATATTAATACATGACCACTTACGACATGCCTTAAAACATCCGTAGAAGACTGAAGAGAAGTCGTATTGAAGGACCTCCTGACATAAATAGGAAATAGAAGTCAAGCTAGGTCAAGATGCCGGTGGGTATTACTCTATCCTTCACGCCTACCACACCACAAGATCAAACCCTTACCATATCACATTCAATCATTGTTACTATCTTGACAAGTGACAGTGAGAAATATAAAACTAAAAAAAAAAAAAAACTAAGATCGACACAACATCTCTGGCTGGTTGATATTAATATTTTGTACCACTGTCTTCAATCGACAAAACGCTCATATAATTCTGCTAATATTACTTAATAAAAACAATTATTCCAACTAGATTATTGCTTTGTCATTTTATTTTCATATAAATCCTTTGATGGATTTTGATAAAACTTTAAATGTAACTTGACATTTGCAGCTCGAGGTTTTTATTTTACTTTTTCCCACCCCCTACTTTTTATAACAGGTGTGCTAATCCCGAACGAATCTTACTATAAAGCGAAAATATGACGTTTTAGATTGTCTTTCCATGTTTGTAGGGGCTCTTTCTTCACTCCTAAGTAGTATCTCAGGGGTGGCTGCTTATTCAGGTGAGTGTAAAATAATCCAATGCCTAGGGAAAAACGAACATAAAAATTCTTTTTAAACCATTACAAAAATAAATAAAAAATACAGAGTAAAGTAATATATATTTCAATAATATATAAGACAAAATTTAGACCATAATGAACCACATTAATGATTTATTATATGTATAACATAATAGAAAGTAATAATTATTTACAATTATCATGAAATTTAAAATAATATTTTAAGAACGTATTAAATTTTATTTCAGAGAGCTGCAGAAAAAATGTTTTTTTTTTCAATTAAATCTATAATAATAAATTTTTTATTTATTATAATATTTGAAAAAAAAAGATGATAAGCTACTGAAATTTATGGAATATCTTAGCAGTGATGTCACTGTATATACAGATTTTAATTTATATAACCTCTAGGAGTTTTAAAATTTTTATAAAATATATATTTTGTAAATTACACATGCTTGAACAGTTTTTGAATAAAATATATCACTTGTATAAAGGATTTATTGATAACAACAATTATCATGAAATTTAAAATAATATTTTAAGAACGTATTAAATTTTATTTCAGAGAGCTGCAGAAAAAATGTTTTTTTTTCAATTATTATCTATAATAATAAATTTTTTATTTATTATAATATTTGAAAAAAAGATGATAAGCTACTGAAATTTATGGAATATCTTAGCAGTGATGTCACTGTATATACAGATTTTAATTTATATAACCTCTAGGAGTTTTAAAATTTTTATAAAATATATATTTTGTAAATTACACATGCTTGAACAGTTTTTGAATAAAATATATCACTTGTATAAAGGATTTATTGATAACAAGGACTTATTTTTCGAACTGTTTCTTGGGGTCATAAAAGGTTTGGCCGTTATCTGTAACAGTTAGTGCGGGTTCGTGGTCACAGAACAAGCTTTAACTCACTTATCAAACATTTCGGATGTCGCGCAGTATACCTGACCGCCGATTTCCAATCTTCAATTTATTTATTTTTTAGTAATGCTTAATTGGAATACATTATGTAATAAACGTTTGGTTAAAATTAATATATAAAAATAAGATGATAATATAATTAGTGTTTAATATATATATGTATAGTAAGTATATGTAGGTGTAGATTATTTAAGGTGAAGGTATAAGTCTAAAAATAAAGTTTATATTTAACTACACCACTATTTTATTTAGTTATGATGCACAAAGTTTCGGCTATTACGAAGCCAACAAGCTTGTAATTTCAAACAGGATACACACACATTATGCAAATCTTATACCAACATTATCTCAAAACTAAAAAAATAATAATGTGAATAAAATGGATCGTAATATGAGATAACTTTTGAATGATATAATTTTTGAATTCATCATTTAGTAAATTGATAATTCAAAAATTATATTTCAATATATGATTCTGAATTTTAATGTTATCACCCTCCCTTCCCATTCTATGACATCCAATTCAGTCATGAGGCTTCTGGGTGTAAGTACCCACTCACCTTAGGTAATTTTCATATTTTAAAATTAAATTAATGATTTTTTTTTTAATATTTTTAAAATAACTTCTATTCAGTTTCATTGAAATTTAACATTGATGAACATAGTACATCAACTGATTCCTTTCACAGTTATTCATGTTTTTTGTGGAATTATTTTTATTGATTCTTTTTAGTTCATGTTTTAATTGGTTTTATCTAATTTTAGAATGTAACGTTAATTTTTTTATGGAGTATTAGCAATTTTACTTCAAAAATTTTACTTATTGCAATTAATTTTTTTTTTATTGTTATATAATTTTGATGTTGTAATTATGAGATTGATTATTTTTAACGAAACTATGTTTGAACTTGCAGATAAAAATTGTTCTTTGCACCAGAAGATAGCATTGTTTCGGCTATAATGTTGTGCATCATAACTAAATAAAATAGTGGTGAAGTTAAATATCAGCCTCCAACTTATATATATACACAATCATTTATGCTCTCAAGCTATGGGGATATTTTCGAATCAAACTAAAAATATGAACCTTCAAACGAAATTCACACTTATACACACACGATAATTAATAATCATAACCTATACAAATAACTCTGATATTCGAAATTAATTAGGATTTTTAATTTTATTTGCTTTGTCTTTATTCGAACCTGTCATGAATTTGACAGTCATTGAATTAATATTATTATGAAACTAATAATGTATTCGTTGAAATACAGCTCCTCATTTCAGCTAAGCGTAGGAGTAATATTTGTTTCTTCCCTTAAGTAGAATTAATATGTTTAAATAATAATTGTTATATTATTATACTTGCTTTCAATATTCTAACTTCATTAATAGTAAGTTTTATGAATAATTGACATTACGAATTGTGCCTCTTCGACAGTTTAAGAATCACGTCAAATTCCCTTGCTTGGAACAAATTGTATATTACTTTCTTACTTTATATAAATATTTATATATAAATATATAAAATTTAGTAAGGGAAAGTGTTGCGAGCGTGAAAATTGTCTAATTCCAGTTTTCAACGGAAATACACGTTTTGGGGACCCTGAGTCCAAATGACCAAGTCCCGCAAAAAAGTCTGTGTGTCCGTGTGTGGTAAGTCAAGCGTAAAAACGAAAAGTCCTAACCCAAAATTTCATATATTCAAGACAAGTATACGCCCGAGATGTTACAGCAACTTTATCGAAAAATCAGCTAACCAGAAGAGCCACTTTATACCATGCATTTTCGCATATTTACGATTCTCTCAGAAACGGCTATGACGATTGTGATTAAACTCGCTATATCGATTTTAAAATTGGACGGGCTTTAATAAAATGTAGGTTTCATTCTGATTGAAATAGTCTGACAGAGCTTACATGCCGATATTTCAAAATGTTAATTTTATGGAATTGACCCTATCATAGCATTGCTAAAAAACAGGTACATATATAAGTTGAATGAACTCGATGTCAAACTAAAGGAGATAACTGCAATCATATTTTTTAAATACAATTTTATATTTTTGAACTTAAGAATCGTAATATACATGTATAATATACCGTTAAAATGCTAGAGATTTTAGAGAAAATATATTCTTATACATACTATTGTAAAAGTTAACGGAGTGCGACGAAAAGCCTATAAAACAAACTTATCGTCATAGATAATAATATAATAGATTATTTAATACAACACATGTTCATTTTAAAATCGAAATATCAATAATCAATAATAAAATCAATAACGAAGGTAAGTGAAAGTCGTGTGTTGTGCGAACTAGATTTTTTTAATTAAAAATAAATTAGAAAAAATATATAAAATTTAAATTATATTAATTTCTAAATACCGAAAATTCAAGAAAATTTTCGCTTTAACAATTATTGAAAATACTAAATAGTTTCCCTACCTACTATGAAGAATAATTTTCTAAATCTTGATGATAAAATCGAGAAACTGAGATATTTTTATTATTATCCTAAAAAACTCTCATATTTGCCCCTTCAGTATATAACGCATTACTGCACGGTATAACAGGTCTATTTCCCTTAAATTCTTATAAATGAAGGCGCAAGCAAGCAGAATCGATAAGCATTAATTCAAAGATAATTATCAAATAAAACTATAATAACCATAAATATGCATGAGAAGGTACTACATATATATTTTTGAATATATTGTTACATACAGTTCCAATAAATCTTAAATTTTCTTTTTAATATTCAAAAGCACTCCTTAACGCACTAAATACTTAAAAAAAAAAAAGCTTTTGCCTTTGCAACCCATGAAGGGTTCAGTTGTTATAGAAATTCGTACTATTTCACAGCCATTGGTAAGAAAGTCATTAGGCCTAAATCACGCTCAGTCGTCAATTTGCTTATCAATTTTAGGTACCCACCTTATAGAGGATGGGTGCTTGGGTCTCCATACTTTGGAGTCGCTCCCTGACATGAAGAATAGATAATTCTACTTTAGTCGAGGTTCGAAACCGAAACGAATTACAGTAGTCTAATGCCCTATCCACTAGACCACGCCGTGCCTTGCTATATATTATAAATACTAAAAAGTTTAATAAAACTGAAGTTTTGTCGCAAAATTATTATATTAATTATTATAATATACTAATTATTATTCTACTAAAATTATTAAACGCAAAATTATTGTTAACTACCATTGTGAATAACTTAAAGAGAATAGTACTAAGAAAGTCGCTAGTGTAACTTTATACAGGAAACTGTAATATGAATTAATCTGTTGACTCGAATTTATTTGTTATTATGAATATATTTTTCATTATATTTTATTAATATTAAAAATTTAGAAGTGTACATATCCTCATGATTTATCAACATAATATATAAATGTTTAAAACGTACAAAACATTTTAATTTATTTTTATTTTCAACCATGGTATTTTCTCATTTATTGCAATAGTGAGCAGAAAGGAGGTATGTAATATTGAAACAAGTCTGAGAAAACGAAGGAATGTTTTATGATTTTTTTTTCTTATCTATTTAATCCTACTACTGACCTAGTATGTTATTTGAAATTCTTCTCTTATTCTATGAAAGTTTGTTGTTTAATAACCTTCAATTTTTCCTAAAATTAAATTATTTTATTGTTTAAATCATTTTATCTTGACAAATTAATAATAACGTTTTCTAGAAGATAAGTCTGGTAAAGAAGTTTACACGAATTTATTATTTATTATACTTAATTATTCTTTTGCAGTAAGGCATAAATAATAGAATAAATTATATATGCAAGAGGTAGGTGTTTGTATTATTTTAATTTGTCTCTTGATTTGATAGTTTTTCTCTTCATTACCGAAAAATATATTAGAACTTCTATTGAAACTCTTTCCCAAAATAAAAAATAAGTTTTAAATATTAAAAGGATTATGTTGTTATTTAAAATAATCATATCGTCTTTTTCTAGAAAAAAGGTCCTCTTTGCCAACAAATATCTTAATTATTTTTAATTTTTTTAGCTGTATTGGATATTTATATAACATTTTAATTTTTCCGAGTAGTAAGTATATTTAGGTTTATTATTATTACAACTCTTCTTCCATTTTTCGTATTAGTTGTGTTAGTCAATATATATACTTTTATACCTCGAAATTAATAAATTATAATGCGGCGGTAGAAAAATATTACAAATGTTAGGTTAGTAAAGAAAAGTAATATGAAAAATCGCTTAAAGTAAAGGGGTATAATTCATTTCACAACTTTACTATCAAGTGAAGAAACGGATTAAACTCAGTTAACTAATATCGGTAGTTAGATGCACCATCCATTTATGGTGGTGCAAGTATAAATGTGTTCTGATCGGTTGAATTTTCTTCTGTTTATCTTTTATTATTTGTTTTATAAATGAATTTAATGTACTTTGGATTTTTTTAGCACAAATATATATTTAATTATACTATCCATAAATTATCTCTATTAATGTGAATAATCTCCTAATCAGGACAGATTGTAATATTACTCAATAAATATTTATTCTGAAAAAAATTAAGAATAAGAACGAAGAATGAAAACTCTAAAGTGATAATTTTTTAAATTGGAAAAAACGGTTCTCTAACAGACCACACAAATGTTCAAAAAAAAAAAAAAAAAAAAAAAAAAAGCAAAAACGAAACCAACAGTTAACCAAAAAAAAAAAAAAAATTAAAGATAATTTATTCTCTTAGTTTTTATTTACGTATTCGACATTTTGAGGAAGAATTTCTATGCAGAATGAGAATTTATTTAAATCCGTATGAAATTATTCTGAGCCTAAAAAAACATTTTCATTCAACTAGATTATTCATGTATTTCAAAAAAGAAAAATATAGTAAGTGTTTTACTGAAGTTACAATAGTAACTATTCTATTATTACCAAATATTTATCGATAATTATACAAATAAATAAAAACACATTGCGTAATATGAATACGTTAAACACTTGTATTGATAAAATTTAATTTATAATGGATTTTGTTTAATAATATATTTTTTATTTGTATACTATAAGGAAGAAACAATAAAAACTGGGGAAATAATAATGTATACATTAACATTTTTTATAAAATTGTTTTGACATCTTTTACTGTTAATATTGAATTAATATATACAAAATTCTGATTAGTAAACAGAAAGCATCAAAATAAAAACCTAAATATTAAGATATAATGTAAATATTGTCAGTTACAATTTTACATATAGTCGTATTTTTATTAGTCATAAGTTATAGTCAAACTTTGTTTTTAATTATAGGATATATTGAGGGTATGAAGTCCTTTTCTTCATTTGTAGAAACAAAGATCTGATACTACCAAAGTACATTAAGGACATAATATATATATATATATATATATATATATATATATATATATATATATATATATATATATTTATACAATATTAATAATTTTATTTTAAGCGAGTTATTATTTATACCATATTCCGATGCTATCCATTAATTTCTTTAGTCACTCAATTAATACGCTATATCTAACTTATTATTTAGTAAATCATTGAATTTTATGTTGAATTTCATTGAAAAGAATGTAAACGAACAAGATATCTAAATTCATAATTGTTAGTAGTGAATATTTCAATTAGAGGTATCTAGGAATTAATTTTTCGTAAAAACAGATTTTGATTTTTTATAATATTGTATTAAGAGAAAAAAATTAATAATGCGTAAATTATTATTTACTAGAGCTTTTTGATCGAGTTAAATTTTATGAAGTAAAATATATATCAATATGCTTTAAATTATTCACATGACAGTAAATGTTCCAATTTCAAAAGTAAACTATTCCTTAATATCATGAAAGTCAAATTTATAGTTAGTATAGAAATATGCTATTGTTTTTTCATTCTTTATTTACAGTAAAAACTTTTTTTTCCAGAGTTAAAATAAAATATGTACCGTTTGAATGTTTAATATGCCTCTGAAGTTAGAATTTCACATATTTATTTTTCATATACATATGTTTATTTAATATTTATTTTAATATGTTACTATTATTATTTGTTAATGTTATTATTAGAATATTATAAACGATTTTTTTATTTATCTTTATTCACATACGTAAATAAATATAAAATGATGTCAATAATACATTATGATGTCTTTATTTATAAAATTATTTTAATAATTTTTTTTCACGTAATTTGCCAAACTTTGATGTCATTAAATAACATAAGTACTGATTATATTTTAATTTATCTTTCAACTCTTGTTTGAAAATTGATTTATGAAACTAAAAAATGTACAACAGAGGAGAATATTATAATTTTCTACAATTACTTTTTTGTACTTTTTCTACTATCGATGATCGAGCTTTTTTTCTATGAAATTAATCCGTCACTGAATAATGATTGTTTAAATACAAAATATTTATTATTGTCTGAACATTATTTTATACTTTATAGTTGAATAAAATATACACTGAAGAGAATAAAACTGTGGAAGACTGTGATATATATTTTAAGTAAGATTTAAGACAACATAAGATTTCGTTTTTTCATTTTTTTTATGAGAAAAAGAGAAAAGTGGCTCTTATTCGAAACTCTATACTAAAATTGTTATTATTCTTTTGTTATTTAATATAAAAAAATCAAGCTAGAAATTATGCAAGATCCAATCAATAAGTTGATAATATATGTATCAGATGAACATTATGTTAGCCTTTCAATAATTTGAAGAAAAAAAAAATCTTCGTTTGTTTTCCCCTATTAAATCGCATAAATTGTTACTTGAATTAATTGTTGAATGAAAAGCGCTTGAGACGCCAAAACCTACTCAAAGAGTTTTTAAAGAGGAACATTTAAAAATGGACTGCCTTACCGTGTTAAACTATTCTAAAATGTTAATATGTCTCTGAAGCTAGAATTTCACTTTTTTTATTTACTTTATCTACTTTATGAAATAATAGAGCAATAAACTGACCTTATCGGCTAAACGTATGTTTTTTATTTTATATAGCTATGGTTATTTATTTATTATTATTATTTTTTTTTTTGGAGCAGCAATCTATATTCGTAAGTCCTTTTTTTCGATTCGTATCTATAAAATTATTCCTTTAATTTATTATAATTTCTTTAGGACTTTGATTAAATAAAATAATTAGAAACTGGATTTTAATTCATATTTGGACTCAAAAGTAGTTTGTTAAACCTTAAATATATATTTAGATATTTTGACAATTTAGAAAAAAAAATCTCGAACTTTCCTTCAAATAAATCGTAGAAACTAATTAATAAAAAATATTTAATAGAGCTTTTGAAGCCAAAAGCTGCTAAGGATTTTTTCTAAAGATCTTAAAATGGACTGTCTTTGCGTGTTGAACCATATTAAAATTTTAATCTCCTGAAGGTGATTTTTTTTTTTATTATCTACTTTTAATAGAGCAAAGGACTGACCTTATCTGCTAAACGTATGTTATTTATTTCTATGGTTATTTTTTGGAGGAGCAATCTATATTCCTATGTACTTTTTTTTCGATTCGTATTATTCGTATATACTTAATTGTTTATTGAGTATATTACAATTTCAAAATACAGTCACAAACTATTTTATTGATTTCTGCCATATTAACTAGTAGTTCAGTGAACATTTAAAATAATGGCGATTCTTTAATACTTCAGTTGTTTAGTCAGTTATTAAAAACTCATTTCACAAAATCAAAATTTTTATATTATTGATATTTAAAAAAATCCGAATGTAAATAAACAATTTCATTTTTTTTTGTAGGCATTTAAAATGAATCTAATAGGGTCTCCTGTAGCATAGTGATTGGCATAACAGGCTTCTACAGCCTATGGTTTAAACCCGCAGATGGTCCTAGGTATTTTTAATGGAAGCAAAAAATCACTATCCTAATATTAAACACGGGTACGCAAAATTTAGGACTCCAGCGGCCGCATTGTCCGATCGGCAAAAGCATTATAGAGTGACGTTAAATAAATAAACAAAAAAAAAATTTAAGTTGTGATTTTTTTTTTTAGTATTATATAAAATATAATACAATATTATATTTTATTATTATTATTATATTTTTACTGTCATATGTATAATATTTTTTTGATTATTTATATTTATAAATACACATTCAGGTGTAGTGAATATTTTAATTTCAAAGGTGAACTTAAATAGCACTTAATTCATGGGGTGGGTAAGAGTTATAGCATTTAAAGCAAAAATGATGGCGATTCTTAAATTCTTCACTTGTTTGTTCATTTCTTAATAGCGAAATATTGTTTTGTTTTTTATAATTGTATACTAGCTATATAAAAAGAAAAATCTGATCATAAATTAGAATATTCCTTCTTTTTTTCAGGCATTTCAGATGAATTTAAAGTGTTTTGTCGATTATTTTACCATCATATGTATAATATTTATTTAATGATTTATATATACACACACATTCAGGTGTTGTAAATATTTAAATTTCAAAGATAAACTTTTAATTTGTTATTAATATTAAGTAGCACCGAATTCATGGAGTGGTTTTGAATTATAGCATATAAAGCAAAAATTATGCTGATGCGCGAATATTTGACTTATTTGTCCATTTATTATGATGTACTGTTTTTTAAAATAATTTGTGTACTATTGATATATAATGAAATAGTGTGTTGAAGCTTTAATAGTCGATGTTTAAACTTTAAACATGAATTATAGAATATAAAGATAAAATGATGGCGATTCTCAAATAGTTCACTCTTATTTAGTCATTTCTGTATAACGACATATTGTTTTTAATAATTTTATACCTTTTTGAAGAAAAAGGTAATTCCTCTGCGAGAAAATAGGTTTACAGAAAATTAAATAAGGGGTTGTGAAAATTGAATAAATTTTTTTTTTGTACTCTTGATATATAAAGAAATATCTAAATATCCTTCGAATGGATTTTTAATTTTATTTCAGGTATTTCATAAAAAATCTTTAATAGACATTTAGATGTAGTGGATGTTTAAATTTTAAGGTGAACTTTTAATTTGTTATTAATATTAAATAGCACTGAATTCGGTGGCGATTTTCAAATATTTCACTTCTTTGATCATTTCTTAATAATTTTATATTTAAAAAAATAATTGTTGTACTATTGATATATAAAGAAGTAGTGTGTTTAATTTTTAATAGACATTTATTCGTAGTGAATATTTGAATTTTGAAGATGAATAATTTGTTATTAATATATAATATTGTTAATATTACGTAGCACTTAATTTATGGTATGGTTATGAGTTATAGAATATAAAGATATAATAATGGCGATTCTCAGATACTTCCCTCTTATTTAATCATTTCTTCATAACGACATATTGTTTTTAATAATTGTATGCCTTTTTTAAGAAAGGGGTAAATCCTCAGTGAGAAAATAAATATACAGACAAACTCAATAAGGGGTTATAAAAATAAAATAAATAATTTCTTTTCTTGTATAATTTTTTAGGATGTTTTATTTAATATTTCACACCCAAAAAAGCACTCCTTAGCTTCCTTTTCTTGCAAATTTATTTTTCTTCACAATCTATTACATAGTTTTTCTACGTTTCGAGGTTCTTTCCTCATTATCAAGAGCTTTTTTTTAAATCACTTTTTAATGCACACACACATTATATTACACACTAGCTTACTGCTATTCGTCCTCCTTGATGTTGTTTATTGGCTAAATGTCATAATAATATAATATATTTATGACTATATTATATTTATGACTGTAATATATATAAAAAAAAGTCTTGATAGTGAGGAAAGATCCCCGAAACGTAGAAAAGTTATGTAATAGATTGTGAAAAAAATAAATGTGTATGAAAAGGAAGTTAAGTGCTGCTTTTTTGCGTGTAAAAATAAATATTTTTTGTGCTATAGATATATAAAGAAATATCTAAATAGCCTTTGACTATAATTTTAATTTTTTTTTCAGTTATTTCATATGAATTGAAGGTGTTTTTTTATTTTAATATAATATGTATAATTTTTTTTTACGTTATATTTTTTTTCTTAATTTTACAATGAAATAATCCTTTTATTATTGGTTACCTGAAGCATAGGTGGGTGCTGAGGCGATTATGCTTGCCATGACGAGTACCGTGTAGAGGTGGTGCATGCTGCCGGGGTAGTGAGACTGCGATCCCTCCTCAGAGGTATATATACCCCGCCGCCCCTCCCAACGCCCCCGCCACCCTCGCTGGGGGGTAGTTTTCAATTCCAAATCATCCTCACTTCCTCGCCAAATCTTCATGTAGGGGGAGTCTCCGTTATAAAGAGGCTATATAATTACTACATCCATTGTAAATGATAATACAACGCCATACAGTGGAAAATATGACCGACTTAGGTGGACAAAGTTCGAAATTTGTTCATATATAACCTTTGGGGTCCAAGCTTAAGGAAACAAATATTTAAAAAATCTGGTGCGCGCAACTTACTTCGACATTTACTTACCTTCGTTGTTTAAATTTAGGAATTTTTAAATACATTTAAATATACAAATAAATTGTAAAAGAATTAAATATTTGAAATTCAATAGAAATATGTGTTTTATCAAATAATATATTATATTTTTATCTTTAAAAATATGTGTTTTTAATACCTATAGATTCCGTGTATAAGATAATATTTTTTCTGAAATCATCAGCTATCCAACGGTATATCATACATCTATATTGCAATTATTGTGTTCAAAAACTCAAAATTGCATAAAAAAAAATATGTTTACATTTTTCTCTTTTAGTTGTTTATCAAATTCGCTCAGCTTGCATATTTACACGTTATTTATCAATGCTAATAAAATGATGTTCCAATTTTTTCATATATAATTCTAAAGATCTTTAGAGGAAGAAAATTTAAAATATAGGCATTGAAGCCCTGCCAGACTATTTCAATCAGAATGAAACCTAAATCATATTAAAGCGCATCAAATTTTCCATGGATATAGGGAGTTTAATCAAAATCGTTAGAGCCCTTTTTGAGAAAACCGAAAAAAGGTGCAAAATGCATGGTATAAAGTAGATCTTCCGGTCAGCTAATTTTAATGAAAAAGTTTCTGTAACATCTCGTGTGTATAGTTGTCTTAAATATGAAATTTCAGTTTCATAGGACTTTTCGTTTTCACCCGAAAGTTACCGCACACACAGAGATTCTTTTGCGGGACTTGGTTTTTTGGACTCAGGAGACCCTAAAACGTGTATTTCCGTTGAAAACTCTTTTTTTTTTATTAATATTTTATTGAATTTTACAACTGTATTAACATAAATACAATAAGTAAAACTGTTGAATTAGAATACAGGGCGTGAAAGGCTTGTGAAGAAACTACCCAGCGGTAGAACTTTGATGTTTATTTAAGTAAGTAGATCCCGAGGCCATCTTCTTTTCAATCGCCTAGGAGGGTTGTCAGGAATATGTGAGGTTGATAGGTTGCGGACAAGAGGGTTTATATGGGCTGGGAGTTTGGAATTGAAAGTGCTATATCTGGTACGAGAAAGGTCTGTAACAAATGGAATATTAAGGTCGTTATGGATTATTTTATTTGTGACGAAATAAGGAGCATTTAGGATTTTGCAAAGGATTTTGGATTGTAAGGATAGGATACGGAGGGAATTAGATGGCTTCGTAGAGCCCCAAAGCTCGATTCCATATGTCCAGATGGGTTGATGACGGTAACATAAATGAGCTTTCAGTTGAAAATTCGAATTCAAAAATTTTCATGATTCCAATACTTTCCCTTACTATATATTTCATATATAGGTAAGTGAAAGTAAAAACATTAAGAGAAAAACAATAAAAACTAATTATTTAATTTAATGCTATCCCACATTCGATAATTATTAATTTATCAGTTTTTAAATAATTATCGTTTCCTGTATGAAGTGAATGAGCTAAGCACCTAAGTTAGGGATGAAAGAGTTTGGACTGGTAGCGTGTGAAACAGATATTAGCTGTACGCTCATCTTCCTGGGTGAAATGAGTATTTGAGGGATATATCGTAAAATATGTCATAATAAAGATTGTAATTAAAGTTTTGGACAACACTAGATTACTTATAACTTGTTTCACATGTTGCTAAAAGGACTTTTAGTAACTGTATTTTATTAAAGCATTATGTTATTATGGTAAGTGGCGCTAGTCGAACTTAAAACCTCCATATACTAGTTTTTTTAGCTTTTATTTCTTTAATTAATCATATTTTACTTCTAAAAGTCTCATTCAATATAACACATCCCAAGACATCCCGATTTCGCTCAAAACTCTACCTTATTTTTCATTAAAAATATGTTAAAAAGTTTTTTTGATCTCTTGAAATAATGGCGCAATGTCCTATTCTATTCTCTACGTTTCATCAAGATACCTAAATGACTTCCATTTTTCCTTAAACTTTTCCCCGGAAATCTTCGAGGTTGCTTCAGATTCTTTATCTGACATGCCGAGTTAATTTTACTCCGTTTTTCTAACGACACAAAGTGGAAATTATGACCGATTTAGGAGGACAAAATTCTGAAACTTGTACATATTTAACCTAGATTACTGAAAAAAATATGGGAAAAAATGATAAAAACTAATTAATTTTTTGACTCGACCGGCGAGCACACAGTGTTAACAAAGCAAATTTATTTCCTAAAATCTAAAACTTCTCTACATTGAAGACCCAGAATATGAGAAAAATAATACAAAAAAATTAATTATGGCTCGTAGTGGCTTAAACCTGCTAATAAATGTATTTTAAATAATTTAGGAAAGTCTTCGAATTAAAGACTGTAAAAATTTTGATTCGAAGTGTTTTGTTAGAAAACAATTA
Organism: Piezodorus guildinii; assembly: GCA_023052935.1. NCBI lineage: Eukaryota > Metazoa > Arthropoda > Insecta > Hemiptera > Pentatomidae > Piezodorus > Piezodorus guildinii. The sequence goes on along the minus strand of CM041296.1, from coordinate 102,340,084 downwards.
TGTTCACCCAAAACGCAAAATATCGCAAAAATTCTTTGCAACATTTAAATAATAGAAGGATTGGTGAAAGAAATCCTGCAAGAGAAGCCTTGGGGTAACATGGGGGTTATATAATTTTTCGTTACTGCATAGGGGCATACATTTACAAATTGCTAAATTAACTCAACAAATAGATTGCAATGTATATTCAATAACGAGTTCGGAAATATAATGTCTTAGCTGTCTGAGCAATGTCCATTGTTATATAAACGCAAAAAGACTTTGCGCTAAACGCACCTTGTACTCGATAAATGGCCATCGAATAAAGATAATCCCACTGCTGGTTATTACGTACCAGTGCGAACAGGAATGATTCACTCATTTAATATTTATTTGTAAACTCGGTATGATGAGAAATATTAGTATTAAGTGTCTTACCGACTAATAATAAAAAGTTTAAGCAATCAAAAATTAAATTGGTGATTTTGCCGTGTGTGCGCCAGTCGCATAATCTTAAATTGTCCGAAATTAATTCTTTTTTTTTTTTTTTTTTTTTTTCTTCTAAGCTCCTGCAATGCTGGTAAGTTCTCCTTAAATTAATTCTTACCACTAAGATACACTTTATCACAAATATCTCAATAAAAAAAAAACACGAGTAGGAAACAAATATGGGTTTAATATTTCTCTATGACTTGTAAAAACCACAGATCATCAATTGAGACGTTGATTTCCAAAAGGTACTATATCCATTCTAGGAAATTTTACAGGAAGCGCGAAGATCTCTCATTACTATATTATAAAACTAGCTAATTTGGGTCTTTTTGCCTTAAAATTTAGAATTATTTTTTTACTATAATAATAACATCATATTAAAGTTATGAAATGATTTTTTTTAGAATGATTTGGAACGAAAATAAATGCGTAATTAGTACTTTTAGAAAATGACCGCATTTCTAAATCGCGTTTTTTAAGGACTTGAGAAATCATTAGATAACATGAAATAGAATATTTAGATAAAACTAAATGATGAGAATACAAATATGTAAAAAAATCAATTTCATAAAAAATGTCCTTTAGTATCGTACCTTTTGGAAATCAACCTCTCAATTGTCTATCTAGAATTGACTGCATTTCTCAGTGACGAAGAAATTGAGTTGCGGACAGGCGATTAATGAAGTATACAAAGTAAAGAAATATTCTACTAAAAAAATTGAGGGTCTTTTTTACATTACCCACATCAGTTACATATTTCTAAAAGGGTTATTTCTCTTATTAAGAGAATACTTGTAAAGAATAGATGTCTAAAACGCTGAAAATTATTACACAATGGTTTATTATTTTCAAATAACAATATTAGGTTATAACTGTTTATAAAGCTGTAGATATGCAATTAAGTAATATGAAAAGCAATAAATGATTCAAAGGAAAATGACACCACGACTGCTAATTTCAAAACGCCAGATATCTGCTAGTTCTGAACCAAAAAAAAATGTATTTATTTATTTTTTAATTAGGAGAAACTGATTTTTTTTTATTCGTTATTCGGATTCAACGCTTCTTGAAACGTAAGCCCTCAATTTTTTTTTTTTTTTTTGTTTGGCCGATTTTAAAAGTTCATTATTGAAAATAATAAACTTAAAGCATTTATCCTGGACTGTGTCTTTTCTCTCGATATTCATTAAAATAAAATTTCCTGATTTTAGAACACATTACATTTTTTCTCTATTATCAATAATAACTGAGTTATCGGGGAATCACATCTCTTACAAGTTGTGGCTTGACCATAGAAAATGATTTTGTATGCGTTGTCTTGATCTCGAAAAGTTTAAATCTTAAATGATAACCGAGTTTTGGTAGAATTACATCTATTATAATTTGTTAGTTGAATACACAGGTCTACTCTCTTTCTCTCTACATACTTTTCTCCAACTTCAAAAATAACTGAATTATGAGTGTATTTATGTGTACGATTTCAATTTTGTTTTCTTTCTTTTTCTCTTTTATATAATTATTCGCGGTTTTTGTTTAAAAAACACCATTCAATTTTTTTCTATATCTTCAAAAATAACTGAGTTATTGAATTAAATCACTTTTAATTAGCCGCCATATCAAAACTAACCAGCTGATATCAACGTCTAGATGTTACGATTATCTTTGAATGGACTAGTATTATGTTGGCAAATTGAAAAAATAGACGAAATTTGTCCTATCAGAAATTTAGTGGACCATATTTTTGTATATTATTTTCAATAATGAGTCTTTGTAATCGACCAAAAAAAAGAAACAAAAAAAAATTACCAATAAACTGAACTTAAATAAATTCTGAACCTTTGTAATCAACCAAAAAAAAAAAAAAAAAAAATATTACCCTTCTCCCCTCAAAATGTAGAATTCGAATAATAAATAAATAAAAAATTCTCCAAATGATTAAATGAATATATACCAAAAAAAAGAAAAAAAAAAGCTTTTATTGCTATTTAAGTAGAGAAATGAATGAAAAAAGAATCGTAGAAATCGGTTAACAACTAGCAGAGATATATCGTTTTGAAAATCAGCAATATGCCATTATCCTTTGAATTATTGCTTTTCATATTACTTAATTACCCATCAACAGCTATATAAATAGTAGTACCCCAACATATTTTTTAGGTTAACATGTTATTTAGAAATAATAAACCGTTGTGTGATAATTGCAGCGTTTTTTGCTATATACCATTTCTCGCTGGGTACTACCATGTAAGAACTATATTATAGCTAGGGGTCTATAAAGAGCGCATTGAAATGCCAGAGTTTCAATTAATGTTCTTGTTCTAGCGCAATATAGTACAATATAGCTGGAGGTGTTTGTTTCAATCAAAAGGGAGAATAATTCTGCGTATTTAAATCCACTAATCATGAACTTTTGAAATGCGATTAATGATGGTGTTAAAGACATTTGTGCAATCGAGACCACAATTGAGACGTTGATTTCCAAAAGTTACTAAAGGACATTTTTTACGAAATTGATAATATGACATATTTGTATTCTCAGTTTAATCGATGGTAATAAAAGTACCTGATTCATCTATTGTAAATTATTCTTATGGAAATACATTTGGTTTGTTTATGTCTGGACGAATGGCTATACAACGACGAAACTTTGCAGGAAAGAGTTGTATATTTCTGCAAGAACTATAAAGGACTGGAAGAATATGCTAAGAGAAGCATTATTTATGAAACCTTCACGAAGTAGAGAAGACCTTCATGTAAAAATTGATTTAAGTTTTTTTTTTCTTATAGGAAATATCACTTCAGAAGAACGTACGTAAATCAATGGTATTTGAAGGCGTTTGCAGAAAAACCGAGGAGGTTTTTCTGTATTCCGTGCCAAACAGAAAACCGGCTACATTAACTAAATGTATTTAATATTTTGTACACCCAGGAACAACGATATTTTCTGACTGAATTTCTAGAATGCGTAACAGGCATTTTAAAGTTAACCATTAAGAACATTCTGTTGATCCTAATACCGGAGCCTTAGACTCAAGGAATTGAGTCACTGTGGAACAGCACTAAAAGAAGGAACAAATTTGAATGTGGAACTAGATCATCTTAGCGACTCATAGCTATGTGAGTTTGTTTTCAGAAGATACAAAAACGCGGATATTTTTGAGTGTATTATGAAATGATTTAAAGCATATTGGCTCCCTAAATGTACATGTAAACGAATTGTATATTAATCAATTATTTTTTTTAAATTTTGAAGCTTGGTAAAGTATTGCGATCGTGAAAATGTTCTAATTCCAGTTTTCAACGGAAATACAAGTTTTAGAGTCCTCGGGGTCCAAAAAACAAAGCCGTGCAAAAAGGTCTGTGTATCCTTGTGTGTGGGTTGTAAGTCTCGCACAAAAAAAAAAGTCGAATAAAAATGAAATTTATAAGCCCTTGATGTTAAAGCAACTTTTTCATCACAATCAGCGAACCAGAAGAGCCACTTTATACCATACATTTTCACCTTTTTACGATTTTCTAAAAAGCGGCTCTAACAATTTTGATTAAAATCGCATTAGTAGTTTAATTTTATTGGGCGTAAACATCATCTAGGTTTCATTCTGAGAGAAAGAGTTGACAGGTCTTAATTGTCGATATTTTAAATTTTCTTCCTCTAAAGTATCTTAAATTTTATAGATTCCAATTAATTAACCATATGTTAGCATTGATAAAAATAACGGGTAAATACATAAATAGTAAATAGAATAGAGCACTAATTCAACATTCAATTAACCTCAAAATCATAAATTTATTTTGATTCCTTTTTAATTTTTTTAAGTGATCCTTTATGACCCGAAATGTTTCAGATGAAGACTCTCAGATTTTCTTTAAAAAGAAATACATTACATATTTTGTCATTACTTCCTACAACACAGCAGAAGTAGGGTGCACCTAAGTTTGTCTAATAAACGCAAAAAAAAAAAAAAAAAAAAAAAAGAACGGGAAGAGTGGACTATCGTACAAACCATGTAATAGATTTTTTAAACATTTGTGAGCTTTCAACCGCCCAGCACCTCCTTTGTTCATCTGCGGCCTGTTTGGTTCCGTTTTATTCACAGGTAAATTACACTACATGGTACCAGGAATAACTTCTATAATTCAACCCTTTTTCGTTGCGACAACTTCCACTTACACGAATTACCAATTATTCCTGTTTATCTTATCCATTTTTATGTGACACGTACACCAATAAAATATATAACAAACTTTCCTAAAAAATGTACTTTTATAAACTGGATATAAATCGAGCTAAGAACCTCCAATTACACAGAATTGTTCTGAATTGTCTATAAATTAAAAATATAACTTCAAGTTTTACACTTATCATCGATTAATAGTCTGGAAAAATAGTATAAAATATAATTTTTTTTACAAAACCCTTAAAGGCTTGTAGCTCACCTTTGGCTATGATCCCAAAAATAAGTTAATAAAAGTTATACTATATTTGCATACTTAATATTCATTTTCCAGCGTGCCGGAGCTCATTCAAAAATGACCTAACTACCAAGATTCAATAACTGCTCGAGGCGTTCGACTCAGTGTCCCATAGTCTACTATGTAAGACACTGCAGGTACACCAGTTTTCCGGCAGCTCTACACCCTCTTGCGGTCATTTCTCCAGGGGCGTAAGAATAGAACGTTCTGGTTGGTGCAGCTTTTCTTCGAGGAAATCGACCTCGACCTGTGGATTCCTCAGGGTCTTTTATCACCCATACTATTCTCCACTACACAGCTGAAATCTTGGAGCAAAATACAAAATAGCTACTGTCGCGGCCTATGCGATGACATAGCAATCTACAGTAGCTCGATGAGCTGCTTGCAATGAGATTACAAAAAATCTGAGAGGACTAAAATTACAGTTAATCCCAAGAAGACCGACTGTATTATCTTTTTCCAGAAGAATAAGCTCCCTCTACCGAAGACCTACGGGTAGCGTGGAATCAAAAACAAGCGGCAATAGGATAGTATAACTGGGCATCACCCTGGAAAGCACTTCACATTGTCCTTTATCACTGCCTCATAAAGATCTAGACCAAGTCCTTTCGAATAAATCATTTACTAAACGTCGCCGAATCTATCCTCCGCCTGAAAAATATTAATCATTAATTAGACGCACTCCGGATGCTATATAGTGATATATAATTGCACCATTGCAAAAAGCTCCAGCAGTTTCAAAATGGAGTACTGAGACGAATGGTGAGCAACTTCTCTACAGAGGACGAAAATAGACCAAAAGACACCTTCGAAACTTCCGACCTAAGTCAAGTACATCTCCGGAGACATATCAAATTCTTTGGTAGTCTCGGTACTGCACGAACCACACTGTTTAATACCCCTGACTCCGACAAGACGGCCACAGCGCTGGCAAGTACTATGTACAGACCCTCAGACTAGACTGAGAAACCATAACTTGACAAACTGACTAAGAAAGACAAGTTAGCCCACTCATAGGTACGTGACTCCCATTCGCTCCCATATACCAACAATTTTTCGTATCCTTTGTAACCTCTTAGAATGCATGTAATGCAGAAAAAGATCTCAGATTCCTTCCTTTATTTCGAATTCCCAACTCCAATCCTCAAGGGGCTTAGAACAATTTTTTTTTGCTTTAATATTACTAATTTCGGAGAATCTAAAGCTCTGCCATATACTAATTTACTGGGCTTAGAAGAAAAACAAGATAAGTACTATAACAGAAAAAAAACGTTGGATGGTTTCTCACAATAATCGTATGATTTCGATAATGAAAGATTTCGGCTCAAATGTATTAAATTATATCAGAATTACTTATAATATAAAATAATTTTCACATGGTTATATATTACTTATCACTTAATGCTCCTATAAATTGGCATACTCTTGAAAAGTTCGATTACAGTCTGAAGTAAAAGTTTAAAAAAAGTAACGTTCACACTGCGACAAAAACCTACACACCAATTTTGTAGGCGATCATCACACACATTAACATATTCGCACAACACACCATATTCGACCAAAAGGTGATTTGGGACCTGCACGTCAAGATTAGGAGAAAGACACAACCAGCAGATAAAAGTACTTTACTTCTTTTGTCCAAATCATCAAAACAAAAAAATAGATAGAAACTGAATACTTATACATACCTACTTGAAGCCACTGGGGAGCCCGTGGCTGAGTTGCTAACGCGCTAGCCTCTCATGCTACAGGTTCTGAGTTCGAATCCCAGTCCCAGCGGGGCTTTTATATAAGGATAAAAAAAAATGTGGATTCACTCACAATCTCTCCCCCGGGTATGTGAGACCCGTCAGCCAAAGAGTGGCCACTCACAAAATTAGTCGTAGTGAGTGATGACCCTACACTAAAAATCGCATCATGAAACGTGAGTGTAAACTTTCAGGAGTTTACACGGCATGTCGCGCCACTGGAAGAAGAGGACTTGAAGCCACATGGACTTACACCCCACAGTTTCACGGTTCCGGAAAAAAGAAAACAAATGCAATAATTTCAATCAAAAAAATTTTTTTTTAAATATTTTTATTGAAATTTATAACTGTGTTTTGTAATACAACTAGTAAATATGCTGGTAATGATAAAAAACATGAAGAGAAACTGCCCATTGGCAGCACTCTAGTAAAAAAACAACAAAACTCTACATATGGACTTACAACAACCAACAGTTGCCCCACAAATACGAACTGTCTATTCGCATTTTCATAGCAAACTGTACGGACGCGTGAATAGACTAATAAAAAACATCTCAGTAGCTGAAACACCTGTTAGAAGAAGGCTGAAAAGAAGCTGGATAAGAGACTTGTTTTGCTGAACAAATCCTAAGAAGGGATGCTGCTGGCCACTTTCCTTCTCCACGCCTTGTAATTTGCTATTGTCAAATTACTTTTGACTTGTGCGCATATAAAAATATGAAGAAAAAAAAGTATTTACTACTAATATGAAGGAAAAAAAAGACTTATAGATCTATCAGACTGAAACGTTATTTGTATATATAAATGTATTCAAATTATTGTGAGGAATGAAAGGGATGTGTTGGCCTGTTTTTTTTTTCATCAACTGCAATACTTCAGGACTCTTTTCTTAGATTATGCCAGTATTATGGGGGACGTATGCGACAATAATGAAATATGTTCCTGATGAAAGAAAGATATATTTATAAGATAAACTATAATGATTAAATTATTTTCCACAACTTTTCAAAAATTCATAATTATTTTCAAAGCTTATTTTTTAAGATAGTATGTTAAATTGTTTCTTTTTTTTTGTAATTGATTATTGCAAATAATAAACTGTATTGTAAAATATAAAATATAATTTTTGTAAATTGACAGTGTTAATATAAGATAGCTGATTGAGATTCCAAACCACGCAGAATATTAATTACTTGAAGATGGTATAAAAAGGACTAAATCAATCTCATAATTTAAATGATATATAGGTTTAGTTGAGTACAGCCTATTTTGTCACAACAATGCAATGTTTTTGTGTGTGGATTTATATATTTTATTTAAACCTTTATATATAATAAAACAAAATTTATATTTAATGCATTTTTGAATCACATTTGAACTAAGACGACTGCGTATTAACCATTGCCATGCAAAGATGTAAATGAGTAATCACAACAATAGGACGGGTCGAAATCCAAACAATAAAAACCCTAAGGTTTACTAAAATCTTAAATTATATACATTCTACGGCTAAGATATGTCCGAAAAATTCAAAACCTAACCAAAGAAGAGTTATAGCTCCTTTATTATTTAAATTTAATTTTCTGCATGACCTTGTGCAACACTTACTTTCTTATTTTGAGGGTTTGAATTTTTAGCCTAATGGGAATTTCTTTTCTTTCATTTGTTACTATTTATTTTTCTGTGCGTGTACATGTTGATATATTTATGTTTTTCTGATGAAAACTATGGATAATGGAGAAAAACCCAAATTTTTATTTTCCTCTCTAACCGTTTTTGACAATCGAACTATGGGCCATAAGAACTTTTTTGATCCTTTTGAGACTTACTATCTGCACCCTGAATATGACTGGACATTCATGAGACACTATGTATAGAAAGATGAATGGCAGTTGGAGAGAGACCATGAGGTATACTTAATATATATGTTTTTGTTTTTTTCCGCTGTCGAGACAGGCATTGTAAGCCCTTGGCTGCGTGGTGTAATCTGCTGGGAGAATGCTTGTACTACATATAATTTATAATATATGTAATGTTATATAATCGAATATACTACATAATGAATATCAATAGTTGACTGATGGTGAATTCAGAAGAAATATTTGTTCCTTTTTTAATGTCTTAATTGAATAATTAAAAATGAAACTTTTTAAATGTTTGTATTTAGTAATAAGAAGTATTTGTTTTCAACTTCAAAACCGACGCATACAAAACAAGGGCAAAATGAATATCTCAAGCTGTTTTGGTAAAAAATAATCGCATTTAGAAAATGATTTAAATTATTAAAAAATGGATCACCTGCAGCATATTGATTAATATAGCAGCCTTCTATGCTAAAGGTCACGGGTTCAAACCCACAGGTAGTCCTAGGATTTTTAAATGGGTGTAATAAATTCTTAGTTGTGCCGTCCTTCGGAGGAGACGTAAAAAAGTTGTCCCAGGCCTGTGCGATGACAATTACTCGTTAAAGATCCTTACTCTAATTAAGCCTGGATATGCAAACTTTAGGACTCTCAATGTAGAATCGTCCGATTAGCCACAGCAGCATAAAATGACTTTAAATTAATTAAAAAAATTATTGAAATGAGCTATTAAATTATGGAAATGACCGTCTTAAACGTCAGCCACCGACAATCCGAAGAGCGATCATGAATGAAATAATGAAATAGTCTTTACTATTTGTCACTTTGCCACTTCGTACGTCTTCATCAGGACATGTCAAGATACAGAAGCTTATTAAGATTTTATTAGCTTATTCTTTCATAAAATAGTAAATCGAAACGTCATACTTGGTATATTTTTACCAATAGAAATATTTTTAAAAAGTTACTCAAATATTCTTTTTGACGATCAGAGAGGGCTATTTAATATTTATTATCTTCGTCAGAAGATGGATCAAACATTTCTTTCCTTTCATTTTGTTTTCTGTAAATAAATCCAGCTTTATCACTGTATTTTCCGTCATAAGATAATAAGAATATTTCCGAGTAGAGTATTTCCGAAAAGATGGAGATGAGTAGTTTGTAGACAAACCAAATATCTCCAATTTGGGGGGGGGGGGGGAGGATAGGATATTGGAATAGGTTCTCGACCTTCTGGTTATTAGCACCGAATATGTTTGTATTAACAGATTTTTTTTATTTTTTTTTTTTTAAGAAGGTTTATTCATCTATTGATTCTCCAAATGAACGTGGAAAAAGAAAAAGGGAAAGAGTTTTAGAGCTCCAAGAACGTGTAGTTTAAATAGGTTATTTAATAACTAAAAATTAAAAAGAGAGCAAAAATCACCGGGAAAAAACCAAAATCAACAAAAGGACTTATCATAACCACAAGCTCACAAGCTCAAAATATGATTCTGATACTGCGAGTAGTAGTAAGAACAACTCCATAAAAGAAAAAAAAAAGAAAAAACACTAGAAGCCGAAATTATCAATAGTAAAAATAAAAATAAATTTTCTAAAAAAAATAGTTCTCAGTAGCAATTACAACGGTCAACAAAAATTATTCTACTTAGGAACCCTAAACACCAGGACTCTCAAAACGGAAGAAAGATCGATAGAACTTGAAGAAGCTCTAAAGGAAATAAATTGGCACCTCATAGGAATTTCGGAAATAAGAAGAAATTACGAAACTAAGGAGGGAAATATATTTATGCACTCCGGGGCGTCTAACAGTAACTATGGGATAGGTTGTATTTTAAATAAAAAATACAAACAAAATATTACAGAATTCAAATCTATTTCTCCGAGAATGACTAAATTGGTATCAAAAGTGGGATGAATAAACATTACCTTCCTTCAAGTACACGCACCAACTACAGTATCTAGAATTGAAGAAATAGAGGAGTTCTATGATAGTTTAGAACTTACTCTCAAAGAAGATAATAATAATAAAGTTTTGCTTGGCGATTTTAATTCTAAAGTAGGAATAAAAGAGGCAGGAGTCTATTCAGCGATGGGAGAATAAGGAATCGGAAAAAGAAATGAAAGAGGCTCCAAATTAGTTAAATTTGCTGTTAAGCATCTACTCAGGATACTTAATACGTTTTATAAAGCTAGTGCGAAGAAAAAATGGACCTGGAAAGCTCCTAATCAAGGAAAACACGAAATTGATTTCATTCTGGCAAAACATAACTCAGGTATGAATTTTGTATATCCTAAGTCAGAAGTGAAGTTTGATTCTGATCACCACCTTGTGATAGGGCAAATGAAAATACATAGCAGAAGATTTTTTGCAGGCACCAGGATAACTCTCACGAGGACTGTTTCGGAAAAATATCTAGAAAATCTACTTAGTAAAAAGGAGGGAATGAATTTCGACAAAGAAGACTCTATTGAAAACTTATACTCCAATTTACTGAAATGTATAAGGGATGCATATGAGCAGGGAACAAAAACAGATAAAGCAAGGGATAAACGAAGCAAAAAACTATCTGAAGAAACTCGAAAACTTATAGATGCAAGGGAAAGACTAAATAGAATTGTCGATAAAACATTGGAGCAAACAGAACAGCATGCAGAAGTTCGAAAACTAGCAAGGAAAAAGATTGCTATAGATCTTCAACTCTATAATGAAAAAATAATATATGATAGTTTATCAAGTACAGGTTCCATAAAATAAATTAAGCGCCATACTGTTTCTTTCAATAAAAACTAATAAAAAAGATCAATTCAACCAGGGGAGTCTCTATAACAAACCGGCAAGCAATAGTACAAGAGATGACAAAATATTATAGAAACTTATATAAAGACGATACTAAAACGAAAACATATCGTCCTGAAATAGTAAAGGAAAATAACGAGGACCTAAGCATTCTAGAAAAAGAGGTAGAAAAGGCTATTGAAGGTTTGAAAAAAAAAAAAGCAGCAGGCAGTGACGGTTTACCAAACGAGCTTATTATTGAAGGTAAAGAAGCTTTGATAAAACTGCTTAGTATCATCATCATCAATCCGGCGCTACAACTCGGTGACGAGTCCTGGCCTCCTCCACCAGCCCTCTCCAGTTATTTCTATCCTGTGCAGCCGTCATCCAGTTTCTCACTCCCAGGATATCTCTTGCATCTGCTGTCACACCATCTGTCCATCTAAGTTTCGGTCTTCCTCTTCTTCTGATGCCGTGTAGAGGTTCAGTCATAACGGCCTTAGGGATCTTCTCATCCTCCATTCTTGCCACGTGACCAGCCCACCGCAGTCTGCCAAGCTTCAAGGTCATAACGACATCATTGTCCTTAAAACCTGTATAGAGTTCATCATTGGTCCGCCTCCTCCAATGTCCATTGAGATGAACTCCTCCGAAAATTCGTCGAAGTACTTTTCTCTCAAAGACTTGTAGGTCATGTTCAGTTCTTTTACTAATAGCCCATGTTTCTGATCCATACAACAGGACTGGGCGAACCAACGTCTTATATAAATGGAGCTTAGTCGGCCTGTCTAGGAGCCGGGAGGTGAACTCTCTTCGGAGGCCAAAGTAGCACCTGTTTGCCATCAAAATTCTTCTTTTCACCTCCACTTCTGGTGCATTATCTTGCGTTACAAGAGAACCCAGATAAGTGAACTGGGCCACTTTTTCAAAGTTAAAGGGGCCAACATTGATGGTCTCACCGGGTAGGAGTTCTTCTCCTGTTGCCATGTACTTTGTTTTCCCCGCGTTTACCTCCAGTCCAAGCGTTCTGGCAGCCTCCATTAGGGCCAAAAATCCTTCTTTGACAGACTGCAACGACCGTCCTATGATGTCAACGTCATCCGCGTAAGCTAATAGCTGGATCATATGATTGTAAACGGTGCTATTTGTTTGGATACCAGCGTCCCTCACAGCTTTCTCAAGTGCCAAGTTGAACAATAGGCATGCTAACGCATCTCCTTGGCGGAGCCCTTTCCTTGAGGAGAACTCTTCCGTTCGATGCCCACCTACCTGCACTGTACACTTCACATCCCTCATGGTCATCTTTATCAGCCGTATCAATTTATCGGGGATACTGAACCCTTCCAGGGCTTTGTACAGTTTTTCACGATTGATGCTGTCGTAAGCTGCCTTGAAATCGACAAAGAGATGGTGGGTTTTAACTTGATGTTCATTTCCTCTCTCTAGAATTGTTCTTAGAGAGAATATTTGATCAGTAGTTGATCTTCCCCGTCTAAATCCAGCTTGGTAGGCACCAAGCTTCTGCTCTGCAAATGGTAGGAGACGCTGGAATAGTATGCTTGATAGTATCTTATATCCACAGGAGAGAAGAGAGATACCTCTGTAATTCTGGAACTGAAGTTTGTCTCCTTTCTTGAAAATAGGGCATATTATTGATTTTTTCCAATCTTCAGGCAACACTTATTTCTCCCAAATGGTTAATATAAGACCTTGAAACCTCTTCAACAGCTCTCCACCTCCATATTTGAAGAGTTCAGCAGGCATGTCATCAGCTCCAGGGGTCCTATTATTCTTTAGCCGATTTATAGCATCCATTATTTCCTCATCATTGGGTGGTTCAACGTTGGATTCTTCATTCATCATCTTCAATTCTTCACTTGAATGCAACTCAGTGTGATGTGCAAAAGGTGCTGAACTGAGAAGATCCTCAAAGTAATTTTTCCATTGCGATAGGACGCCATCCTTGTACGCAACTATGTTCCCATTCTTGTCTTTACAAATTTCTGGCACCGTTGTGCAGGGACGTCTCCTTCTATTGATACTTCTGAAGAAATCTCTTGACTCTTTCTCCCTCCAGAGCTCTTCTAGTTTCCCCAGTTCTTCCCTCTCTCTTTGCCTTTTCTTACTTTGATGGAGTCTCTTTTCCTCTCTCCTTTTTATTTTATATTCCTCTACAGCTGTACGGGTCCTTTGTCTCAACATTTTCTTGTAAGCAATGTTTTTCGTGTTGGTGGCTATTTCACATTCTTTATCGAACCATGTCGATCTCGCTTCCTTTTCTCTTGGCCCCAGCACGATATCAGCTGTTTCCTTCATTGCGGCAACACAACTGTACCATAAAGATTCAACATCAGCCATGTGCACAGCTTGTGATCCGATACTCTTTGCTAGCTGTTCGGAGTACAACTGTTTGGTGTCAGTATCTTGTAATTTCTTAAGATTATAATGGTTACATTTTAGGGCCATAACTCCAATCCTTTTGAATGATAGCCTTGGTGTGAGATGGGCAATACACAAAAAGTGGTCTGAATCCACATTGGCGCTTCGAAATGTTCTCACATTTTGAAGACTAGACTTATGTCTTTTATCGACAAGGATGTGATCTATTTGGTTGACATGTTTCCTGTCAGGTGTGGTCCTTCAAGTATCATCTTCAATAAAATAATCAATGAAAAGTCAGTCCCTAGCGAGTGGAAAGTAAGCAAGATAGTAGTAATACATAAAAAAGGAAAAAAGGATAGCTTGGAGAATTTTCAGGCGATTTCAAATACTCAAAGTATCTACAAACTATTTTGTAATATTTAAAAAAATAGAATAATAAAAACTATATATGTGGATCACGATATAGAAGAAGCCGGCTTCCGTCCTACTTTCAGTGCAACAGATCAACTCCAATGTATAAATCAGCTCATAGAGAAAAGTAGGGAATACGACAGACAGGTCTATTTATGCTTTATCGACTATTTCAAGGCTTTCGACTCGATCAGACATAAGTATTTATGAGAAGCACTGTGTGAATCTGGCGTGGAGAAACTCTACATTGAAGTCATCATGGAGCTTTATAGGAACGGAAAAGCATTCGTGGCGTTAGATAGGGAAGGCGAATACTTTGAGATTGAACGAGGGGTGAAACAAGGGTGCCCTCTATCTCTGATTCTATTTAATTGAGTTTTAAATAGACTATTTAGAGAATTGAATTAGGAAAGCCTGGGAACACCCGTCAATGGGAAAATGCTGAACAAATTAAGATTTGCGGGCGATATATGTCTAATATCTCCGGACATAAACGGCCTCAGGCGGATGATAGAGGAAATAGTAGGCATTAGCAAAAAATATGGACGTAATATAAATACAGCAAAAACTAAAATCATGACAAACTCAATAAAAATACCAGTTTATGCTAACAATAGTGAGATAGAATATGTAGAGGAGTACATTTACTTAGGGCAGACGATATCATTTAGAGAAAATATGAATAAGGAAATAGAAAGAAGTGTTGAGCTCGGGTGGTGCAAATATTGGTCTCTCTAAAAGATCTTCAAAAGCAATCTATCACTAGATCTTAAAACCAAAGTTCTGACCACATGTGTATATCCCACGGTTCTCTACGGGGCTCAAACCTGGGCACTTACAAGAAAACTCGATCGGAGGCTGAATACATTGCAAATGCAGCTTCTAAGAAGTTTAATGTTTATTCAGAAAAGGGAAAGAATAAAAAACAAAAATATTCTTCAGAAAGTGAACATTAAAAGTCTAAGGGTTGAGGCACATCGATTGAAATGGAGTTGGGCTGGGCACTTAGCCAGGCTGAAAGACGAAAGATGGACCAGACCTTGCATGGAGTGGATCCCGAGAGAGGACAGCAGGCTGAGGGGGCGACCACATCGCAGGTGGAGGAACGAATTGACGCAGACTGTTGACGAAAACTGGTGGCTGGTTGCGAGGGACAAACCCTGGTGGATAAACTTTTTAAAAAATATTTAATTTGTGTTTTATTTTGGTGTATTTTTTCAAGGACTCTGTTTTGTTTTTTAGGGTTTTTTATTTTATAATTATTTGTATTTTTTCTTTCTTTGGATTATTTGCTTCTTTTTTTTTTCAATATTTTATTATTTCTAACCATAGCCAACTACTATAAATTCCTCCCTATGCCAATAAAGCTTTTATTATTATTATCTATCTATTGTTTAAAATTTAATTGATTACAATTCTTTTTCTTCTTTCCTCTTTTTTTTTCTTTTTTCAGTTATTTATTTTATTTTAATATTTTTTTTTTATTATTGTTCTTTTCCTTATAGTTTCTGAAGCAGATGACACTCTTTGACGAACCTCAGCAGTGAACCAATTGTTTCACCAGAGTCCTTCAAGCTCTCACACAGCGATCTTGGTAGATTAAATTTATCCATAAGTGCATGGAATTTAGGGCAGTTCTCAATTATATGTTTTATTGAGAGAGACACTCCACACAAGCCACACATTGGTTCGGGGATCACCTGGGGGGAAGTCGGGATCACATGTAGGGGGATGGCTAGCATAACAGCCTCCCATGCCAAAGGTCACGGGTTCAAACCCGCAGGTGTTCCTAGGATTTTTTAATGGGGGTAAAAAATCCATAGTTATACCGTCCTTCGGAGGGGACGTTAAAAGGTGGTCCCGAGCCTGTGCACTGTCAGGTGCTCGTTAAAGATCCCTAATATCCTAATATAACTTGGATGTACAAAATGTAGGACTCCCACTGTTGCATCGTCCGATTAGCCATAGTAGCATAAAGTGACGTAAAATAAATAAACAATATCTCCAATTAATGATACTCGAAATAATATGGAAAAAAAAACATAAAGCTATTTCCACTACTGAAAAACTTTTTAGGAATCATGGTTGAATCTCCTAAGTACATAGAAAGAACCTGAATCAACTTAATGAGCAGACATTGAGAAGAGCGGATAGGACCAACGAAAAGCTGCGTTGTCATCGAAAACGATAACGGTTATTATTTCAGATGAACACTATAACCTTTTGTTCTTGGTAAAACACATCGTTGATGAGTATGCAAATTGAACTTAATCCATATTCAATAATTACTGGAGTTTTGACTGACCATAACAAACTTGTTTTGCACAACCCGTGGGAATGTGCAGCTCTATTTAAGAATAATTTTGGCAACTTGGAGTTTTTTCCAAGTTAAATAAATTTCATCATATTTCTGTTATTATTACATTCTGTCTTTAATATTTTTTCATGCAGATGTCATAAAAACCAATTTGATCATATCAGTACTATGAGCTGTAAAAAAAAAAAAAATCCTATTATAGATTATACGTTTTCATTATTAAAATAGTCTAGCAGAGCTTTTTTATTATTAGTATTTATTAAAATTTACAAATATATTAATTATACAACAAGTAATTATGCAAGATGACAAAATTATCAAACGTTTAGAGAAAGTAAACAGCGGTAGTATTCCAACAGAGGTTGAATGAGGAATATTCAATATACCATCCTATAAAGTGTCCTAAATTTCGTTTATTCAAAATTATTGGCTATTTCCCATTAATAATAGTAAGAAATATATCACTAAGAGAGAGTATGAAGTAGGGAAGCAAGTGAAAGTTGTGTGATGTGCACACCAGATTTTTAATTACATATTGCCCTCATATCGTACCGCATTATCGGTAGCTATGGTGTTTCTATAGATTCTACAGTTGGCTTACTTTTACACTTCTGAGAAAAACCTATATCTTTACCTAGACAAAATCAGAGTAAAACAAGAAGACACTGAATACTAAGGTGGGTTCGTTCGATAGAAGAGCAAATAAAAAAAACAAACCGCAAAATTTGTTCAACGGAAGGGTTCATTTTCTGCATTCATGATATACGAGTATAACACGAAATTAAAATTATTTCTGCTTACTTTAAAACGGCTATAAAATGGCTAATGGTTTTCAGGAAATGGACACCAAAACTACGAAGACATGTATGACTGTAATTATATTAAATATCTTATGATTAACATAACTGATTCAACTTCAGCCTCACCTTATTTTTATTTTCTATGCCTAAAAACCCATGGTAAGTGTTCGATATAAAAGAGCAATAAAATCTAGTGAATAAATTTCACCTACCTTTCTCCCCATGAAATTTATTAACCGAAGGAATAAATTTACTGTGAAAGGTTTCCATT
Source organism: Piezodorus guildinii (assembly GCA_023052935.1). NCBI lineage: Eukaryota > Metazoa > Arthropoda > Insecta > Hemiptera > Pentatomidae > Piezodorus > Piezodorus guildinii. Next base: position 102,322,570 of record CM041296.1, on the reverse strand, counting down.
AAAGCATTTATATATTATTTAGATTATTAACAAATAATAATCGTCGCTATAGGCTGCTGTAACACTTACTAGACAAACGGTCAAACCTTCCTCTGAACTACAACAGCCTCAACTACTTGACTATTATAAGTCCAATCTGGACTTACGGAGTAAAGCTTTGGGGCTCTACTAAACCATCAAATTCTTCCCCCATCCAATCCTTACAATCCAAAATCCTTCGTAAAATCCTCAACGCTCCTTACTTTTTGACGAATAAACTTATCCATAAAGACCTTAATGTTCCCTTTGTTACTGATTTGGCCCGGACCAGGTATCAATCCTTTCATGACAAACTCTATTCGCACTCTAACCCACTAATTTCAATCCTTTCTTTCTCATCAATTCCGGATAATCCTCCGAGGCGCCTTTAAAGGAAATGGCCCCGGGACCTTCTAGTTTAGAATATTTTTAGAGTGCTTCCAATGGGAAGCTTCTCTACATGTGTATCAAGTCATTGTATTATATAACACATCACATTTACTGTATTTTTTAATACAGTTGTAAATACCAATAAAATGATTAAAAACAAAACAAATAATAAGGGGGAGCCCAAGGTTGGACCCAAGGGAGCCGTACCACGCCAAAGGTTGTAATTAGAAATCTGAGTCCCAGGTGGACTTTTTCAAGCGTATAATTAATTAATTGAGGATTCACTCACAACCACCAACTCGGTTATTTGATAGCAGTCAGCCAACCGGTGGCCACTCACAAAAGTAGGCGTAGAGAATGATGATCCTACCCAACATCATATCATCGAGAATCGTGGTATGGAATCTTAGGAAACCACACCGCGAGGCCAAAGGCTTCCACGGCCTGTCGCGCTCAGCGAAGAAGTACAATTAATAAACAAATATTATATATATAACATAAATTTTTTGCCACACTCCTTAACTTTATCTTACATAATTACCTTTACATATTCACAATATTTTTTTCTAAAATATTCAGATTTTCAACGGTAAATTATACATCTATATCACGTAATCTCAATTAAAAGAAAATTACAATTACAGAAAATATTCATCATTTAGTTGATCATCAAGTACTTTTTTATTTTATATGTATTCATCTTTTATCTCACAGCTAAAAACGACAGATGTTTAATTTTTTCGAATATTCAATATCAAAGTTACTTTAGAGGAAAAAATTTGGAAAATTTATCATTCCTGTCAGACTATTTCAATGAAGAGTAAGCCAACGTTATTTCAGATTTTTCAATACCGAGTTTAATCACAATCGTTTGGGAATATGGTAAAAATGTTTAAGCTGCATGGTATACAATTTTAGTAAAACAGCTGCTATAGAATCCCAGGCATATACCTTCTTAATTTAAATACTACATTATCTACGACATTTTTATGAGCTAAACATTGAAACCGCACAAACATACGCTCGCACACTCACATACTTTAGACTCATATAACCTTGAAAATTCGATCCAAACATTTTCTATTCTTATATATTCATTTTCATGTAAGTAAATATAAAAATTACAATTTTATTGAATCGCATCAGTAAACGAGATTTTATTCTTAGTAGTTAAATTATCAGATCATTTTCCAATATATTGAAAAACTTCTCATCATATTCTTTTAATCCCGAGAAAATTCAGAAAAAAATTACCTGTCACGTGCTGGCATCTCCAGCAGTTTCAACAAGTTATTTATGACTATTAATTTCCCTTTTAAACTTTTTCGTAAATGTTTATTTTTCAATTTAGTGAAATACATAAATAATGAACAGAAATATATTCTATATGCATATTTCAGTTGATTACTTTTTGATGGTTGGAATTATTTGTATTTAGTTCACTTCGCAATTATTATACTGAATGTTTTTGTTATTAGATTAAATGATTCTGAGAGTACCCGATTTCTTGAAAAAAAAAAAAATAAATAAATAAAAAAGGTATTTACAGTCATACCATAACAATACATAATCAATCATCTGATCAGAAAGCGAGTGGGCTTAAAATTATTCTGATGAATCTCTAGTGAATTTTGCAATTCATTTTATATTTAAGAGTATCAATTTTTTCTTTTTTTTTTTTTTTATTAAGTCTTAATGAAAATCGTTTAATTACTTACGAGTAAAAAGTAGTCTTTAATTAGTCCCACGCTATTTCTACTGGAAGCGAAATAAAAACAATTATTTCCATCTGAAAATGAATCCCTTCATTATATTTTATTGTCATTTTACAAGTGGTTTTGAAATAAAATAAAAATGTTGAAAATAAAAATACAATTTGAATGAGGTGTGATTTATGTTTAAAAGAGCTTTATTTGACTGATTTATAGTTTATATCTTTCGGGATTTTTAATTCATTGTAACGAAAAGTGAAATTAGAAAGAAAATATCTTGTTGTTTTTTGTTTTTTATATCGTTATTCATTATTGTGTTTCATTATCGGCAGAAATATTGGTTAATAAATGAAAATTGGTTCAGTTTATTTGTTTTGTTTTTTAAAGTGAAGAATATATTAGATACACTTTAATTTTATCTTCTAACTTGATTGCATTGTTTGTTTTAAAAATCTGGTGCGGGCAACACACGACTTTCACTTACCTCCATTTTTAAAATCAATGAAAGAATTTTCAAATACAGTTAGAGATAAAAATACGTGAAATTATTAAGGAATTAATCAAATTCAATTTATATAGAAACATGTGTTTAATTAAAAAATCTATTATAGTATTATCTTAAATAATCAGTTAGTTTTATCTTCTTTTCATCACACTCCATTAACTTCTAAAAGCTTGTGTATGAGATGATATTTTTTTTTAAATCTTTAGCTTTCCAACGGTATATCATTCATGTATATTACTGCTCTTATGTTCAAAAACGAAAAATTGCATTAAAAAAATATTTTTTCTGTTTTCTCCTTTAGTTGGGTATCGAATTTATTCAATTTATATATTTACCTGTTTTTCATCAGCGTTAACCTGATAAGGGGAAGAAAATTTAAAATATCGGCATTTAAGCCCTGTCAGACCATTTTAATCAGAATGAAAACCTACATGATATTAAAGCCCATTAAATTTTACATCGATATAGCGAGTTTAATCAAAATCGTCGGAACCGTTTTCGAGAAAATCGAAAAAAGGTGCAAAATGCATGGTATAAAGTGCCTCTCCTGGTAAGCTCATTTTGATAAAAAAAGTTTTGTCACGTCTCGGGCGTATAGTTGTCTTAAATAAGAAATTTCAGTTTCATAGGACCTACCGTTTCCGCCCGGGAGTTACTACACACACACACACAGACCTGTTTGTGGGACTTAGTTATTTGGACTCAGGAGACCCTAAAACGCGTATTTCCGTTGAAAACTGGAATTCGAAAATTTTTACGATCTTAATACTTCCCCTTACTATATATAGTAAGTGAAAGTAAAAAAGTATAGAAATAATAAAGGTTCCTGTATTATTCGGTGTATAACTATTTTATATTAACTATTTAAAGTACATTTTACAGATTTAATTTTATATTTTATTAGCTATTTGAATTTTATACGAAACGTATTATGAAAGTAAAGGAAGGACGGCAACGGAAGCACCTCCTAAATCAGAGGAATTAAGAGATTAGCTTTTCATGTCACCGACAGAGTAACCGGCTCTGTTTCAGAAGACGTCAAAAGGAAACCGCGACTTTATTTCGCGCACTGGGATGATATAATTTTTCCCCTTTAGATGTCGCTCCGTTTACTTCCCTTCAGCCAATCAAAAACCAGCGAGGAGGCTTGGAAGGGAGAACTTTATAAAATGACTAGAGAAGAAGTTCTCGCTCTCATTTCTCTCATTTTTTCTACAAATGAACAGCTACTTCAATTACAACCATATCTATTGCTTAATCTATTATCTAACTATTGCTGCGATTTCGTTGATCTTCACTCCAGCTGCTGTACTTCTCTCCAATCATCTCTTCAAAGTTAGTAATTCTGAAATGTATTAGTTAGTAGTTGTAATTTTAGAGTAAGTGGAATTCTTAAACTCAATATAATTTTGTCCAATAAATGTTAAATATAATTGTGCATTTTAATAGATATTAAACATCTTGTAAAATTATATTTTTGTTACATCTGCTCGCCAGTAACTGTCGGACTAATTTGTTGTTACTAATTATGAGGTAGACGGGAAAGATGTAGCAATGTGTATGTATATATATATATATATATATATATATATATATATATATATATATATATATATTATATTTATATATATATATATATATATGTGTATATATGTGTATATATATATATATATATATATATATATATATATATATATATATATATATATTCACCAACTTAACATGGCTAAAAACTTAATTTTCCTTTAAAAATCAGTTATCACCATCCCATTGTAAATTTCAGATATGATATGTTGATGAAAGTGCTGAAGATAGTTATAATATGAGCTAGAAAGAAACTTCAGGCGAAAACATTGTTCCTATACTCAACGTTGTACGCTTATTTAAGTGAGAATGTATTAAACTATGTTGATGTCATGTGAGATCTGTCATCATTATTATCACAATTATTTTATTGCGATCCCCCATTCGATAATTATTAATTTATCGGTTTTTAAATAATTATCGTTTCCTGTATGAAGTGAATGAGCTAAGCACCTAAGTTAGGGATGAAAGAGTTTGGACTGGTAGCGTGTGAAACAGGTATTAGCTGTACGCTCATCTTCCAGGGTGAAATGAGTATTTGAGGGATATTTCGTAAAATATGTCATAATAAAGATTGTAATTAAAGTTTTGGACAACACTAGATCACTTATAACTTGTATCACATGTTTTTAAAATGCCTTTTAGTAATTTTATTTTACTAAAACATTATGTTATGATGGTAAGTGACTGCTAGTCGAACTTACACTTCCATATACTAGTATTTTCAGCTTTTATTTTTTTAATTAATCATATTTTACTTCCGAACGCCTCATTTGTTAAACTCTTGAATATAACCTCTGAAAATACTAAAACACTGTACTTTTACACAGAGCAAGTCTAAATTTAAGAGGTTTTGTGATAGATCACTAACTCAAAAAATGTATCTTAATTTATTTATTATGATTTTCGTTTTGTTTTTGAAGTCATAAGAAATGGATATAGTTTTTGCTAATTATTATTGTTTATTTTATTTTATTAGTATTTTTTTTTTTTAGGCATATGGTCATACCAAAAGTTATAGCCATCACATACCACGCTGTGTGAAATGCGGTGAACAGCATAAATCAGAATAATGTACAAGATCAAGATCTACACCTGCTGTATGTGCTCTGTGCCTCAAGGACCACCCGGCTAACTACAAGGGTTGTGAAATCTACAAGAAACTCAGAACCAGATACCAAAAACCTCAGGATCCGAATGAAACAGCTGTACCAACCAGAAGCAGAAGAGAACCATCTGAACAACAACTGAATTCTAACGTGTCATTTGCCCACTTGCTTGGAGGAGGAAACCAGAATCATGAAGTCAAGGCACTGCCGGAACAACGTTTTCTTCAACAATCTCAATCTATTGTACAACAATCTATTCCTCAAAGTTTACCTAATCTTAAAAAAAACTCCTCAACATCAAATTTCTCATATCCCTTCACCATCTAACGTCACAGATCTTACCAGTCTAATGACATCTCCGAAATCAAATCTCTTGTTATGCCGCTTATATCACTCCTTACAAATCTAGGATCAAATCTAATCCCTGCCTTGAAAAATCCTTGAATGATTTCACCTAACTCCATATCCATTCTCCTATGGAATGCGAATGGTGTTAGAAATCATACTGATAAACTGACAGCGTTGTTGCAAGACTACATCAAGAAGTCTGTAACTCGCCTTGATGAACTATCCTCAGATCATAGTCCACTGATCCTAAAAGTATCTCTCACTCCAATTCCAAAACCCATTCCACCGTCATTCATCCGAGGCCCTGTCTAATGGAACCTTTTCCGCCAAATCCTGACCGATAATATTGACCTCAGAGTAACCCTCAAAACCCCAGATGATCTAGATAATTCCGTCAATTCCTTTACCACCGCCATCCAACAAGCTGTCTGGACTGCTTCCTCCCCTAAACACTCCAATATAAATCCAGACCAAAATCATTTTCCACAACCTATTATAGACCTCATCCACACCAAACGCCGAGCAAGATCATTATGGCAGCGCACCCGACACCCAACAGATCGCCGCTCCTATAACTTCTATTGTAGGCAATTGAAGAGGGAGTTGGCGACCTTCCGTTCCCAGTCCTTTAATTCCTATCTCTCCGCTCTATTAGCTCGTGATAATTCCCTGTGGAATATCACGAAAAAGATCCTAAAATACCATCAAGTTTCCCATCCTCTCCGACGTGGTGATGACTCCTGGGCTGCGTCTGATGAAGATAAAGCCGAGGAATTCGCCACACACCTCTCCAAAGTATTCACTCCTCACCCGAAATCCCACATCAATCACACCGCAAAAGTGCAAGACTTTCTAATGTCACCGATTCCACTTTCCCTACCTCCTAAAGCTATTAATCCCTCTGAGGTCAAATATCTTCTCCAAAAACTGACCCTCCGTAAATCTCCTGGACACGATCTCCTTACTCCCCAGATCCTCCGACAACTTCCGCAGAAAGCTATTATATTCCTTACTTATATTTACAACTGCATCCTACGCACCACCTATTTTCCTCTATTATGGAAACATTCCACTATCATTCTTTTTCTAAAACCAGGCAAACCTTCCAACAACACTTCATCCTACAGGCCTATTAGTCTACTCCCCATCCTCTCAAAAATCTTCGAAAGGCTTCTTCTTAAACGTATCCTATCCCTATTAGAATCTCAAAATCTTCCTTCCCATCAGTTTGGATTCCGTCCTCAGCATTCCACAGTTCAACAGGGGCTCCGAGTTGTAGACCATATTTCCTCAGCTCTTGAATGCAAAGAGTATTGTTGTGGTGCGTTTCTGGACATTGCGCAAGCATTTGACCGGGTATGGCACACTGGATTACTCTTCACTGAAAACCCATTTATCCCAGTCTCTATACCTCATTCTCCGATCCTATCTCTCAAACCGTTCCTTCCGAGTTCGCTGTGGTGAAGAATTTTCTAACCTTTATCCCGTTGAGGCCGGTGTTCCTCAAGGCAGCGTCTTGGGACCCGTCCTCTACATCCTTTACACTGCTGATATTCCTACACATCCTTATACCTTTCTGGCAACTTTTGCAGACGACACCGCCATCCTATCATCCAGTTCCAATCCTGAAACAGCATCCTTAAATCTTCAGAGACACCTTTTCCTTATCGAACACTGGTGTAATAACTGGCGTGTAAAGGTGAACGAAGCCAAATGTAAACACATAACCTTTACTCTTAGACGAAAATCCTGTCCGCCAGTTTATTTCAACTCATTACCAATTCCTCTCTCAGATACAGTCCGGTATCTTGGCTTACTGTTAGACAAAAGATTGACTTGGAACCCACATACAAGACTTAAAAGACAAGAACTCAACCGACGATTCGGACAGTTACACCGACTACTCAACAGAAAATCTGAACTTACAGTTGACAACAAATTATTAATCTACAAGACAATACTGAAGCCCATCTGGACCTACGGACTTGAGCTGTGGGGGACAGCTAAACGTACTAACATCAAACGCATTCAATCCTTTCAATCCAAAGTCCTCCGTACAATAGTAAATGCTCCTTATTATGTCTCCAACTATACCTTGCACCACGACCTTAATGTTCCATTTATTTCAGACCTAATTCCATCCAAATTTTCCAAATTCCACCAGAACCTATTTAATCATCCTAATCCTCTAGCTCAATCCCTATCCAGCTCCACTCATCCATACAACCCACCTAGAAGGTTGAAACGGCAGTGACCCCGGGACCTTTTGTAAATATATTGGAGTTCTAGCACTGGCTAGATTCTCCACTCAATGTGATGTATGTATGGGTGTGTGTATGTGTATATAGGTATAAGTGAATTCTTGACTATTGTATTGATATCATTATTGTGTATATAATTTTATTTTAATTTTATGCCGTGTAAATATTGTATGAATGTAGTATGTATGATATCTTTCAGCACTACTATTAATGTCCAAATTGGGACAGATTGTAATTTTACTGAATAAAAATTGTTGTTGGAAAAAAAAAAAAGTATTTTTTTTTTTTTGTGGTTAATTATAATTTATTTTTTATTGTACTCATATATGACTATGTACATATATTTATTATTATTATTATTATATATATATATATATATATATATATATATATATATATATATATTGTGTGTGTGTGTGTGTGTGTGTGTGGTTTCTTTAGTTTGTTACAGCAAAAAGTTAATAACTGTATATAAAAATATGATTTATGTACACACTCCTATTGTATGGGGACATCCTCGATTGCAATAAAAGTATATTCTATTCTATTCTATTCTAATTGTTTTATTTAATTCAACACCATTTAGTTAAAGGTTATTTCTTCTTTTTTTTATATATAAATATATTGTTATGAACTTTATTTTATTAAAAGTGTAATAACAATAACTTCATATTTTTTTCATTATTATTATTTGAATTATAAACTAATTATTCAATAATTAATAATTATAATCCATTATAATTATTCACCATTTTGAATCAGCGTCTATTTCAGGGAAGAAGAATAGTGCTTCATAAGGCTTTTTTCCTTAGTTCTAGATTAAACACTCACTCACAGACACACAGACCTTTTTCGCGGTACTCGCGGACTCTGGGGTAACTGTTGAAAACTCCAATTCAAAAATGTTCACGATCGCAATACTTTCCCTTACTATATATTTACTGCATATGAAAGTAGGTAAAAATCCAAAATGATCTAACTAAATTTACCTCACGATCTGTCTTTTAATTTTAATCAATACATATTTGAAATAAAACACCATTTTTCTTCCTTAATTGTATACTGAAAAATCAGAAATGGAAGTAATTAAATAAAATGTTTTAAAGTTTCGTATAGTAAAACCCTGATAGGGATTCAGTTAAGCATGAAGAACCTGCTACGCCCAGGGACATCCTGTGGTGTGACCAAGCTCATAATTTTACCGTACGGACCCTCTGTGGCTATCGGGAACGTACTATTGTTTGTAGGCTTTCTTCATCATCAATGAACCAATTCTAATTCACAGAATCGCAAATCTTTACTTTTAATAAAAACCTGATTATTTATAATTCAAGAAGAGTGAATCAAAATTCATTTTTCGTACCGCCTTGTAATCATCTCCATTCGCGTGTCTAAATATAAAAATGTATATTGTTACTTATTCATGAAATCATAACTTTTTGTACAATGAATGCAAGCAGATATTACTTTAAATTAGAATAATAGTTCTTAAACTGATACGATAAAATGACAAAATGTATAACTTTTAAAAATGTTCACCGAAATAAAAACAATATATTTTTGCTGAAGTTGGAAGATAGCACAACTAATATCGTTCAAATATCACTATTTACTACTATTATAACCGACTTGAATTTTTTTTTTTCGTTTTAATGTTTCTTATTTGTATTATTAAAAGAAATCATAGAAAAAAAAAATCTCAGAGATAAAATTATCTGGTGTGCCCAATCTCACTATTTCTTCACAACTTTCTTTTTCATAACTTTTTTTAATAAATTAAATATGAAATATTTTTCGGAGACTTTTCCCTAATTTATCTTCACTAAATAATCATAAATGATTATTTCATATAAAAATTGTAATTAATACAACGAACGGTGCCTCTAACTTAACTTTGTGGTACACGGCACCTAAATGTAAAATAAATAAATAAAAGAAGGTTGTATTTATTTTTCAGAGTAAAAAAATGTGGCCAACAGATTAATAAGAATCAATGAAATTGTGATTCAAAAGAATAATGGATGAAGAAATAGTTTGTTTGCTTTTTATCATTTTTACTTTTTTTACTCCACCATCTTTCCTTACATCTCAGAATCAAGTTTATCATCAGCCTTTCGTTTTAAATGAATAAAATTTCGGTGAACGGGCAATGATCTAAAAATTATTATATAAAAAAAAAGTTTTCATTGTCGATTAAAGAAGTTCATTATTAAAAATAATAAACCTGGAAGAATCAAAATGTTTTTTTTTTCATATTATCCAATCTAATTAACTTTCGGGTCTTAATTAATGGGATGTTTGTTTACCCTTTCATTCACTTGATTTCAGACCCTTTCTGGTTAATTAGGCGGTCGTTGATATTAAATATATCAAAATTGTGTCCAAAAATATTTGATACAGTAGATATATTTTTACTTTCACTTACTATATACAGTAAGGGAAAGTATTGCGATCGTGAAAATTTTCGAATTCCAGTTTTTAACGGAAAATCACGTTTTAGTGTCTCCTGAGTCCAAAAAACCAAGTCCCGCAAAAGGTGTGTGTGTGGTAACTCCCGGGTGGAAACGAATATTTCTATGAAACTGAAATTTCATATTTAAAACAGCTATACGCCCGAGACGTTACAAAACTTTTTTCATCAAAATGAGCTTATCAGAAGAGCCACTTTATACCATGCATTTTGCACCTTTTTTTGATTTTCTTGAAAACGGTTCCAACTATTTTGATTAAACTCGCTATATCAATGTAAAATTTAATAGGATATAACATCATCTAGGCTTCATTCTGATTAAAATAGTCTGATAGGGCTTAAAGGCCGATATTTTAAATCTTCTTACCCTAAAGTACCTTTAATTTTGTAGATTCAATAAAAATAACTATATTATCTTGTTAACGCTGATGAAAAACAGTTAGATATATAAATTTAATAAATTCCATACCCAACTAAAGGAGAAAACAGAAAAAATATTTTTTTAATGCAATTTTTCGTTTTTGAACATAATAGCAGTAATATACATGTATGATATACCGTTGGAAAGATAAAGATTTTAGAAAAAATATTATCTCATACACAAGCTTTTAAAAGTTAATAGAGAGTGATGAAATGAACATAAAACTAACTGATTATTTTAGATAATAATATAATTTATTTATTTATTTATTTATGTCACCTCTACCCTAGTGGGTCATTGGCGTTCAAATTTACATTTTACACTCTGTTATAATATAAACTTCTTTTTAAATACTTCAAGAGGATATTGGCTTTTTTTTCATCATCTTGTAATAATTCTTTTAGAGTTTTTTCCATTTTTAGTTCAATTCTTAATTTGTTGAAGATTGGACAATCTAACAATATATGTTTTACTGTTCTCACTGTGTCACATTTTGTACATGTTGGGGCTTCTAAACCTCGCAGAAGGTAGCCGTGGGAGAACTCACTATGTCCTATCCGAAGCCTGCAGAGGATCACTTCTTCTCTCCTTGACTTTCTGTTGGAGGTCTTCCAACGGGCACAATCTTTTTTTATTTCACTTAATTTAGATGGATTTGCTTCCATTCGACCTGCCACTTTTCCTTCTGTAAAGATCTGAACTGCCTTGTCCAGTCTTGCAGAGGGACTTTGTTGACCATCGTTGCTTGAGGTGCAGTCAAACGACGAGCAGAGTTTGCCGCGGTATCGGCTTTTTCATTGCCATATATGCCACTGTGAGCGGGAACCCATATTAATACCACTTCTTTATTCTTTATCTGGATTTCACAGTATATATTGTGGATTTCTGCCACTACTGGATGCCTAATCTTTGAGCTATGAATAGCTTTCAAAACGCTCTTTGAGTCGGACACAATGGCAAATTTTTGATAATGCTCTGAACCTCTTATATACAACAGAGCTTCTCTGATGGCATTGGCCTCTCCTGTGAAGACTGAGCAAGCTTCTGGAAGGTTGTATAGAAGTTCTTCATTCGCCGTTATGACCGAAAAACCTACAGAGTCTCCTGTTTTAGATGCGTCCGTATAAAGGATGCTATGATCCGGATAGTTACTTATTAGTTCTAAAAAGGCTACTTGATTTTCTTGAGGAACTAGTGCCCTTTTAGAAAAATGTGGAGATTCTATGATTGGAATTTTAGGGGTACACCAACTTGGTTTACAGACTTCTGGTAACTGTTGAACAATGGCTAGATCCATATTCAGAGATGAGGTTATTTCAAGTACTTTTTTTCCAAATCCATTTCTTAATAATGGTTCTGCACCGAATAGAACGTTTTTTAATGGATGTTTTGGAATTGAAACTATTTTTGCTCCGTATTTTGCCATTGTATAATGTCTTCTTGACTCGAGGGAGGGTTCACCAATTTCGACACTTACACTTTCGACCGGAGACGTTCTGTAAGCACCCGAACATATCCTAAGTGCCGCATTGTGTACGGGATCTAATATCCGCAGAATACTTTTCTTCGCGGTGCCGAAAGCACAAGAACCGTAGCCAATCTTGCTTTGTACTATTGCTTTGTATACAATTAATAGGCTGCTTCTATCTGCTCCCCAACCAGAGTGTGAAAGACACTTGAGGAGACCGAGCCTTTTCAAGCATTCTTTCTTAAGATTTTTGATATGGGGAATCCACTTCAAACCTCTATCTAATTGGAGACCGAGGTACTTTTGATGATCTACGAATTGGATGTCTTCCGTTCCTAATTTCAAAGTTGGATTTGTAGAGCATCCTCTCAATCTGCATAGGTGCATGGCTTTGGTTTTTTGTGTAGAAAAATTAAAGCCACTTTTTCGAGCCCAGATTTGAGCTTTTCTCAACGCCTTCTGAAGCTTCCACTTAATGAATTCAAGGGATTTGCTACGAATTAAGAGCAATATATCATCGGCAAATAATACAACTTTGATAGCTCTTTCGAAAATCTTGGGCAAATCGTTTGTTGCAACGAGGAATAGCGTAGCACTTAGAGGTGAGCCTTGAGGTGTACCATTTTGCAAAGTGTTAAGAGATGACAACGAAGATCCAACTCTGACTCGAAACATTCTATCTTTGAGGAAATCGGCTATGTAAGACCACAAGTTTCCCTGAATTCCATAATTTGTTAGAGTTCGCATCAAGTTCTCCTTACACATGGTGTCATATGCCTTTTCTAAGTCAAGAAAAACAGCTATCAAATGTTCTTTTTGGGCGAAAGCTTCTTCGGCTTCACACTGCAGGGACATTATTGCATCTATCGTTGAATAATGTTCTCTGAAACCAAATTGTTGAGGAATCAACAGCTTATTATGTTGCATAAAGTGCACAAGCCTGGTGTTCACCATTTTTTCTTGTATCTTCGAGAAACATGGTAGCAACGATATAGGTCGAAAGTCCTTGGGATGAATGGAAATATCTCTCTTCGGAACAGGTGCGATAATTGATGTTTTCCATAGCCTAGGAATACGCCCAGTCTCCCAGATGTCATTGAACAGTCGTAATAGATGAGAACGCCCTTCATATGGTAAATGTTTTATCATTTCATATGAAACCTCGTCAATACCAGGTGCACCATTATTACGGCTGTTTTTAATCACCGTTTCCATTTCTTCCATTGAGAATGGGACGTTATAATAATCATTGCGATAAGTATGAGTACCGTTTTGTGTTTGTTCCTGTTCGATCCTTTCTACTGTTTCCTTTCCACTGTGGGAGCTTAAAGAAAATACGTTAAATTGTTTTGCCAATGCTTCCGCTATTTCTGTGGGATCAGTGACTATTTCCCCTTCGATTTCCAAACCAGGTATTCCTTTGTTGTTTCTGATTCCACGGATTGATCTAATTTTGGTCCACATTAGGGCGGCAGGAGTTTCGTAATTAATTGACGAGACGAATTCTTTCCACGATGACTTCTTGCTATCTTTAATAATTCTATTAGCAATGGATCTAAGTCTCTTGAATTCAATGGCATCGCCTATATTCCGGCTTCTTCTATACTTGTTTAACGCCCGTTTTTTATCTCGAATAGCTGCTTGACATCGCTCATTCCACCACGGTACTCTTTTCCTAAGTTGTGCTTTTGAAGCAGTTGGAATATTCTCGTGAGCAGCTTGCAGTATTATTTCATTTAAGATTGTTACCTTAAAGTCTACGTCATTTTCATTACTTTCAAGCTTCTCGCTATTCACGATGAAGGATTTCTGAAAGCTCTCCCAGTCGGCCGCCGCATACTTCCAATGTAGCTTTAAATTATGTGGCAGTGATGATCCTTGGATCTTAACAATGATAGGGAAATGATCACTACCATATAAGTGGGTTTTGGTTTCCCAGGTACATTTAGGTGCCAATCTAACGTCTACAATAGTCAAGTCTATGGCAGAAAAGCCATTTCTAGCTGAGCAGAAGTGGGTTGGAGATCCAGTATTGAGAATAGTGGCTGTGCTGCTATCCTCTAAAAATTTTACGATTTTATGTCCTCTATGTCCATTATCTTGCAAAGGAGAACCCCAGACTAAGCTGTGAGCGTTAAAATCTCCCAGAAGGAGATATGGCCTCGGTAACTGATCAACAATGTGTTCTATGTCCTCCCTCGAGAACTCAATTGCTGGCGGTATGTATATATTACAAACCGTCAGGGATTGTGTACCTTTAATCACCGCTGCTACGGTCTCGAGATGGGTGTCTAATTTCAGCTCCTCTGAGAAAATGTCAGCTCTTACCAATGTTAAGACCCCTCCCCATGATCTCTCGGTACCCTGTCTGTCCCTTCGGTATACACAATAATTTTTGCAATTCAATACCTGACCTTCTTTTAAGTGTGTTTCCTGGAGGCAGAAACACAATGGATTTTCTTCGCTCAATAGTTTCTGAAAGTATTCATAATGGCGAAAAATACCATTGCAATTCCACTGTATTATTGGCTCCATTTGTAATATTAAAATTTATTGTCTAGCCAAACCAACACCGGAAAGTGTTGAATCGCTAGAATCTGAAAAGGATTCTGTAATTTGATCTGGAGTTGCACTACTTAGTTCTTTTATGATTTTGGAGACCTTTATCTTGATTCCTCTGTTTGTTAGTTTATGTCTTATTTCCGTTAGCATTGTTTTTAGTCCAGTGGTGTTTCTTGTAAACTGTGAGGCAAGTTCTTTTATGTTCGATGGTTTTTCGGCTTGGGCCATCTCTAAAAATAGACACAATTTCGTAAAGGCTAGAGGGTATCGATGATCATTTGTTACTTGAATACGAACCGGTTCTAAAATGTCTCTAATTGTAGGTTTTTGAATTTTAGATTTTGCTTGGGATACAGTAGGTTTTGTTGGTGGATCTGCTTTGTGTTGTAATTTTTCTTGTTTTGTAGTGTCTGATACTTGTTTTTTGTTCGTTTTACCTATCGTTGGTGATTCTTTACGTCGCTGATTATCGCCTGGAGGAGCCGATGTTTGCTCAATTTTTTCATTTTTACAGATAGGTTCTATATCTCGCGAACAATGTGGTTTCTGTTGAGGTTTTACTGGTTCAGTCTGGGCACAGACAAGTCGTTCAATATTTATGCTATTTTTATTAAGTGATGTCTGATTTTCCGTTTCTTGATAGTTTTTTTCAGTGACTGTATCGGGTTGGTGGGTAGCTTGAGGATGCAGTTCTTTTGGCGCAGAATCAGAGGGATCTGAATCTGGGCAATCCGCCGCGAAGTGACCTGGTTTCTTGCAGACATAACAAAGTAATACGTCCTCAGAAAAGAAAATGCGTGAGGTAAGCCCATCATGGGTTAGTACAATTGAACTTGAAAGTTTTTCTAAATCTTCCGGTACAATAAACACCTGCCTCCTAAAACTCAAGATGTGGCTGACCTTAGAATTTTGGTATCCTCCCTTCAAGAACGTAATCGGAGAGAGTAATCTAATACCTAATATTTTTAATTCACTTTCAATAAGGCTGCTAGGAATACTCGGACAAGCATTGGATATGATGATGCGTTTGGCAGGATTTACCAGCCGCCTCATTGGAACTACATTCTCACCAATGGTTAAAGTGCTGTGGTTGGATAGTAGTTGATCTACTTGTTCTTTACAATTTAGGTGGATGCAAAATCTATTATTAGAGATACGTGAAGCGAAACGTATACATTTTGGATCTACAAGTTCCGCTAAACCTTCTACATAGTCTTTTTGCTTAATACCCTTAATAGTTGGTAGGACAATAGCATACTCACGGTGTGACACAGGTTGATTTGTCGTCATTTGGGCATACGTTAAACGAGTTGAGGTCTTCTTGGTTTCTACATTAACACCAGATAATATTTTGGGTTCTTTTGCTTTGGATTCCTTATTACGCTGTGAAGGTAGTTCCGCGGCCTTCAATTCTTCATTAGTTGCCTCATTACCGTTCATTTTTACCGAGCGATGCAGTCGGGGTTGCACACTCGGTAAAGAAACAGTTACTTTCGCGAACGAACAATACCTTCAACTAAGAGTCGGGTATTGTCGCGTTATAACGTTGATTTAATGTTCAAGAAATATCCTGGAACGACAAGAAAACATAAAATTTTTTTCGTAATTTTTTTAACAACTTTTAACTTCAATAGCCTCCAGCTGTTTACCAATAATATAATTGATTTTTTTATTAAACATATGTTTCTATATAAATTCAATTTAATTAATTCCTTAATAGTTTCACGTATTTTTATCTCCAACTGTTTTTGCAAATTCTTTCATTGATTTTAAAAATGGAGGTAAGTGAAAGGCGTTTGTTGCCCGCACCAGATTTTCTCTCACTGTACTTGGAAATTCTTTAATCGATTTTAAAAACGGAGGTAAGTGAAAGTCGTGTTTTACCTGTACCAGATTTTTAATTTAGCGGTAAAATAACCTTAACGGTTGATTGTTTGTTTATTTATTTAACGTCCATTTATGCTGCAATGGCTAATCGGACGATGCTATAGTGGGAGTCCAAAATTTTTCCTATAAAAAAAAATACTACTCCACTTTGTATAAAAGGTAAATTTGTCACCATGACCGAAGCTATCTGCTCCTGATTCAGCAGTATACCCTCTCTTTCTCTCTGCTATTGTTACCATACTTTTTGTCAATATCATCATTTGTGAAAAAAAATTTCATCATATATTATTCGTTTAACAAAATGACCCTATTTTGTCTAGTACATATTTATCGAAATTTTACCATTTTAGGAAAATCTAAGAGGACATATCATTTCGAAAATAATTTTTGGTTGAGATATAGAACAGAATGCCGTGTAATACTTGAATCTTTAGTATTGCATTGCTTTTTAAAAATAAATATAGCAATGAAGGGGGTTTTAAAGATTAAATTTAGTGGGTGTTCTACAATTTTCTTGATCCCCTGCGGTAGCACTTTGAAACAAGAAACTGCAACTGACCCCAAGTTGGTTTATTATCGTGCTGCGCCGTTGTCCGCTTTGTATAGGCTCTTAAAGGCTTTTGTTCAACAATACCGTCATCAAAGGTATATTTAGTAATTTCCTGAATATTTTGGAAATATCTATTTAAAGGTTACATGGCAAAAATAAGAACAAAATTATAATCATTAAAAAGAAACATTTGAAGTATCCTTTCTTCTTTGAAACGCATCCTATGAACGCTTTATACGATTCGCTATTACACGTCGATATGATCTCCTAAAATAATTAAAAACTACAAAGTTGAAAGATTAATTCATTGTTCTTATTTTACCCATAAATACTCAAGAAACTGCACGCTAATTCCGGGTCCTTCAACACTTATTAGACAAACGGTTAAACCTTCATCTTTACTACGGAAAGGTCATCTACATGACTATCATAAGACCAACCTGGGCCTACGAAATAGAGCTTTGGGGATCTATTAAACCATCGAATTACTCTCGTAAAAACCTCCATCCTCTTACTTTGTCACGAATAAACTATAATATAATATATATTATAATATATTATATACTATAATATAATATATACTATAATATAATATATACTATAATGTAATATATCTATAATGACTATAATAATCCATTCCCATTCTAACCTAATAGTAGTTTCTATCCTAGCATTCTCTTCTATCCCTTATAATCCTCTGAGACGTCTGAAAAGAAGATGGCCCCGAGACCTTCTCGTTTAGTATATAATTTTTCAGTGATGCCAACGGGTAGTTTCACCTATTTTTTATCACCTTCGTGGTGAAAACTTTTAATTCCATTTAAGCTAACTTGTTCGCGCGTACCCAAATTAAAAATAATAATATTTTTTGGATTTATTTTAATTTAAATTTAATTACATTGAGCCGTGGATAAAACACAGCTGTTTAATTCGACCGTCTTTTGTTTTGTCAGTCTGAATTGAGATTTTGTCCCTGTTGTACTTTTTTGTAGTCCGTGACGATACATACGGTTACTGGTCAGGATAGAGGGACTCAATTTAAGAATTAGATCTCCTAAGTTTTGCAAGATAAAATATAGGAGCAGCTGAAGGAGACTGCCGAGCCAGAGCGGGCCCGTTCAAGAAGACACGAAGCTGCTGTCTATCTTAAATTTCCTTGTAAAACTACTTTGGAGATCCCTTATTCTGGGCAAAATCTTTATAGTTTTATAATTTAAAGTTTTTATTATACAGTCCACAATCAGAGATTTTTTAATTGGTACAATTAGTACCATAACTGTTTTTTATTTTTTTTAAATATAAGATAAAATAAAGATATATAAAACAATTATCGAATTTTTAATTTTCATTTTAACAACTATCAAATATCTTATCAGGTGTTAACATAAATACTATGATTCGCATATACTATTATTAATAAACCAAAGAATCGCCTTGAAGATGGTCATAAATTTGAGGCCGAAACGTTTGCACAATAAATCAAGTTCGCTTAATTGAAGTGTTTATGTGACTGCAGCCCAACCAACTTCTCCACCATTTGCGCCTACAGTCAATATTCTTTCATCAATATTAAAATATATAACGATATACCAGTAATATATGAAGAAATATAGGACGTATAATATACGAAAGGACATATGCGAGGAAATCAAAATTAATTATCATTAAATTAACTCATATTAGAAATTATAATACAAAAAATTGTTTTCGCAAATATTTCATTAATTAAATACAAATCTTGATGTTTAGTTGAACTTAAATATGAGAACAAAAAATATGTTGAGCTAAAGTTTATCTCGTTCCATGAGGTGGACACTTAACTATACGTTAGACAGAAAACAGATCTTCTTAATGTTATTTCGGTGAAGTGGTGCTTAAATCATGAAGAACACCAGGAAGAAGGCTTTTCTTGTTGCATTCCTGCCAACTTCACCACCTTTAACTTTTTCCTTAATGGGGTCGTTTTGTTGTGTTGGTAGTAATCCACAGTGTACTGTATCCCTCCCCCTTCCACCATAATTCCAGCTCTGAGGTAGGCTGGTGTTGTATTTGATCCTAAATAATTTTCATTTTATCAAAGAAACTATTATAATGAGATTACCAAGACACAATTGAGACGTTGATCTCCAAAAAGATCTATATACACTTTGGAAAATTTAATAGCAAAAGCAAAACTCTGTAATTGATTTATTAGTGGACGATTTTAATTAATTTTTTTTATTATAATCTAAAGTTGATTTTTCACGGTGTTAATAACTTATTACTTTTACTTACTACCTTATTACTAGTAAGGGAAAGTATTGCGGTAGTGAAAATTTTTTAATTCCAGTTATCACCGGAAATACACGTTTTAGGGTCCCCTGAGTCCAAATGACCAAGTCCCGCCAAAAAGGTCTGTGTGTGCTAAGTCTGGCGCTAAAACGAAAAGTCGTACGGAACTGAAATTTCATATTTAAGACTACTATGCGCCCGAGATGTTACTGCTACTTTTTTAATAAATTTGGCTGACCGGAAGTGCTACTTTATACCATGCGTTTTGTACCTTTTTATAATTTTCTCAAAAACGGCTCTAACGATTTTGATTGAATTCGCTCTATAGATGTCAAATTAAATGTGCTTTAATATGATGTAGGTTTCATTCTGATTGAAATACTATGTGACAGATATGCCCAATGTGAGATGTTTTATTGCCACTTTTTCATTAAAATTAGCTGACTGAATGAGTTACTTTATACCATGCATTTGCGCCTTTTTTACTTTCCCAATTCACTTTAAATGTCTGGAAACGGCAGATGCACTTGCATTTAGTTGTGCTAAGAGTCCTTTAACTGTTTGGTAGGGGTTTCCTTCTACTGTATGTTTGAGAACATCGTTGTCTATTACGGACGGAGGTCTTCCTCGGCGCAAGTTTTCCAAGTCGGTATCCCCAGCTGAAAACCTAGCAAACCAACGGCGAATGGTCCGTTCATTAACACACCCTTCCCCAAACGCCTTGAAAATATTTCTAACAGCCTCAGCTGCTGAATGGCCGAGTTTAAACTCGTACAAATATTTACAGGAAAATCGCGTGTTTCCATGTTCATATTTGGAGGTGTACTAACAAGTGGGTAATTGATTGGGAAGCTAATGTTTATAATACAAAGGTAGAGGATTAGTAACTGTTTACTTTAAATATGTAAACATTCGGAAGAAAACAACAGAGACCTGCAAAATCCTTTATGTATTTCAGAAACTATAAAAACGGACATTTCGTGTGACACAACCCAATGATATTACGTATATAATTTTCCGAACAATTTTGTAAAAAAATAAAATGTTCTTTTTCAACCAATAAGGGAAGCTCTGATTTATTATTTATTTATAATGATGGAGTTTTGTTGACCGTAGAGAAATTAGATGAGGAAGATGGTTGGGGGTGCGGTCATAAATTAAAAACACACAATTAAAAATAAGCGTTATTTTAATTATGTGCCGACATTTCGGCCTACAATGTGGGCCTTCATCAGGGCTAAAAGAAACAAGATAACAACCAATGTAATTATAGACTTAATAATGCGTTAGGTATATAGTAATAATATGACAGTAATAAATTATGGGAACATAAATAATATTAAATGTAAAATGATAATAAGATGACAATTATAAAGTATGGAAATAAGGTGACAGTTATAAAGTATGGAAATAAACAAAATTAAGATGATAGTTATAAAGTATGGAAGTAGACATAATTGAGATGATAATATTATAATGAGAATATATAAATAGAGACTAAGTAAATGAAAAAAAAAAATGATAAAGGAAAAATATGTGAACAATTAAAATTTTAAATATTAACAATTTTGAGTTGATATATGACGGTAATATATTAAAAACATAGTTAAGAGTATAGGTAATATATAAAAAAATATAGTCATTACAAAAGAGAAACAGTATGAATAAAAAATAATAATTTAAATTTTAAAATAATGTAATATTAAACTAATAATTATATGTCAGGATATGTAACGGAGAAAGATATGAGTATGGAAAGGGGGAGAAAGAAATGGGCGATGAAAAAAGACCCTTATCAATGAGAAAAAATACTTACGTGACTCCGTGGAAGCTTTGCCTACAGAAGTGATGTTTCCCAGTTTAAAAAACGCTCATTGCGTGGAACGGAAAATATGAGAACTAGAATGTCCGTTAGGAAAATTCCAAGAAGCTAAGTTATGTTTACTGATTCGATTGTTAAAAAATAGCCAAAAGTCATTACTTGAGAGTACTTGAGTTATTACTTATGAGTATTTGATAAAATTGTAAGAAATAGTGACGAGGTAAAGATTAAAAGATTTTAAGTAATAACGGATGACGATGATAAATGATGAATGATGATAAGGTAATAACGAATGACAATAAGGAGCTGTCGAAGGAAATGATAAATAAACAGTAATCTAGTAGGTAAACAAATAAATAAATAAAAAGGGGAGTACGAAAATTAAATAAATATATAAATAAAAAATTGATAATAAATAAATAAAAATAAAATTATAAAGAGATGATCAGATGGTTGTTTAAAAAATGAGCTAGGGATGCTTTATTAAATTTAATATTTGGGAATAAGCTAGTGACAAGTTATGTTTGTCAGTCTTTTGATTGACAGGAAGGGGTTCTAGTTGTATGTAAATGCATTCTGTAATGAGTCGTTTGTCATGGTTGGGAACAGTGGCAAGAATGGATGTTTTATCAAAATCAAAGGAATGGTTAAGGGTTAAGGAATGTTCTGAAAGTTTTGAAGCGGTAGAATTTTTAGAGGAAATTGTATATTTGTGTCGGGTGATGCGATCTTTGAGAAGGTTTTTGGTTTCACCAATATAGGCAGAGTTGCAATTAGGAGTTCCGCAAGGGACTCTATAAACAATTTTTGAACGGTGGTCTGTTGGTATACTGTCTTTAAGTCGGCTGTAAATATTGGAGAGTTTGTAGTGGGATTTGAAAGCAAGTCTGAGGTTTGGATAGAAGGATTTTAATGATTTTTTAATTTTTTCTGAAAGAGAGGGAATGTAAGGTACGGATCTATATAAGGGAGTTGGTGATGATGATGGAGTAGAAAGAGAGGTTAATTGAGGTTGAGACTGATTTCTGTAGTTATTTATAAGTTTGTTAATGATCACGGTAGGGAAGTTATTGGCCAGGAGAATTGTCTTTATACGGTTCTAATAACTTCCCTACCGTGATCATAAACAAACTTATAAATAACTACAGAAATCAGTCTCAACCTCAATTAACCTCTCTTTCTACTCCATCATCATCACCAACTCCCTTATATAGATCCGTACCTTACATTCCCTCTCTTTCAGAAAAAATTAAAAAATCATTAAAATCCTTCTATCCAAACCTCAGACTTGCTTTCAAATCCCACTACAAACTCTCCAATATTTACAGCCGACTTAAAGACAGTATACCAACAGACCACCGTTCAAAAATTGTTTATAGAGTCCCTTGCGGAACTCCTAATTGCAACTCTGCCTATATTGGTGAAACCAAAAACCTTCTCAAAGATCGCATCACCCGACACAAATATACAATTTCCTCCAAAAATTCTACCGCTTCAAAACTTTCAGAACATTCCTTAACCCTTAACCATTCCTTTGATTTTGATAAAACATCCATTCTTGCCACTGTTCCAACCATGACAAACGACTCATTACAGAATGCATTTACATACAACTAGAACCCCTTCCTGTCAATCAAAAGACTGACAAACATAACTTGTCACTAGCTTATTCCCAAATATTAAATTTAATAAAGCATCCCTACCTCATTTTTTAAACAACCATCTGATCATCTCTTTATAATTTTATTTTTATTTATTTTATTATCAATTTTTTATTTATATATTTATTTAATTTTCGTACTCCCCTTTTTATTTATTTATTTGTTTACCTACTAGATTACTGTTTATTTATCATTTCCTTCGACAGCTCCTTATTGTCATTCGTTATTACCTTATCATCATTCATCATTTATCATCGTCATCCGTTATTACTTAAAATCTTTTAATCTTTACCTCGTCACTATTTCTTACAATTTTATCAAATACTCATAAGTAATAACTCAAGTACTCTCAAGTAATGACTTTTGGCTATTTTTTAACAATCGAATCAGTAAACATAACTTAGCTTCTTGGAATTTTCCTAACGGACATTCCAGTTCTCATATTTTCCGTTCCACGCAATGAGCGTTTTTTAAACTGGGAAACATCACTTCTGTAGGCAAAGCTTCCACGGAGTCACGTAAGTATTTTTTCTTATTGATAAGGGTCTTTTTTCATCGCCCATTTCTTTCTCCCCCTTTCCATACTCATATTTTTCTCCGTTACATATCCTGACATATAATTATTAGTTTAATATTACATTATTTTAAAATTTAAATTATTATTTTTTATTCATACTGTTTCTCTTTTGTAATGACTATATTTTTTTATATATTACCTATACTCTTAACTATGTTTTTAATATATTACCGTCATATATCAACTCAAAAATGTTAATATTTAAAATTTTAATTGTTCACATATTTTTCCTTTATCATTTTTTTTTTTCATTTACTTAGTCTCTATTTATATATTCTCATTATAATATTATCATCTCAATTATGTCTACTTCCATACTTTATAACTATCATCTTAATTTTGTTTATTTCCATACTTTATAACTGTCACCTTATTTCCATACTTTATAATTGTCATCTTATTATCATTTTACATTTAATATTATTTATGTTCCCATAATTTATTACTGTCATATTATTACTATATACCTAACGCATTATTAAGTCTATAATTACATTGGTTGTTATCTTGTTTCTTTTAGCCCTGATGAAGGCCCACATTGTAGGCCGAAATGTCGGCACATAATTAAAATAACGCTTATTTTTAATTGTGTGTTTTTAATTTATGACCGCACCCCCAACCATCTTCCTCATCTATTATTTATTTTTTTTTTTTTTAATTTTGGACGGAAAATTCTAGTTCGCATAGGTCATTTGTATGAACTCAATGACCTAAAATGTTCGTGACATATGACAGTTAACCACTACCGGGATGTTAACTGAAATAACCCTTATCTGCACTCCGTTCCCTTCATCCTGGAAAATTCCCTTATGCAGCCTTACGTCAACTTAAATTATCATCGGCTTACTTAAATCTATCAATCATTACCAAACACCGTGTCAACGGCGCGGATCCTTATTAAAAATGTATCCGAAATTCATTAAATTTCATAACGTGATCGTAATAATAATCGCAAATATATAATTTAAGATGCAGTTTAGAAAGAAAGATAGGTGAATATACCAGAAGGATATACCGAGTGTATAAGATAGACTATAGCGAGAAAGTTTTGATAAGTTTTCCATCTTCGTATCTTCTTGAAAATGGTTTTTATCAGTTTCCAATCTTTCAAAATTCAAATAAAGATTAGGTTTAACCTGAGTAAATTCACTGCAAATATTGAAATATCAAATGTTATATCCCTCTGACCTTATTAAAACTGTTGATATTTTTAACATGTATTGGAGTATTATTTTCAATAATGAGTCTTTGTAATCAACCAAAAAAAAATTACCCTCTATCCCTGTCAAAATTTGATTTTAAAAAATTATTCAAAAAGGATTTTAAAAAATTCGTTTGTCTATGAATTATACGAATTAAAATATTAACACCAAAAGAGTTTTTCGACAGAGAATTAAATTTCCTACAAAAATAAAAAAGAATCATTGAAATCGGTTCAGAATCAGCAGAGTTTTAAAATGCGATCTTGAAATTATCAGCGGTGATAGGCCTGTTTCCTTTGAATTATTTATTGCTTTTAATATAAGTTAATTGCCTATAAACAGTTATGGCCTAACATAAATATTTGGAAATAATAAATCATTGTATAATAATTTGCAGCAGCTTTTTTATTACGAACAAATAATACTAAATATAAATGTTCTGTAAATTACAAACTATTCAGTGTTATTCTTGCTTATCATTAAGTGTATCAACGTTAGATTTATATCAGCTTCAAAAAGAGAAAATTATTATTGATGATTTAATTAATGGTTTAAACATTAAAGAGAAAGTCGATATACTGGTTTCAGGGGAAAAAAATTAAGATACTTAATTGCATGGTTAATTTAAAATAATTATTATATTATTTTTTAAATATTTTATGGTATTCAACTATAAAAATTGCTTTTCTTATCATAATACTCTGATATATTTTAATACAGCCCCTACTCTCATTTACATTTTTATGCTTCGAAGTCCTAGTTTATGCTTATATCAGCTGTGCTACCGGGAAAGCCTCACCCGTCCTTCATAAAATTGGTACATATAAAACTATTACTATTTTTATACTGAATATATCATTGATACTATCTGCAATAAAATAGCATTTCGAATGGTATAAATAACCTCCATTATTTTTATTTATACTAATTAACGCTACTTACACTGCAGGTGGACCTAGGGTTTTTAAATTGAGAGTTAAAAAATGTTAGTTATAGCTTCCTTTGGAGGAAAATTAAAAAGTTGATCCCTAGCATATGATTTGTTATGCCAGCATTAAACCTATTACAATTAAACCTGAATATGCAGAATTTAGGACTTCTACTGTATTATCGTCCGATTAGCCACAGCAGCGTAAAGTACAGAATAAACAGCTACTAACGCTCGTAATGATAATGTTCATGTGTCAAAGTTTAGCTTTCATATGTATTAATTTTTTTTTCTCTGTATATCTTTATTTATACCTGTCAGAAGATGTCTGACAATCAGCAAATGTGTTGGACACAAGTAAGATTAGACATGATCTTGAGTTTAGAAAACTGTTTGCAGCTGACTAGTATTATTTTCATAATTGATAAATTATATACCTTGAAATATTAAGGAACATATTGCGATGTATTGTATCACAGGGGAAAGTTGTCAGTCAGAATGAACCGTTTGATGTATTCTATAGAATCATGTTTGAGTGTTTGTTCCCGGAAATGTTTCTATGTATAGACTGGTATATATAGCCATGTCAGAGAATATGTTGTTAACAGAGATCACTGCTTCTAACTTAGATAGCCTTTAGCTTGAGGATTTTGATTCGATCAGACATTGCCGAAGTGGGTGGTGAAGTCCCGCCTTTGTGTATAGATGTTATGAACAGCAAGATGTCAAGTTTGTGGCTGTTTGAGGGTGGTTAAAATTAATCATAATAATTAATTAAGCAAAATAAGCATAAATATGTAATTTAATGCAAATAAGTTTAACATAGCCTACGTTAATAAAGTCAAGTTTGTCTTCGTATCATATATCTAAAAAAAATATACTATTACAACCCATGGAATTGTTTTACTTTCTTTATATAGTAAAGATTCGTACTATTTATAGGCCTACGGCTTTGTAAGGAAGTGATTTGACCGCTTTGGTTTTCCTTTATATAGGTACCCACATTATAGGGACTAGGTGGTTCCTGACAGAGTCTTCATGATATAATGGAATATATTATTATTCACAAACAGTCTAGATCAAACGCGTGAACCCCAGGGAAGTCCTTCCGATGAGCTTCACCACACCTATTATCAGTATTATCAGTTTTTTAAATTTAATAACTTTATTTTTATATCTTAAATTACGTGAAATATGATGGAATAATCAGGATTAAATAAATGGACTCTTCCACAAATCTCTTTCATTTCATACATAATGTGTAAGATATTTGAAAAACTCTTACTAACTCGATAACTGAAACACGTCAACCAACATATCCTTCCTTGTCCCCAACGAACAGTTCGGATTCAGAGCCAAACACTCAACTGTAGCACTACTAGCCCTACTTACAGACTACATTACGAAAGGATGCAATGAAAAGAAACACAGAGGTATGGTTCTTCTTGGTTTTTTTTTTTTTTTTTTTCTCTTACTTCTACTTGCGACAACCCTATCGTTCAAAAAATAAGTGATTAAAAATAAGAAGACTCTAAAACATTACACGCGTAAACGTACAAATGACATATTACTGCATTAATTAAAAAATGTAAAAAAAAAAATATTAATTTAAAATATTCGCATCTAACCAAATGATTGTTATTTTTTATTGTTTCGATTTGTTTTTTCCTTTAAATTGTTTTGTTTATTTACTTTAATTATTTTATTGTGTTTTTTTTTTTCAATTTTTTCCTTCTGCGTCTGACTGAAAACATGTTTTGGGAAAATCTCTTTAAGGATATACTTTATAACTTTTGTCCTTAAGACTCATTAACATAAAAGCGAAGAAAGTGGTTAAACATATTCGAAAATCGATAAAAAATGAAACTTTTAACGAGTTGAAAGTCTATAAAGGAAAAGAGACTCACCTTTTATTGTTTTTTCATACATAGCTTAGTTACAGCCCTACTTGCTGTAAACATTTAGATCTTGAGAACATAGTTCTTTTTTGTAAATGAATTTTCAACTAAAAAATTTTATCCTACATTACTTATTATAAAGGGGTATGATGTGTACCAATCCAATATTTTTTTATTAAGCCACTTGTTAAGATGTTTCACGATAAATATTACTGAACTAGGAGATAGTCCTGCTTTGAAAATTATTATTTTTTTTAATAAATTACAACAGTTTTTATTGAGTAAAATTACAATCTGTCCCAATTTGGACATCAATAGTAGTGCTGAAGGATATCATACATACTACATTCATACAATATTTACACAGCATAAAATTACAATAAAATATATACACAATAATGAATCAATACAATAAAGTCAAGAATTCACCTATACCTATATACACATACATACATCACATTGAGTGGAGAATCTAGCCAGTGCTAGAACTCCAATATATTTACAAAAGGTCGCGGGGCCACTGCCGTTTCAACCTTCTAGGTGGGTTGTATGGATGAGTGGAGCTGGATAGGGATTAAGCTAGAGGATTAGGATGATGAATGAGGTTCTGGTGGAATTTGGAAAATTTGGATAGAATTAGGTCTGAAATAAATGGAACATTAAGGTCGTGGTGCAAGGTATATTTGGAGACATAATAAGGAGCATTTACTTTTGTACGGAGGACTTTGGATTGAAAGGATTGAATGCGTTGAAAATTATTATTAAAAAGAAGGACAATGCTCAATACATGATCGAAATTTCTACAAGAAGTAGTGCAACGATAAGACTCTTTTCTAACCTCCCTTGGTATAGCCCGCTATAAGTTTCACTTGATATAAATTTTTTAAACATTTTTCTTGGTTACCTAGGTAATATGTTGTAAGAACCGAAACTGCATACAGTACTCTCACCACCTCTCAAGTTTTTGATACGTTCTGAAATATGCAAAAATACAGGAGTTAATAATTTTTAAAGAAAACGTTCTTTTAATAGCGAACAGAATTTGATAACTCGGGGACCAGCTCATTCTCAGTCATCAAATGCATGTCACTCATATACATCGTATAGATGTGTAACCTGTATTAGTTTCATAATTTTTCACGCAATCCCTTTTGAGATATTTCCATGTGAACTCCGCGAAAAACAAGTTCCTGCCATTTTTGAAAATTCATATACAAAAAATGACTGCGTTCAAACTTTTTACAGCAAGTAGGGCTGTGACTAAGCTATCTATGGAAAAATAATCAAAGGTGAGTATCTTTTCCTTTATAGAATTTTATCTCGCTAAAAGTTTCATTTTTGGTTAATTTTTGAGAATTTTTTTAGCCACTTTCTTCACCCTTATGTTAATGAGTTGTAAGGACAAAAGTTATAAAGTATATCCTTATCTTATTGTTAGTTTTTGTTTTGACTCGATATTTGCAAAATTACCAGAATTAGATAAATTTTCTCAAAACATGTTTTTAGTCAACACTAAAAACATTTGCGATAAAGACATTTTTTTTTAAACATTTAAAAAGCACACACTGCCTTCCATTCCTCACCCAATCACTTTATTTCATAAGCTTTTTATCAGTTTTTCATATAGTCGACGTTTCGGGGCTGTTTCCCCATTTTCAAGACTTATTCCTTTTCCATTATATAATTACTATATCTTATTTCACCCTTCATTCCATCTCATAGCACACTGCTACTTGTCCATATAGGTGTTCATATGGTTGGTGCTAATGTCCATATTTAATTTAGTTTCTTTTCTTTTTTAAATTTTTTTAAGTTTTCTTAATATAAACATTTAAAAAAGCACGCACTGCCTTCCATTCCTCACCCAATCACTTTATTTCATAAGCTTTTTATCAGTTTTTCATATAGTCGACGTTTCGGGGCTGTTTCCCCATTTTCAAGACTTATTCCTTTTCCATTATATAATTACTATATCTTATTTCACCCTTCATTCCATCTCATAGCACACTGCTACTTGTCCATATAGGTGTTCATATGGTTGGTGCTAATGTCCATATTTAATTTAGTTTCTTTTCTTTTTTAAATTTTTTTAAGTTTTCTTAATATAAACATTTAAAAAAGCACACACTGCCTTCCATTCCTCACCCAATCACTTTATTTCATAAGCTTTTTATCAGTTTTTCATATAGTCGACGTTTCGGGGCTGTTTCCCCATTTTCAAGACTTATTCCTTTTCCATTATATAATTACTATATCTTATTTCACCCTTCATTCCATCTCATAGCACATTGCTACTTGTCCATATAGGTGTTCATATGGTTGGTGCTAATGTCCATATTTAATTTAGTTTCTTTTCTTTTTTAAATTTTTTTAAGTTTTCTTAATATAAACATTTAAAAAAGCACGCACTGCCTTCCATTCCTCACCCAATCACTTTATTTCATAAGCTTTTTATCAGTTTTTCATATAGTCGACGTTTCGGGGCTGTTTCCCCATTTTCAAGACTTATTCCTTTTCCATTATATAATTACTATATCTTATTTCACCCTTCATTCCATCTCATAGCACATTGCTACTTGTCCATATAGGTGTTCATATGGTTGGTGCTAATGTCCATATTTAATTTAGTTTCTTTTCTTTTTTAAATTTTTTTAAGTTTTCTTAATATAAAC
This sequence comes from Piezodorus guildinii, assembly GCA_023052935.1. Classification (NCBI taxonomy): domain Eukaryota; kingdom Metazoa; phylum Arthropoda; class Insecta; order Hemiptera; family Pentatomidae; genus Piezodorus; species Piezodorus guildinii. Next base: position 102,292,254 of record CM041296.1, on the reverse strand, counting down.
ATTTAAAAAAGCACGCACTGCCTTCCATTCCTCACCCAATCACTTTATTTCATAAGCTTTTTATCAGTTTTTCATATAGTCGACGTTTCGGGGCTGTTTCCCCATTTTCAAGACTTATTCCTTTTCCATTATATAATTACTATATCTTATTTCACCCTTCATTCCATCTCATAGCACATTGCTACTTGTCCATATAGGTGTTCATATGGTTGGTGCTAATGTCCATATTTAATTTAGTTTCTTTTCTTTTTTAAATTTTTTTAAGTTTTCTTAATATAAACATTTAAAAAAGCACACACTGCCTTCCATTCCTCACCCAATCACTTTATTTCATAAGCTTTTTATCAGTTTTTCATATTAGTCGACGTTTCGGGGCTGTTTCCCCATTTTCAAGACTTATTTCTTTTCCATTATATAATTACTATATCTTATTTCACCCTTCATTCCATCTCATAGCACACTGCTACTTGTCCATTTTTTTATTCATGAAAGGGTAGATAATAACTGGTTAAAAAATCACTAAAATTAAAAAAGATGTGCGGCAAGGTCTGAACGATTTCGAATGGATTGACCCATATAGAAAATATAACAAAACTAATTTATTTAAATAATCGGTAGATAATATTGATGGCTAGCACACGTTATTAAATTTTTTGTTCAATAATATTTGACTATGATAGCACAAAGGTGTCTTTATTTATTGCTAATTCCAAGAATATTTTGATTCCAGGAAGAACGAAGGATAATTTTTATCTTGGAGTCGTATCAATTAGTAAAAGTTAAATTTTATATAATGACCAACCATTTTTTATGTTTTCACAAAGAGGTGCTACTGAATATTAACTGTTAATTAAAACTTGCCTAAACTGGCTCTTATTATTCATTGCACAACATTGCGTACCTAACTCCATATTTTATTTTTCTGTAAAATATTTTCTATTGAACTGCTCTCTTGGGGGCAAGAGCGATTGCTCTTCATTTGTATTTAAATAATACAAATTAAGGTAAATAAATATTGTTAATATTGTATATTAAATACAAAAGATGTTAAATAAAAACAGCTGTTCTAATTGTAAGCATAATAAAGAGTGATTAAGTATGGTTCCTAAGTGTGTAATTATTAAATAGCATTAAGAAGATATAATATTGGCGACGATGGATACATTTAAATGGAAACATGTAGTTTGTAATAGTCAGCTTACAAGGCTGGAAAAGTTATTATAAGATTCTCAAGAATCATCGCTATTAATTGAGGAAATAGCTTATTATTACGATAGGTTAGGAAATAAATGAAGAATTTTAGTAGGTTCAAGCTGAATTGGAAGCCCAAGTAAGTGAAGAAAATCTTTCTGAACTTTTAGATTACAGGTTCTAATTTTGAAGATGTCCATAAAAAAATATTTGTTGTTTTAAAAATAAATTAAATATTGAAAACTCAGCTTGCAAAACAGCAACTTTAAATTCGAATGCACACCAGTCAAATCATGTGGCATGATATTCGAAATTTGAAGGAAAACTATTGCTTATTTAATACAACTGATGTTAAATAAAAACAGCTGTTTTAATTGTAACCTTAATGAAATGAAATGAAAAGTAATTTTATTCTGGGACGAGTAGTCCCCTAAGAATAACAAGAAAAGTACAATATAAATGATAATTGTCCGGTCGTTTAAGACTTCAGTTTAACAATAAAAGATGGATTTTGTGACGATGAATAGTATCGTCTATAGATTTTAAATATTACATATGTTGGGAAGATTGATACTTTAGGAGATGGAGAAATAGTTGGTGTTTGAAAGTGGACAATGATAAGGATTTACGAATGGATACAGGCAAGGAATTCCAAAATAAGGTAGCACGAATAACAAAGGATTTTTGAAGGAGACGGATCTGTGTGAAGGTATATACAAGTTTATGGGTTGGGATCTAGTGTTTACTGAATGGACAGAGGAACAAGTGGTAAGCATATCAAGAATATAAGGTTTTTTAGTTTTGAAAAATCGGAAGAGACAGACACCTATAAGGTACTGCCTACGGAAAGAGGGATAGAGCCAATTCAACTCGGTATACCTTCTAGAAAAATGGGAGCGCCTGGGGATTCCACGTGTGAATCTGATAAAACAATTCAAAAGTCTTTTGAGTCTCATCGAATTTCTCAGACAGCCCGCCATATACGAGGGAACCGTAGTCAAACTGGGGGAAAATGAGTGAAGAGACGAGTAACTTTAATAAAGAGTGATTAAGTATGGTTCTTGAGTGTATAATTATTAATTAGCATTAAGAAGATATAATTGTTAAAATAAAGATATCTTCATTCCAGTAAAAATTCATGTATTCAGTGGATTTATATTCAAAAATTAAAAATATCTGGAATAGTTAATAATAAAAAATATAAAAAATGGCATACAACTTTCAATTAATATTTAATAATTTATTACAATTTCATATTTTATCCTCAACTATTAGAACTAAAATTTTAAAAGGTGAGGTTTAGTTACTATTGTTATTATATTAGTTTCCATGAAAACATCTATTTTTATTAAATAAACTAGGGGTAAATTAATAATAACAATAAATTAGACTTCCTGCTTTTTTTTTTTTTTTTTTAATAACAACTTTTCTATAACTTAGAACTTAAATGGTAATACAAATGTATACCATAAGAGAACATTATATTAGATCTATGTAACTATCCATAACTGGACATATGTTATCATCTTTAAAAGATTTTTCTCCTTTTGTTTATTATCGATTTTCATTTATTATTTTCAATAATGACACTTTGTTATCGACAAAAAAAAACAACTTAGAACCCGAATAACGAATAAAAAAAAATCCGTTTGGGCGAAATAATACCAAACATTTCACCTATGCCCTTAACTCAGTTATTTTTGCAAAACAATGTTTTGAATACCATTAAAAATTATCTAGCCACATTAAAAGAGATTGGAAAATCTATCACCTTCATATGGACACCAGCCCATGTTGGAATACCAGGAAACGAAGCAGCTGACAAAGCAGCAAAAGAAGCTGCGCAACTGTCTACTTCACCGATAAAAATGTTCGAGCTCCAAGACTTGAAAAAATGGTTAAGAGATAAGGTCTTCAATGACTGGGAAACATCCTGGCAATCTGTATGCCCTCGTAATAAGCTGCGAGGAATCAAGAACACGACAAAACTCTGGAGAAGCTGCGTGAGGGGCACTAGAAGAGAAGAAGTAGTAATCACCAGGTTGCGAATCGGCCACTCGCGACTCACCCATGGCTACCTTATGGATAGATCAGAGGAAACAAAATGCGTAAGATGCTCTACTCCGCTCACAATGCAACACATCTTAGAAGACTGTCCGCTGTACGCAGCTGCGTTTTCTTCTCGAGCCCTGCCTAGGAAACTGCCACCATTATTAGGTGATAATAAGCAGGTGCTCGATTTAGTCATAGAAGTCCTAAAAGAAATTCAGATTTACGATAAGGTATAAAGATATATGTTCAAAAAATAAAAAAAAATAAAAAAAAATAAAAAAAAAAATAAAAAAAAAAAAAAAAAAAAAAAAAAAAAAAAAAAAAAAAAAATAAAATAAAATAAAAAATAAAAAATAAAAAAATAATAATAATAAAAAAAAAAAAATAAACAGTGTAAAAGGAAAAGATATGTACATATAATAAAATACATATACATACATTTAAAAATAAATAAAAGACAAAAACGATAAACAAAAGAAAAAAAAAAATTGTAATTATTATTAATTTAAGTCTATCATTATCAACTATGCATTGTAAAGAAATTATACAGGTTAATTATTCTAAATTAAGGAATTATATATTGAGTAAACGATTTACGGGCGTAATAATCTAGAAATTTATCGCCCTAAAACACCTTACCTACCTACCTCAGTTATTTTTGCAGATAAATAAATACCAATTTTGCTGTTAGTGATATTCGATATAGAATTAAAATTCGTACAAAACGAATAAATAATCATTGAAATGGATTCAGAAATATCAGATATGTAGCGTTTTGAAATTAGCAGTGGTGATAGACCATTTTCCTTTGAATTATTTATTGCTTTTCATATTAGTTAATTGTCTTTAAACAGTTATTTTAACAGTTATACCCTAATATAGCTATTTGGAAATAATAAACCATTGTTTAACTATTTGCAGCGTTTTTGTTGTAGATTATATTAACACATTTCTTAATACTACTAATAATAATGGGTGATTGCCAGTGAGTTTTAATGAAACAAAATTAAAATTACTTTGGGGAAATAAATTTTGAACATTCGGCATTAAAGCTCTGTCAGACAATTTTAATAAGAACAAAACCTATCTGATAATCAAGAAAGTTTCATGATAAACTGATAGAAAATGATTAATCAAAATACTTGCAACCGTCCTTGAGCAAATTTTATAAATGCGTAAAATCCATGGTATTAATTGGCACGTTCAGCTAGTCGATTTGCTTGCTATATAATTTATGCTACGTATCTATGTTAAATATGGTATTACAGTTTCATACGAATTTTCGTTTTGGAACTCACTAACACAATTTAGCGTAACTTGGCTCTTTGATTCAGGGGACTTTGAAACACGTATTTCCGAAAACGGATTCTGAAATGCTCACGATTGTAATTAGTTCCAACACTATATATATATATATATATATATATATATATATATATATATATATATATATATATATATATATGATGTATAAAATGAGTATTGTTACCTACTAAAATAACTAAGTACTAAATAAGCTTTGAAAAGGCATGTGGGTTATAATTCCAGTCTGTATAAGTGAATTATCAGTAAATTATGTTTTAATCAAAAACCTGACGTGAATATTTTCATAGAATTAACAGACCGGTCTGTATATTGGGTCAAATCAGTTTAATAATGTTCATAATCCAATAACACTGGTGTAAAATCGATGAACTATATAAAGTGTACTGTCCGAGCCGTTAATATTATCTCAGCTTTTGGAATGACCCATGAATTGGAAAACAATACAGTAATGTGGGATATAATTTCGTCTGCAATAAACTAATGTATGACAACCGATAGCTAAGACGTTATGTATTTTATTATCTTATTTGTCATTTCTTTTGTGTATTAACTTGGGGAATCCTGAGTGATAAAATCGTGCAATTAAGTGAATCTTTTAGAGCCACATAATATTTGAGTAAGTTAATAAAACTGGATGTTGTTGCTAATAAATAACAGATAACAGTAATTAGATGAATCATTTATTAAAATGGATATTATTTGATTGCACCATGTAAGGAAGTTGAATTCTCCTCAAGTTCCATAGCAAAATAAGAAATTCAAAATGGTCTCTGAGTAGTCTGTCATTGAAATTCTAAAATCGCAACAGTACGAAAAATTCCTCATCATTGAATTACAATTTTATCGAAAACGGTTCCTTCTCATTATGATCAAACGAAAAGGAAATGAGCATACCCAGGAAGTTGATTTGTCTGGTGAGGATAACCATGTTGGGCTATAACAGCGTAGTTTGTGTCGGATCTGACTTCTCCGAACCTTTTGACACGAATTGCGGCATGAGACCGGGATGACGTCTTCTCTTTAATTAGGAGGTCGAGAGAGCAGTACGTCGATCGGGAATTCAAACACGGGCCACCTTATTCATCTATACGGTCCAGTTATTAGGATACGCAGATGACTTTGACATATTTGCGAGATCTAAGCTTGACTTCAAAGAATCATTCCTTGCTCTAGCAAAAGAAGAAAAATGTCTTGGATTGGTCATCAATGAAGCCAAAACAAATTACTTAAGAATAAGACCAACAGACGTAGGGACAGGATTTTTCGAAGTCGGGCAGATTACAGATTTAAGAGATTGTAATGTTTTGTTCACCTTGGCTCTGAAATAAACTCGCAAAACGACCTATCCCAGGAGATCAACCAAAGAATTGCTGCAGCCAATCGAACCTGTTTCGGGCTAGCAAAATGATTTAAAAGCAGTCACCTCTCAAACTAGACCAAGATAGGCTTATATAAGACTCTGGTTCGTCCGTTTCTTATTTACGGTTCAGAGACCTGGGCCTTCACCAGAACCAGTGAAAACATGCTTCACTTGTTTGAAAGGAAAATATTAAGAAGAATTTTTGCGCCGGTTCGAGAGGGAGATACCTGGAAAAGGAAAAGGAGGAAGAACAGAAACTCTCAAGGTTGTATAGCAGTCCTGATATAACAAAGTAGTTTGAAATAGGGAGACTCCGATGGGCGGGTCACGTGGCGAGGATGAAGGAACATGAGATTCCCAAGAAGACGTTGGTCGAGGAGCTTCAAGGCAAACAAGAGTGGGCAGGCCTAATGTGAGGTGGGCAGGCCTAATGTGAGGTGGGCTGACTCCTTCGCAGCGGATGCATGTGTTCTGGAGGGCGTTAGTTGCTGGAGAGCTACAGCAGCAGACAGAGCCAACTGGCGTTAGATTTTAGAGGAGGCCCTGACATCATTGAATAGCAATTTTATCTATAACGGTTCTTTCTTATTATGATCAAACTGGCTAAAGTTAATTAATTTGACAGTCTTTAACTTATCACGTAGGTCTTATTCTTATTCCAATAGTCTGACAGGGCATGATTGCTTAATTTTAATCGCTTCCTCAAAAGTAACTTTAATTTTATTTATTACAAATAATTAACCATCCAGTTAATACTAGAAGTAGTCTCAAGAGATGGACTACGAAAGAATCTGAAAGAATTCGACAAAAAGAGGACAAAGGAGAAATGTTTTTTCGTAATGAAATTGCAATTAACAAATTATTTGCGAAATAGATATTTAATAAAACTTTTTTTTTTTTTTTTAAGGCTATACAGGGGTGAGGGCGGGGGATAAATGTCAATATAAAAGCCCCTCAGCACCGAGACATGAACTCCTAATTATTTTGTTTCAAGTTTTGGTCAACTCAACCACCCCACCCCCCTAATATAATTTAACAAACCATAAAATATTTAAATAAGATTTAAGAAAAATAGCAGTCATAAAAGCAAATGCAGTTTTCTGTGAAAAGCATCCCTAGCAAAGGATTCCCTTCTCAGGATTAACAATTATTTTTTAATGTATCCATTTAAAAATGGGTAATCATTAAATAGAAAGAAGTTGTGTAACACATGCTCTACACAAGATTTTTTCTAATTTTGAATATATCTTAAAGCTCAAATTATATGTATTTTTTCCTTCAATTTCATGAGATTTTTTACAATAAATGAATAGCAAAAATATAATGCTAGTCTGTCTCATTGGGCAGTGTTTAGCATTGTATTTACATATCCATTTTATCTATTATTTATAATCCAGGTGTAGTAAACAAAACACTTAATTAAGTAGACTCTTAATTTCCTCTACATTAAGTAAAACTCTCTTACAAATTCTACATTGTTAAAGTTTTATACTTCATTATTTTATTGACTGCACCTGGAATTAACCTATCCCAGAAATGATTGTAATTAATATCTTGATGTATACCTATATTTATAAATCTATACCTATATTAAGAAATTGAAATCTTTGGCAATCAATAAGATAGACTCAGTAATATATTTTTTTAACACTATAATGTAAACAGTACTTATCGAACCCAGTTGAAGTTAAATAAAATTCCCTCATATTTTATACCCATTTCTGGTTTATTTCAGGCTAAATGAAGTTTTTCAAATCAATATCACCGCTTTAAAATTATTTAGCATTTTCTAATAGGACAAGATCAATATTAAAAAAACGAAACAAAAAAAAGAAAATATTTAAATGTCAAAATTAGGTTATTTTAGTAGGTATGAAAATTTTATACTTCTTTCAGTCAATGCAGATAAAATATATTAAATACTCATGTGAAGTACCTCATCTGGTCTAAAATAAATTTATAATAATCTTTTATTTACAATTTTGTTAACAATCAAATAAAATTATACCCCCAAATAAAAATCCAAAGAGAATTGTTAAAGCACAGCAAAGTAAACACTTCAAGTAAAAAAATGTCTCTGTAAAATAAAGAAGTTATAAGCGGAGATTTTGAAAACACAATGGTTTTTAAATAAAAATAATAACTTTAAATTATATAATAATTTATTTTGTACACAAAATGAAAAATATATGAAGTAATAAAATAACTTCTATTAACCTAAAAATATACAATAAATAGGAACATTAATTACAAAAATTACTCAATTGTAAATTGCTTTATACATACACTATAAACAAATCTGATCATGACTTGAAACTTCCAAAAAGAAGTTCTTCAAAATTTCAGAGATCAGGGTTACTTATGTATTGTCAATTTATTTATATGAATTCTTAACCTAACTATAAAAATTAGAGTTAAATGTCTTTAATAAATTAATTTACATTTTTTACAGGTACAAATAAAGAACTTATTTAACATGACACTTTAAACAGACTCTTGTTTCCAGTATTTTAAATTCAGCCTTCTGATGACAGTTTCGTCATCGCACTTGACTAGCTGATTCCTGTGGAAATATAAAAACAATTATAGCCAAAGTTTTGTAACGCAACAAATTAAAACAAAATATTTGAAAAATCATATTAATTTGGGAAAGAATGTAATAATGAAATTAATTATGTGAATATAATTAACAAATATTAACTAAATATTAAGTAAGTTAATTACCCTGAGCTAGGTTTCTTAAAAGCATCCCGTTGCATTTTCTTGACTGAGGTATTATCACAAAACAATCGAGCCAAAGAAACTTTACGAATTTCATTCAGCTGGTCTGTAAAATAATTTTAACATATTAGCATTTGATACATGTTAATATTTTTTAAAATCTTTTTAACTGCTAAAAATAAAAACAAATCTTACTTAGATTAAAAGGATATGGCTGATCTTTGTTGTCGTAGAAATAATCTATCAGCAATCCTAGTTGTGGCCATTTGTTGTGCGATTATAGAAGAGAAGACAGGACCTAAGAGTGATCCTTTGTTTGGAATCTCTGCCAGTCCTCCCACGATAAGGTCAATGTTATTAACTTTCTGGTAAACTTTCTTCAAATCCTGCAAGATCTGTAACAATAAAATTTATGAATATTATACAAAAAACTTAATTTAAGCTATTGTAATTGATATTATAGGTGGAATAATCAGGAGTCAGTCTTTTTCTAAGTACTTTAATTTTGCCGACGTTTAGGCAGTTTATGCTTGGACATGACTCAGTAATGCCCTGATGATGACTCACAAGCTTTAGCTGTAATGTTGGCAAAATTAAAATATTTAGAAAAAGACTGACTCCTGATTATTCCACGTATAATAGTTTCTACAGTCGACTATACATCCTCAATATTGTAATTGATCATTAATATATATTAAATCTAACTGCCATCTTTTAAATATTATTTTTATTTTATAACCAACACCAAACTAACACAGAATTTCCAGAAAAAGTACAGTGCAATGTTGGAAATGGCAATTAGACTAAGGATCTAGATTAATTGTAAGATGTATTTTTTGGCCAATATTTAAAGAAATTAATTTAGTTTCATATTTTACGTTTCAGCTTCTAGGACCATCCTAAATCTGTAAAGAATATTTATATGATATTACTAAACATTTTACGACTCTTTCAACTTTCACATATCTCATTTTATTAATGGTGTTTTTTTCCTTTAAAAAGGCTTACCTATCATGCATATTTTTCCACATATGATGTTTTACTGCTTCATCAGCAGTGTCGCCTGTTTTCACTCACTATATCAAAAATTATAAATTCAAAAATATTTATTTTTTTCAAATCATATTTTAATTTATCCATAATAAAAATTAAAATAATAGATAAATTAAAATATGAATTTTTTAAAAAATTCTTTTAATTTAAAATTTATAATTGTTGACATAGTGAATAAAAACAGACGACGCTGCTGATGAAGCTGTGAAACATTATATTTGGAAAAATGTGCATGATAAGTACACCTTTTTAAAGGAAAAAAACACTATTAATAAAATAAGAGATGTGAAAGTTTTATTTTATTTTTTCTCACATTAATGTGTATAAAGTTGTTATTGTTTTTTCATTTGAATATTTAAATTTGCACTGCAGGAGCACCAGACTACCCATTTGCTAAAACTATGTATTTTTATTGTGGTTTTAATTATTTGACCATTGAGAATTACTGGATGAAATTTGTCTGGGTGGCGGTCATTAAATGAAACAACTAAATAGTTTCAACTATTTATTGTTTGCCAACGTTTGGACCCCCCTTTGTGGGTCATCATCAGGGCTTTTTAGAACTGGAATTGTGGTAATGAAAAAAGCGTGAGTCACCTAGAGGTGTAGAAGCAATGGCTTGTTGAGATGAGAATGCCTGCTGTTTTGCGAAAATCGCAGGCAGGACATACAATCTACATCTCAAAAACAGCAGGCATTCTCATCTCAACAAGCCATCATTTCTACACCTCCAGGTGACTCATGTTTTTTCCATCACCACAATTCCAGTTCTAAAAAGCCCTGATGATGACCCACAAAGGGGGGTCGAAACGTTGGCAAATAATAAATAGTTGAAACTATTTAGTTGTTTCATTTAATGACCGCCACCCGGACCAATTTCTTCCAGAATGTATTTTTATTTTTATTCTTAAAGGATTTTAGTTCCAGAATAATAAAAACATTATTTCATTTAATTTCAGCTTGTCCGATCGAAATAGCCATGAGGAACAGTCAATTCATAATTAAATATTTTATAAAATGTGAGGTAAAATCAGTGACCATAAAATTTTTTTCTTGAAAGTTATAATGGATCATTTTCTTTAAAAAAAATATTCATGGAAACCTTATTTCCAAGCTATTTATTATTTCAAGCTAAATAAACAAATAATATATTAACATTAAAAAGGATTCATTCATTACTGAAAATGGGAAAAAATAGGACAAAATATGTAAATAGTGTATAACTGATTTAAAGTCACCTCTTCTAAATCCTCTTGATATCGGATGAGAAGTTAATTAAATTTAATTTGCCTTATGAAAATTATCTCTAACAAATTCTATAAATTTACCACAGCTCATCACTCCACAAAGAAAATAATATGCCCTAATGTTGTGTGAAGCTTTTCGAACGTTTCTAGATAGGTTTCCTTAAACACTTCCTTTGAAGATGTCAAAGTTACTTGTTTATTTACACTTCAATAGTAGTTATTTTTTACTTTGACATATTAAATCAAGATAAACATTTATTTACTAACCTCTTGGGGTATGGAACTGCTTAAATCATCAAAACTTTCATGTTTAAGTCCATACAGTTTTCGGAAAGCAACGTATGGTGGTAAGCCATGATCTCTTCCTCTTTGTATGTCAAGGCTGAGGGCATCTAAACCTGCCTCATTTCCATTGCTGTATAGAAATTCAGTGACCTAAAAAATATTGTAATAATAATTACTCCATCATACAAAACTGTCCTATTAGAAAACAACTCTGAGACACTAAAAGATATTTCAGTTAAAACGTTATCAAAAAGTTAAAATAACTTAGAATGGAAAGCTGTACTTACAGCATGTGGAAGGGAAAGGTCATTGGCTTGACAATTTTGTGTAGACAACATCCTTACTAAGGAATCTGTCATATTTGCATCATTTAGCATCCGAGGTTTGATAAGGCTGAAGCGAAGAGTCATATTACTTGATGGCTTCCTTTCTTCATCATACAAACTGTAAAAAATCAGGGTAAAATTAAATAATATATATATTAATTAAAAAACATATATTAAAAGCCAGACTTTTTTTTTTTATAATTAAGACTTATGTAAAGTCTCCCTCCCCCCAAAAAAATATTCAATATTTCGTAGTCGCATCATGTTGACCAATAAATAGGAAGCATACCGATGGACTCATAAAGCCTCAATGACTGAAGTATTCCGATACCAACTTAATAACTGAGGGTATGCTTATCCCCATCAGTGGTTCTTGGAGATATCTTTTACAGTAAAAATTTCTTTTTATTTTTTAATACCCAAGTTCGTGGTGAGCTAAATTAAAAAATTTTCTTTAATGACCATTTACACATGTTAGGTTGGACTGTTGGCTGATTTCACATAAGGTCCTGGGACACTCTCTTTATGAACTACGTACTATTCATTTTGTAACCAAAATATCAGAAGAAATATGACAAGAAGAGTCGTAATCACTTTGATCAGTCAGAGATACACATAAACCTTAACTCCCCCTAACAGTGATTATATAAGGGAGTGAAAACAACTCTAAACTTAGCTCTAATTATTTCTTTTAATATATATATATATATATATATATATATATATATATATTATAATATACTTATTTTTAAAAATATATTCTTTTAAAAACAAAATTAATTTATCACAATATTTACTTAATTATTATTCATTTTACTCTCAGGGTATGGTATGGGTTCTTGACAATCAGGCACATTTTTATTATTTAACTTTTTAATTATAATAATCACTTACAAACATAACACAAACAATATGCAGGCAGGCTAACAATGATTCTTCATATCCCTACAGCAGTTCCTCCTCTTCATATTCAACTCCACACTCTCCCTGTCCCACTCAAAAAACTACTGACTCCTATCAGCTCATAACCCCCACTCTGACTGACCTTTACCTGGTAGGTACCTTTTTTACCCAATCCTACCTGCCAGGGACCTTTTTTCTTAGCATCCAAAATGGATGCTATGTTTGTAAACAAACAACCAAATAGGAGCTGTTTTTTAAATTTAAATTTTACTTTTATCCTATTGTTAGCCTGCCTAAAACAATTATCAAATAATAAATAAATAAATACTAAAATTATAAAAGATGGGTATATTACATTTCTCCCCAATCCTAGATTAAAAAAAAAATATTTTGGGAGGAAATATTTTTTTTTTAATATAACTTTTTTTAAATTAACACATTATTTCTCTTAATAAACCTTCTTTGTTACAAATATTTTCAATACTTTATAAATTAAGTTCTTATACAATATTTTACATTCAAGGATAAATGTTGACTAACTAGGGACAAAATATACTAGAACTATATACACATAAAAATTATACAATTAAGAACATATAACTAATCAAATCTTCATAATAAACTATATAAATAAATTTTACTTGCTAACAGGTCTAGGTGCATAAAAAATAATTTAGAAAGACATTATCTACCAAATAACAGGGTAACAAATTTAATAAAATAACTTTTGCAAAAACACCAATAATAAGATATGGTTCCATATTGTTATAGGCTGACAATTGAAAATAAATTTTTAGCTAATTAATTTGTGAACTTACATAAATTTAAATATGAAAAAACTTCAGCAAAAATTACATTATTTACAATTTATTAATTAATAATTCCAGTATGGTTCAATCTGAACATTGTTCAGACTGCCCATTTTTTAGCTCATCTAACGGAGGGAACGCTAATCATCCCTTTTTATCTCCTGGAAAAGGATAAAGACTGCCGTGTCCAAAAATAATATGGTGTCCGATTTTTCCTAACATGATCCAAAACCATATAACCATTATAAAATTCATATGTTAAAATTTTGCTGATGATATTTTTGATAGGCACATCCCTGTATTGATTAAATAAATTTACAATCGGTAACAAATAATTATTAAAGATGGAGAAACCACTTTTTGAATTATTTAAAATGTTTAACCTATTAAATACCTCCTGTGGTTGATTTTGGGGACTTAAGGAGCTTATAAAAGTTCTTAATGCTAAGCACTTGCTGTCACATGGTTTCATTTCACAAATTTCATCTTCTTTGATATTTACAGTTTCCTTCACATTAATTGAGCTATACATTAAGTCCTGGGCCTCTTCAATCATAACATTACAGGGACTAGTCATTAACATAGGTTCTACTGTACACATTGGAGTTACTGTTTCTGGTTCACACTCTTGGTCAGTAGGATCTTCAGAAGGTACAGCCTTTGATAGAGGTTCTTCTGTACAAGTAGGAGTTACTATTTCTGTTACACACTCTTTGTCTGTATGCTCTTTCTTCTTGTTTTCTTCATCTTCAGTGGAGGTTCTTTTCTGGGGATCAATTTTCATTTCTGTAGTAACACTTGTAAAGTTTTCTAATATTTCTTTTCCAAATTTATCCACCTTTTGTTCCAATTTCTCCATCATCATCATGAATTGTTTGAATATCTGAATCTTTTCTGTCCTATCTGAATAACTATTATTTCCTTGGTCCTCCATATTGTTTGCTCACAAATTAACACAAGTAACACATAAAAAACTTATTAAAATATAAATTGTGCACTGATTGTCGTGGTCTTAATATTTAACAAATTAAGCCACACCGAGTTGGGAGCCAAATTTTATAATATACTTATTTTTAAAAATATATTCTTTTATAAACAAAATTAATTTATCACAATATTTACTTAATTATTATTCATTTTACTCTCAGGGTATGGTATGGGTTCTTGACAATCAGGCACATTTTTATTATTTAACTTTTTAATTATAATAATCACTTACAAACATAACACAAACAATATGCAGGCAGGCTAACAATGATTCTTCATATCCCTACAGCAGTTCCTCCTCTTCATATTCAACTCCACACTCTCCCTGTCCCACTCAAAAAACTACTGACTCCTATCAGCTCATAACCCCCACTCTGACTGACCTTTACCTGATAGGTACCTTTTTTACCCAATCCTACCTGCCAGGGACCTTTTTTCTTAGCATCCAAAATGGATGCTATGTTTGTAAACAAACAACCAAATAGGAGCTGTTTTTTAAATTTAAATTTTACTTTTATCCTATTGTTAGCCTGCCTAAAACAATTATCAAATAATAAATAAATAAATACTAAAATTATAAAAGATGGGTATATTACAATATATATATATATATATATATATATATATATATATATATATACTTTTTTTTTTTTTTTAATCTGCTAACAGCTAAACTACATATATACAAAATTGGTTAATCATAATAAATTAAATCAAACCAATTAGGAAATTTACCTAAGCTTTTCATCGACCATTGACACAATAAACCTCATGGCTGCATTAGCAAAACTGTTAGAAACAGAGGAACGAACATTTTTATTATAAACATCACTGTATCCTTCCTTTTTGAAATTAAGTCCCCTTTTAGAAGTCTCTTTATCACCTTAAAAATATAAATTCATAGTTACTATATGAACTTCTAATAAAAAAAAGAATCAATAATTATTACTACATAACTATCATCTTAAATTATCAAACAGTTAAATATCTTAGAGCAAACTTCATTGGTATACTTTTTTTTTTTTTTTAACTATATAGATTTAGAAGCCTAAATTAAAAGAATAATTAATCTCACAATTTCTGAATAACCACTCACCAAGCACAACAGGCAACCATTCATTGTATGTGATATGCTGTATTTCAGCAATTACAATCCTTCTAGCTTCATGATAAAGTTTTTCATCATTCCAATTAGGATTTATATGCGCAAGTTCTGTAGCAATCCTGTTGTGCTCACGTACAAGTACAAAGTGCATGACAGTACTCATAACATCAGTATTCAATCGCATTTCACCTGAAAAAAATTCAAGTAAATTTCAAAGTAAAGCAAGTGAACTTTTTTTAATATATTACAATTTTATGTTGATGTTGGTTTATGTATATATGTTTTTTAAAATAATACATTGTTACTGAATAAAGAACTAAACAAAATTTTCAATATGACCTATTAAGTTGATCATAATATCAATGAATAATTTAAATATAGGTTAAAAATGCTGGTACCAATCTGTTTTGTAACATGCTTGCTAATAAAATCTACCCCTAACACTAAATTTTTATGCCAAGTAGGACAGGATAGCTTCCTAACTATTGTAATCAGGCTATTGATAATACATAAAAATTGCAAATTACTGATTGTAAAACATCGAAAAATTATCTCTCAGCTGAAAAATATGATTATTTTAAATAAATAGTAACAGGCTTAATGAACCAGAAGAGTCAATGATGGTGTCATCAATTTTTGTCTGTGCAAATCCATTCAATGACAACTGCCCAAGCTCCCACCTTCACCTAATACGCTAAGGACACGTCCAACGCATATTAACTTTTTGAGAATTCATTGTTCCATAAGCCTAACATTTCACATCGAAATAAAATCTTCTGATTTTTAACTTTCCTATAATACCTTTTGTAAATAAATGTCTGAATTAAAAATCACATTGTTTGGGGCTTGTCACACAACAGGAGAGGATGAAGTTAATAACACATCAATACATATAGTACACATCAACAAATATAAAACATTGACACTAACCAAAAATAAGTGGAACTGAGGATGCAAATAATGATGGCAATATATCATGTCCATTGGCCGAAAACAATTTTATCTGTCCACCATTTCCTGTCCTGAGTGACTTAGCAACATCTTCAGTGCTTCCGTACAAACTTGAACCATCCAAAAGATGCGAAACTGCATTCATTTGCTGGGCTGGGCCAAACCTAGAAATAAATAAAATAAAACCTATCATTATGGTTACAATGAAAAATAAAATAAAAAATCCAATAGCAGAACAAACAAATTCACAATATGAATATCTCCAAAACATAATTCCCAAATGAAATCCCATACAGTCTCATCAGTAAAATATTGAAAAATAGGAAAAATTATTGAAATTTAAATGATAAATATGATGTTTTAAACTAAATTTAAACTGTTTTAACTAAATTTATGAACTGCATATTATGATATATTTTATTGGCTTTAATACTTCTCATTTTTCATTAAAAATGTAAATTTTATAATAAGTACACAATAGGTAGTGAGGAAATAAATAAAAATGTATGTTTTGTTTTTTAATGTGATTTATCCAAACCACACCGTAACCCTTTTGAGACCAGTTTTACTGCATAAAAGTTCAATGAAAATAACTTTTTATTAAGATATCGAAACCAATAATTAAGGTGATTTATATACCAATTTATAACAATTAACAATTTATATAAAAACAATTAAACAATTAACAATTTATATACCAAATTGTTGGTATTTCATTTAAAAAAATTAAATCCTTAATTATTCAAAAAATATCAGAAATTATACATAAATGACAACTGGATAATACTTAATTCATATATATATATATACATATGTGTGTATATATATATATATATATATATATATATATATATAAAATCATGTATCGTGTTCTAATAAGAGATGGCGCCATTTCTCTCTCTCCTACCAGCTCTTCCACCCATCTCTTTTCCCACCAACCCTTCTTCCTCCTTCCATGTGGTGCATGCTGAAACACTCTTTTTGACCATCGGTCGTCCACCAACTAAATATCAAAATATGTCTATAACCAACTCATCTTCCTAGCATCAATGGAATAAAGGATGTTTAGGAGTTCCTCGCCTTTTTTTTTTTTCAGATTACATTTTATGGAACATGTAACTTAGATGCCCCGCAGCTATGTCTCCACAAATCAATTTCCATGGAGACAAGTTTTCTTGCTAAGTCAGATGGAATGGTCCATGTTTTGAAGCATACAATGTGGTGCTAGCTACAAATATATGTAAGCCTCTTTTTTGTTTGGACATGGTCATCCTTATTCCATAGAACGGAATTAAGAGTTTGTATTACTTTTCTTCCCCTAATAACCTGCTCATCAAAGTCTTTTTTTTTGCTGCAGTTGCAGCTGCTCTTTGAAAGCCATCTTCCTGAATACTCGAAGGGCTTAGTTGGGGTCAAATCTTATTCTCTGACTTTTAGAGCTGCATTTCCGTTATTATTTAATGCCAAATGTTCAGTTTTTGATTAGCTGATTTCGATTCCTTTTCCTTACCATAAATGAATGAATTTTCTTCGCAATTGACCAGGTCAACAAATTGTAAATTATACAGGCATTTATTGCCTAAAATTATCCTCATCCTGTCACACTTTCAATATATATATTAAACAGAACGTCAAGACGTCTGATGTTCGGAAATTATTTCCTCAGCCCACAATTAAGCTTGACTATCTTTTGTATGTGAATGTAAGTCTTTTATAGCATATATGATGTAGCATTTTACTCCTGTGGTTCCCAAAAATACAATATTACACCTTTATTAAACTAAAAAATATAATTTTTAAGAAGCATATACCTTTAGAATCAAATAAATTACTTTTAAAAAATTAATAGGTTTTATGAATATTTTTAGTAACCATTTATCATTTATTAATCATTAGGCAATCTAAGCAGAATCTTTAAACCAACCTGTAGTCATCATTGGGAGCAATCATCGACCTGACATAATTGTAGCATTTTGTTTCCTTCTCATCAACAATTGGCATACAAAACGGATGTCGATGCCTAGGAGCCAATTTTGATTCTATTCCTTCACAGCACATCACTGGATCTCCAGTATATACTAAGGCAAAATAAAAATTTATATTAATTGGAAAGTATTAAATAAGTACTACATTTGGCAAAGGATACATTACTCAAGAAGAAAACACATATCAATTAACTGAAAATTACACAAAAGACTGAAAAGTTTTGATTTAGAACTTAATTTATAATTGTATCCAGAGGAGAAAGAAATCCTCTTTTTAACTAATATCTACCACTTTATTTCTAAAGCAACTTAAGTTCCATAAATGGGAAAATGTTCTTAAGTTGATATGATATAAAAAGCCAATAAACCTTTAGTCAAGAAAGTCTACACTCCTAAAATCAAATTAGCCCCTTCACTCTTCATAAACTAAATGATAAGATTTTTTTTTTTTTTTTTTTTTTTTTTTGTATCTATTGAAAGTTATTCTTAATAGTTCAGCTTCAGAAAAAAAAAAAAATGGATCAGGATGATACACCATTTCCGACATCTCATAAATTGTGGTATTGGGACTTCACTTGAACAACGGATTGTGCATGGATTGTTCAATCCTCTAAGAAAAAAGAAACTAGCCGGATTGTTTGAAAATTAATCGGGTTTTTTGAAATAAACTCTAAATAATTCATTTCTAACCTTACATTAATAAAAAATACTACAAAGTCGCAGGGGCGTGTCAGGACCTTTTAAACATTCAAATACTACCTGTCAATGGTTGCTCAAAACAGTAAAAAAAACTTTTCCATGAAAGGAATGATACATTAAACAGAAACATTGACATCAAAACAGTTGCCGATACTGTGATAAATAAAAACATTTTCACCAATAATATTTTATAATTCAGTTTATATTATGATAATAAACAATAATCAACGTAAATTCACTACTTTCTTTCAGTGGCGCGACAGGCCGTGTAGGTCCTGGGCCTCGCGGTGTAAACTCCTGCAAGTTTACACTCACGTTTCACGATGTGAGTGGCCACCCTTTGGCTGACGGGTCTCACATACCCGGGGGAGAGGTTTGAGTGAATCCCCATTTTTTACATCCTTATAAAAGCCCCGCTGGGACTGGGATTCGAACTCAGAACCTGTAGCATGAGAGACTAGCACGCTAGCCACTCAGCCACGGGCTCCTCTAAATTAACCTCCTCTAACTACTAAGTAGTTGAATCATTGTAACATTTAAATTAATGTTACATTATAAACAGTCAATACAAAAACTTTGTATTAAAACTGCCATTAAAACTGTGATGATAGCTAATTCCAAAAACAAGTAATTCAAGCATAATTGTGTCATTGCCACTAAAATACATGTACATTATATCCGATTTTGAATAAAAAATATATTTGTAATAACAGGGTAGTGATCTTTAACAACCACAAACATTGTACAGCCTAGGTTCAATGCCAATAAAAGAATTTTATTAAAAAAAAAAAAAACACTACAAGCCATGAAGGCTCAGTACATACAGAGATTCATACTGTTTCTAGGCTAACGGCCGTGCAATGAGGTGATTAAGCCTTGATCACGCTCAGCCACCAGGTTTTTCCCCAATTTTTTCTGTACCCACTTTAAAGAGGCTGGGTCTGTCCCAGGAGGGTCTCCACGCCCTAGGGTCGCCCTCCGACTAAATTAACCGAATAAATAATACTTTGCCACGGCCGGGACTCAAACCCAGGACCCTGTGGAACCATAGTCTAGAGCTCTATCCACTTGACCACGCCGCTCCAAGAAAGAAAAGAATTTTATAAATAAACATAAAAAATCACTTACTCATACGATATGAAACAGTGTGTGCCATATCATAAGTAACAAGACTGGCCCAAGAAACAACAGCCAACGTAACCTGTTTCAATGCATTATCGGTATGCCTCAGGACAGCACTACTCACTTCGGCAGCATTTGAGATTAATCTTGAATCTTTTCCTCTAGGTTCCCAAATACCTGAAAATATTGTGTATTAGTCTATTATGTAATCAAATATTATAACCAAGTAATATCAAGCATACTTTTGAATGAAAAAAAATTAAAGCTACATACCATCCTTATAAATTGGAGGTAAAAGTCGGGAATAAGGAGTCAACGAAGAGCCCCAAGTAAAATGTGCTTCATTATTACAAGATCCATTGTATGTTCTGTATGGCTGGGTATTGCATACATTAACAACCGTTGGTGATTTAAATAAGTTAGATAAATTATCTCCACAATGTCCTAATGCTTTTCCAGCCCTGGAAAAAACTTTTTGATTTACAAAATTTTAATTTTATTCATGATATAGCCAGTTTTTAAATAAATAAAGTAAGGCTTACTCCTAACTAAGCTAACTTAGAAGTTTATATCTATCTTGCAATTAACTGGCCTCAAAACTAAATTAATCTACAATTAGTTTACTCTTAGAATAAATGGGAACCCATCAAACATTTCTGAATTAGAGCCATGGCACACATAGCCGGTTGCTGGCCAACCAGTTTATAATCATAGGCTTACCAACTGGCCAACCGGTAATATGGATAGATGTAGCTGGCACACACACCTGAGTGAACAATAGCCGGTTTATAATCCCACTACAGCCATGAAGCACCCGGTACAGCTATGTAGCGATCGGAGATGGCACATTTCCCTATTGCGGCAACTATAAGCAGTCATGCGGTACGTGTCCCAGAGGAGACAACTGGCCCGGTGGAATAGCTGTTTACCTGGCAGCCGGCTATAGGTGCAAAGGCCCTTATTCTATCCAGCATTAAGGTCAAGTTTAATCCAGGCATAGACCAACTCTAAATTTATCAAATTGTAATTTGACCAATGGCGACATTTAAATCAATTAATTTTCTTAATTCATTCTCTTCTTATTACTCAAATGTTTTTTTTACTAGGTTTTTAAGTAATTACATAAAATGATAGCTACCTAAATAACTAAACAATATAAAAAACAAATGTTTGAAATCTTCCAAAAAAAAAAAAAAAATGAAAGTATTTGTATAATATAATATTTATCATTTTTCACAGCATCATGCATTCCTTAATAAGGATCCCAAAACAATTTTATTATAATAAATAAATTTACTATAAAAATAAATTTTATTATAACAAATTTATTATAAAATAAATAATTAACAATAAAATACCTCAAACAATATTGGTACGACAAGTAGTATGAAGCCTTTGAAAGAATAAATCCCTGGCGGGCAATCTGCAAAGCTTCATCACCAGCCCAATTAGTGAGAATAGCTGTGTGGCTAGGAGATCCCTGGGGTGTTAGCAAGTGACGGTCATGAAGAATCTTTTCATAAAAAGCAAGCCGTTCAACAGATTGTTCTGCATTAGCTAACGCACTTTTAACTTCTTTATCTGATATGTCTACGACATCTCTTTTGTATCTTTCAACCTCTAGCCTCCCTATAATAAATTCACAATAATGGATCAAGTGAGCAATACTGGTCAGTTGCTTAATCAAACAGGGAATAAATTTGATTCAAATATTTACATCAAAAACAACTTAAAGCTATCAAAGTGACCTCCACGAGCATTATAAAACCTTGATCACATAGTTCAGGGTTTGTTTAGCTTTTGAGGTATCTGAAATTTAAAAATTAGATAGACTATTATATTAATAGACAACTGGATTTTTAGGCCTTATTGAACAATAATAATATTACTAGAGCAATAGTGTTGATTTTTAAATATAAATAAATAACTTTAAGATGATATAACTGACTATTACCAAATAAATAAATAATTTACAAGTACTTATTTATTAAGTAAGTATTTAACAGATAAGTAAGTATTTAACATATAATACGCTAAGAATTATTAGATTCGAATTTATCCTAAGAGATCATTTTTGACAAGAAAAATATGACTTCTTTTTAAAAAAAAAAAATTATCATAATAAATATATTAAATTAATTATAAGTATAAAATAAAGAATTGAACTTAGACCTATAAGGTCTTAAGCGGTAATAAAAACTTAAAGAATTTATTATTATTGTTATATCTGACAAACTAGAAACATTTCTAATTTCATTATTTAATTAACAATGTACTTAGTTTAAAAAAAAAAAAACAGTGAAAATACTGTCATGTTGCTAGTTAATCATGCACCTACTTAGTAAATTATATTGAACATATTTTTGAATAATTAAAATCTTAAAGTAAGAAACTAACAATCCATTTATTATTTAAATGTGACTTAATACTCTCAGTTTCTATCATCGTAATACTTTTTAATTGATTAAATGAGGCATCATAGATGGTATAATAAAATAAAAATCACAATAATATCAATATTTGTATATTTTGATTTCTTACTCATAATAGGTTTAATGTTAGGAAATGTTTACAAAAAAAAAAAAAAAAAAAAAAAAAAAAACTAATAAAAGTAGTTCTGAATATAAAGATCTACTAAATTTATATTTACTTCATTAAAGGTAAAATGATACAATTGTAAATAGTTATCCAACGTTATTAAATGGAGTGTTTGTTTTAAAAAAGGTCATTAAAAAATATATATATCATGACGATTTGTAATTCATTTTAATTCCTCCATACTGCAAAACCACAACAAATCAAACTTAAATTATAATAAGGGATTACATTTTTTTATAATGTAAGCGGTAAACTTAAGTAGTTGATTAACCCTTTCACGCTCAAGGGAAATATTTTTCCCAAGAGCGAGGTCCATACTTAAAATTTAATAAAAAATAAAGTATTTAAAAAAAAGAAAGAAAAAAAAAGATAGCTTACCACTACCTCCCAAAATGTAATTGTACAAAGGAGAAGAATCATTTCCTAATGAGAGTACTAGTGTTGGAGCTACAGTTAAAATAAAAAAGCCAAATAGAAACAGTGTGTTTTGTTTCAACACCATCTTGGCTGCATCTGAAATTAATATAATACAGTTAAAACCAAACCTAAATTTTTAACAGCTTAACTTATGCTATTCAAAAATATGATACTAGTTATTAAAAGGGGAATTGTAGTAGAAAAAATCGGAAGGATTTAAATATAAATGAATAGAAAAAATTACTAAATATAAGAATACATTCTTAGCACTGATAGATCATGACAATCATGAACTAAATATTTTTTTTTTTAAAGTTATAACATAAATGTCAACTCAAAACGATTAAAATAAAAAAGAGACAATGAAACAAGAAGTTTATAGATTCTCAAATCAGTTTATCATAATGATCAAATAAAAAAAAATGTTTGAAAATACGAGATAATGAATTTTAAGAAATTATTTATCATTCCATCAGAAATCATATCAGAATAGCAAATGAACGTATTATTTTTAACTTCTTGTCTTAGGCATTGAGATCAGATAAAAGTGACATTTAATTAAAATAAGGATTCCTAAGACGTTGGTCAATATTGAAGCTTGGCTAAGCGCTTGCGAGAAGCCTAGAATATTCCATACAACCAGCATTCCTAAAATGCATTGTAGCCAGAAAGCATTCGGTAAACGAATACCAATACGAAATTACATAAAAAATAAATCTTAAATTATTGAATTTTACAGATAAAGGAATCATAATAAAACTGATAAGCCTGATATTGACGTTTATAAAGTTATAAACAAACATGCAGCAGTGATAGGAATGAAAATGTAGATAATTTACATTGAAAGGGAAAGTTGTAGAGATAGTTGCTATCTACTTATGAGTTGATTTTTTACAAAATAAAGGAAAAAAGTAATATTTATTGATAAACAACCTGTTTTTAACTTAAGATGCAATAACAAATATTTACGGGTGAATATCCGCAGGGAGGGCGTCATGCGGCAGACTAAACACAACACATCGGAACGAGGTTACAGCCGTACTGGTCTTGTTTTGAAGTCGCCTTCCCTCTATAGAAGTTGCTTTCTCGGCGCTGTGGTGGGGGAACTCCCTGATAATAGCACGATAACGTTGCCAGCCTACTGTCGTCAATTATTTCAGCGTGATCGCCTCCTGCTAATTTGTTCATCTTTGTACTCGGTGATCAAAGGTCGAACGGGTATCGTGCGTATTTTATTCGCAAGTTGAACAATAAATGAAAACATCCGCGAATCCACACCCATTTATTTCTTTTTTTCTTGTGTTTTACGTCGTATCCCAATTAAATCATTGCAAAAATGAACCCTTATCACACAAGTTACCACCCAGTTTCAGACAGTGTGGGGAAGTCGAAAATATTTTTCGAGTGAAGGTCACGACATAAAATTCAGCACGCCAAGGCAGGATTTGAATCTAATCCGTTCCCTTAATAGCGTCATAACAATTTACTTCCACAGCATTTACTTCCACTTCGTGGTACATGGAATTTAAGCTATTGCAGAAGTTTTGGGGACTGGATGTCCATAAAACTCCTATTAAGCCAAAATTAAGAATTATCTATTCTATATCAGCCTATTTTAGGAAAATTTTAATATAACTTACGAGAGATCATACATATCCTCTACCCCTCATAAAAATTGTTGATACAAATAAAAGTTATAAAATTAAAAGTGAGAGAAGTTAGTTCAGGGTGCAGTCAAAAGAGCACATGATTAAGATATAAACTTAATAAACTGGTGCCGACGTCTCGGCCTAAATTATAGGCCTTCTTCAGGGCGTTTGAAGGAGAGCATCACAACAATGAAGCAGTAATCAACCAGTCTATCAACCATTCCGTCGGCACCAGTTTATTAAGTTTATACTTAATTGTGTGTTCTTTTGACTGCACCCTGAACTAACTTCTCCCACTTACTCACACAGTCAACCAAGCATTCTCACTTCAATATAAAATTAAAAGATTAAAAAAACAAATAAGGTATAAATGGTGTGGTTAGAGACAGTTTTTACTTCCAAGAGCGAACTAAATTTTAGAAATTGATATGCAAATAAAGCAGTGTTTCCCAACTAGTGGTACGCAGATGAGTATTTGAATAAATACCTTTTTGTGTAAGTTTTAAATTTTAGGTTATTTTTATTCATTTAACGTCATTTTATACCACTGTTGCTATCGGACAATATTAAAGTGGAAGCCCTAAATTTTGCCTGTTCGGATTTAATTAGGATGAGTATCTTAGAACTTAAAACAGGCTTAGGACCACAATTTTTCGTTTTCTCTGAATGACGGCATAACGAAGGATTTTTCACTCCCTCAAAAAAATTCTAGGAGCGTCTGCCAGGTTCTATATTAAATTTAAGTTTTTCACTGTTTCACGGATTGAAGTAAACTCGCAGTCTGGTACTTTTTTCTTGATTTCCATTTCCCCAACTAGGCCATTTCCAGAATATAGAGTTTCAGTAGAGGTATTTCGCCCGAAATGTACGTGATACAGTGTAGTCCACTAAAAATCTAAATATGTATCTACTATTGAGGATTTATGGGGTCCTAGCCATTGAAA
Organism: Piezodorus guildinii; assembly: GCA_023052935.1. Classification (NCBI taxonomy): domain Eukaryota; kingdom Metazoa; phylum Arthropoda; class Insecta; order Hemiptera; family Pentatomidae; genus Piezodorus; species Piezodorus guildinii. Next base: position 102,266,524 of record CM041296.1, on the reverse strand, counting down.
TAATTGTATGAAGGGGTCCGTGAATTTTTTGTTTAGAACCACTGATATTGAGAGTATTTAGAAAAATTAACTTATATTATAACCAACTTGGGTCCCCTTATATATTTGTTTTTTCTCTGTTGTCATTTTGGCAGAAATATCTCCACCTTATCCTTCTTTTTTCGATGCGACCAAGAAATGAAATATAAAGTATTGCTATCTAGAAAATTGTTGACAAAATACCGTTTGAGACTTCCTCGATAAAAAACAAAACAAGTTTCTCAAAATATTCTGTTTATATGGTAAATATAACCTGATCAATTGTATGAAACAAAACTGTAAATATAAGTAAGGTATAAATGTTTCACTGACTATTTCGGCAAAATCGACAAACCAGAAGTGTCACTGTATTTATTACCAAATCAAGAAGTGAAAATTAATGTAGAGTGGAGACGAGCTCAGTAACTTAGTAGGTTATTGTGGTCACCTTTGGTGTAGTGGCTAGCATATCAGACTTCTATGCCTTAGGTAGCTGGCTCAAGCCCGCCAGATGGCCCTTCTTGGTTATACCGGTAGTCCCGAGCCTATTGCCCGAAATATTAAAGATTCTTACCTTAATTAAACCTGATTGGGCAATTTAGGATTTTTTGAAAATTTAGGACTCTCACTTAAGCATCATCGGATAAGCCAGAGTTCCATAAAGTGAAGTCAAATGTTATTATTTTTTTTTTTAATAAGAAATGACCCTCAAGATTTGTTAACAAATCCTATTGGGTAAAAACAAAAGTGTTATTAATATATTTCAGGAATACACATGTTTCCGTGGAAACTAAAAATACTTTAAAAAGTTTTACAATAAATGAAAATTTTCAAAATTTTTAATCGTCCACGATATGAAAGTTTCCTGTGCTCATTGCTAGCAAATTTATAGAGAAATTCATAATTTAAAAATCGTAATTCTATGTTTTATTCAAAACCAAGGACATGATTTGATAAAATGATTCACGCAGTCGCGTGGCTTACTCAAACCTTCAAATGAAGTGTCCAAACTCAAACAGTATGTAATATAAAACTTATTTTATATACTGATATTATTAGCCATTTAATAGGTAACGTGAAATATGAAAAATAATTTGCTTCTGAAGTATTTCTGATTTTAATTCATGTTCAACTAAAGCATTCAGTTTGTTTGTTTATTTATTTAACGTCACTTTATGCTACTATGGCTAATCGGACGATGCTACAGTGGGAGTCCCAAATTTTGCCTATCCAGGTTTTATTAGGATAGGGATCTTTAACGAGTACCTGACATCGCACAGGCTCGGGACCACCTTTTAACGTCTCCTCCGAAGGACGGCATAACTAAGGATTTTTTACTCCCATTAAAAAAATCCTAGAACCACCTGCGGTTTGAACCTTTGACCTTTGGCTTAGGAGGTGATATGCTAACCACCCAGCTACAAGTGATCCCAAAGCACTCAGTTATATGATATCTGCGTAGTGCAAATTTGTAAATCTTAATCTTACATGAATAACTTACTTTAGAATTAAAACATTTTGTATCACTTTGTTAAAATTAAAATGAATGAATCGTTGGTTTGCATTATTTTGTGTATATTTACAAACATTAATTTATTGCCTTACTACGCTAACTGGTGCTATACATACATAGAGCGTTTACAAAGTAAAAAAAAAAGAGAAAAATTAAATACAGCTTTATCGAGAATAATTGAAACAAAATAATAAAGACAAATTACAAAATTAAGAAAAGAAAGGCTGTATACAATAAGAAAACATTTGACAGAATAAGTAGAATTTACAATGGATACAAATAGTTATGGAGTACCGTTAATATTTATGTATATATATATATATATATATATATATATATATATATATATATATATATATATATATAACATACATATAGGCAATATGTATGTATAACATACATATATAAATATATATATAAAGGAAACTGCGCCAAATTTTCGATCCGATTAACACAGTTTTGATGTTTTGATTCTAAAGTAAGTTATTCGTGTAGATTAAGATTTATAAATTTAAACTACGTAGACATAAACGGTGTGCTTTAGTTGAAGATGAATTATAATCAGAAATACTTCATAACAAAAACTCTCCATAAGCAAATTATTTTTCAAATTTCAAATTACCTATCAAATGGCTAATAATATCAAATAATATATAAAATGAGTTTTTTATTACATACTGTTTGAGATTGGTTACTTCAAATGGTCAGCCACACGTCTGCGTGAATCATGGAACATTTTATCAAATCCTGTCCTTGGTTTCGAATAAACCAAAGAATTAAAAGATTTTTAAATAATGAATTTCTCTATGAATTTGCTACCAATGAGCAAAGAAAACTTTTATATCGTGGACGATTAAGATTTCTGAAAATTTACATTTGTTTTATTTGTATTTATTTAACGTTACTTCATGCAACTGTGGCTAATCGAACGATGCTACAGTGGGAGTCCTACATTTTGCCTATCCAAGTTTAATTAGGATAGGGATCTTTAACGAGTACCTGACATCGCACAGTCTTGGGACCACCATTTTACGTCCCCTCCGAAGGACGGCATAACTAAGATTTTTTTACTTCCACTAAGAAATCCTAGGACCATTAGAAAAGTTACAATACAACGTAAAACTCTTTTTTTTTTCGTTCACTTTAAAATTAGCTATTTTTAGGTTCATTTTTATACTTTTTGCGACGATATCAGAGGTTGCTGTTTGGATTATATTAATCAGATTTAATAGCAGAACTATTATCATGGCTAACAGAACTATTGTGATATTTATTTTAAGATAACTCCTCACAATCTGGAGGCTTTGTTGATAGATGAAGTAAAAAAGTGACGCAGAATTCAAGAAGATAAAGAAAAAAAAAAAAAACAGTCAGATATCTGCATATTGAACAAATACCTACAGCAAGGACAGACCATGTGTCATATCCTTTCTGGGGTTCCAGTCCCGCTTGCTCTTACAGCCTTCCGCCTCCGGTGGATGGATCTGGTTATCTGACCTGTTTCTTTGTTTACGTTTGCATCGTCTGAGTTGGAATGGAGAAAGGCTCGGGGTGGGATTGAAGGAATTAGGGAAGATGAGAGGAAATCATGATGGATAGTCATTGATTCTAATTGTGCCTTGTAGAGAATAGGAATAAACAAGTTGAACCCATTTTAATAAACGTAATTGGAGACTGCATTCTTCTTTCTTTAATTCAGCCAATCTAAAGAGATAAAGCTGAGTTTAAACAAATTAAAACCATGTAATGAATGTTTTAATTGAGGTTAGTATTATTAAAAAGATTATTTATTGACGTACATGCTTAATTTATTTATTTAATTTGCTATTATTTAAGAAACTCAGGAACATTTATTTTCAATAAACATTTATTACTTTCACTTACCTATATATGAAATATATAAAAAAGTTAGTGTCCATGTCCGTGTGTGGTTAGTCTAACGTAAAAACTAAAAGTCGTACGAAACTGAAATTTCATATTTAAGACAACTATACGCCCGAGATGTTACAACAATTTTTTTATCATAATCAGCTAACCAGAAGAGCCACTTTATACCATGCATGTTGGACCTTTTTACGTTTTCTCAAAAACGGCTTTAAAGAATTTTATTAAACTCGAATGTAAAATTTAATGGTCTTTAATTTGATGCAGGTTTCATTCTGATTGAAATAGTCTGACAGGGTTTAAATGCCGATATTTTAAATTTTCTTCCTTTATAGTACCTTTAATTTTGTGTATTAAAAAAAAAAAAAAAAAAAAATAGGCATATCATCTTGCTAGCATTGATAAATAACTGCTAAATATGGAAGTTGAGCGAATTTGATAAACAACTAAAGGAGAAATGTGCAAACATATTTTTTAATGCAATTTTTGTGTTTTTAAACACAAGAATAGTAATACAGATGTAAAATATACGTTGGAGAGCTAATGGTTTTAGAAAAAATATTATTTAATACACGGAATAGTAAAAGTTAATGGAGACTGATGAAAAGCCGATAAATGAAACTTATTATCATAGATAACGCATGTTTCTATTGAAATTCAATTTATTCAATTCTTTAACAATTTATTTTTTTCTCTAAATGTATTTAAAAATTCTTAAATTTGTTCAAACGACGGAGGCAAGAGAAAGTCGTGTGTTGAGCTCTTCATTAATTTTTTTTTTTTTTTTTTAATAACAATAGAAATTATAATCTTATAATTACATGAGTTTATGCACTTTTTTTCACCTTTAATTACCTGCTAAGAATTTATATTTAGGGTAAAACGTATTATAAAATCCTTAGTCCTTAAATAGTTCCAATGCAGTGGATTACTAAGCTCCCGGGGCTTCTTGGGTTAGATTCAGTTTGAAGCAGGGTAATTATTTATTCAGTTACATTAACCGGGAATATTTTCCTTCAGCACAATCTTCACCTGGAAACAGTATGGATTCTTCATGGGTTGTCGTGGTATGAGGATCTTTCCTTTATTTGATTATTTAATAAAAGAAATTTAGATAGTCCGCATTTAAGTCCTCTTAGACTATTTCAATAAAGATAAGATTTTGAAGACGATTTATTTATACATTGATATAACGAGTTTAATAAAAATCGATAGAATGGTTTTAGAGTAAATTCTAAAAATTTTGAAAATCGAAAATGCAAACCAGTACTTCTAGTAAGTTATTGTAAGTTTTTCTAGTAAGAATTATTGTAAAATTGGTCCTCATCTCTTGAAATGATGAAGGTATAACCTTATGATCCTGCAGTAGGTTATGACCCATCAACTGTTTCCTTTTGTCATTTACACTAGTCAAAAGCCCGAGAAGACTTCTTTTACCAGAATGTCCCGTACATATATAAGTAATATTCTTAGAAGTTATGTACTCTTGGAGCCCTTATTTACCTTAATAGCCAAGTAGAGATAGGATTTTGCCTAGAAAAAGATGGAGTAATTTTGATTTTTAGGCACCATTGTATGCACTGATTCTCTCTATAAAACCCAAATTTTCACGCTTGCAGACCTTGTGTGTTTTTCCACCATCTTAAAAAAAAACTTCTTTCAATTTTTCCTAAATAATTCTCTTCCAGTGCATGTTATGAAAAACATTTTTGTTAACAATTTTAAAGATTATTAAATTTAATGCGAATTTCTGTACTTAACATATAGAAGTTATTTGAACAGCTTCTAAGATACGAGGTGGCCAAAATCTGGCATAATGACAAAAAAAACACATTAAAAGTCAGTTATCTCATCAATTTAGCCCTTGTAACTTTTATTTAGTGTAGTTTACATTGTAATATATAATAACCAATCTTGTAGAAGATTAAATCATCTTTAAGAAATATTCAGAACATTTGTAAATACTAACACTAATCTAAAGGAAATTCTGAAGAATAATTTTAGACGTCGTGTGCAGAAAGCATATCTTTATTTCATTAAGTTTGCAATATACACGTGTAGTTGATATGAGTTTTGTGAATTTTCGAGGGGTTGATTAATGGTGAATAGTAGTTTATTCATTAATATTCAACAAGTTAAATAAATAATTGTATTTCAACAAAATACAATTAAATTATATTTTAATAATATATACGGAATTTCAAGCTACAAATCCCACAAATTTTGTTCTTTCCGCATACTTCTCGTTGATAAATATAATTAATTAATAAGATTTTGATGTAAACTGCACTAAATAAAAGTTACTCGGACTAAATTGGTGAGATTACTAGCTTTTTATGTCTTTTGCCATTATGTCAGATTTTGAGGGCCTTTTGTCTCAGAAGCTGTTCCAATTACTTCAATATGTTAAGTACAGAATGCCCAGTAAATTTAATAGTCTTTTAAAATCGCTAACAACAATGTTTTTTATAGCATGCACTGGAAGAAAGTTATTTAGGAAAAACTGAAAAAAAAAAATGCTTTTTTTTTAACGGTTTAAAGTTTTAACTTTACTAGTTATAGGCTTATCTTAGGATTTGATATATTTTTGAACAAGAAAACCGAATTACAGAGACTTCAACTACTTTCCAAATTATCTGGGGAATTCCACTGAGGAGCATTGCTTTCACAAGAATATTAAGTGGTTGAAGACAACCCTAGAATTTTAATACCATCTTTGACCAGTTTATGCCCTTAAACGAGATGTCTGGTAAAAATCAACCCACATGAAAAAAAGCTGTATCACAGGAAAATTACTTTTTTTTTTAAATCTGTGTTTCACGGAATAGGGCAATGGCCTGTCAATTCGGAGAAAGGATCTTTCCATTTCGCCTTAACGGAAAATGACCATCATTAAAAATGATTGCAGTATTTACAGACATTCTTCGTCTTGAAGGACGAATCAGTAATTCATGACCTATAGCTCATTTACAAAATTGCCTAATATTATAAATATTTGGAGTTTGATTCTTAATGAGTCACACATTTTTAATTTTACTTTTTTTTGTTGTTTTTTTTTTTTTTTTGTTACTGCTCTCCCACTTACTTTTTTGCTCAATTGTTCGCAGGCCGATAAGTGAAAAATGAAAATTGTTTTTTTTTAATTTGTCGTTAAATATGAACTTCAATGGAAAAGAACTAGGCGAATTACTTAAAAAATACATATTTTTAATTAATAGATAAACCATCAATGAGCGTACAATACAATGAGAGTAGGCAGGAGGGTTTAGGAGGAGAGGGTGCGCTCCCTCCTAAATATTGGTGCTACGCAATAATTATAAAAATAAAACATAATAAACAATAATCAGGAGAAGGAATCAGAATAAAAGGTGTAGTTAGAGAACGGGGAGGGGGAAGCCCGTGGCTGAGTGGCTAGCGCGCTGGTCTCTCATGCTGAAGGTTGTGAGTTCGAATCCCATTCCCGGCGGGGTTATATAGGGATATAATTAAATTAGGATTCACTCACAGTCTCTCCCCCGGGTATGAGAGACTCGTAAGTCAAATGGTGGCCACTCACAAAAATAGATGTAAGGAGTGATGACCACACTCGGTAAAATCTCACCGAGAATCGTGAGTATATTCTCCCAGGTGGAATTTATTTATTTATTTGTAACTTTAATTTATTCTCCCAGGTATATTCAAAACGCTATATCTCTACTAGTTCTGAACTAATTTCTTTTTTTTTTTCATCTTGTAGAAAATTCAATTATCTATTTTTAGTATTTATTAATTGGGAGATACATTTTTTTTTTATTCATTGTTCGGGTTCTAGATATCTTAAAACCTAAGCCCTCAAATTTTGAGGGGGGAATTTTTTTTTTTAATTTTTGTGCGATTACAAAGGTTCATTATTGAAAATAATTATAGGTGGAATAATCAGGAATCAGTCATTTTTGGAAAATTTTTAATTTTGCCAAAGTTTCGGCTTAAGCTTGTGAGCCATCATCAGGGCATTACTGAGCCATGTCCAAGCATAAATTCCTGATTATTCCACCTATAATTGTTTCTACAGTCGACTATACATCCTCAATATTGAAAATAATAATCCAAAATTGTCACTTCCCTTCCTAATATGTCAAAATTCATTCATAACATTGAATCATTAAAACATTGTCTCTGGTTGTGTTGGGATGTCATGTTTTAAATAGGGGAAGGGTGATAAAATTATTTAGGCAATAACATATGAAATATGTTACCAGTAGTACTGTGGCTAGCATAAGAGCCTTTATGCCTCTAGGCCCAAAGTCACGGAGTCAAACCAGGGAACTCTAGGATTTTTTTTATGTAAGTCCTTGGTTATGCCTTCCTTGGGAAGAGGCGTAAAATGGTGATCCCTATGGGATGTCAGATACTCGTTAAAGATCTGTGTTCTAATGAAATCCGGATAGACAAAATTTAGGACTACCACTGTACCATTGTCTGATTAGCACAGTGTCATAAAGTTACGTTAAATAAATAAAAAAACAACAACAAACATATGAAAGATTATTTAAAAATGACATATATATATTGTTAAAAATAATTTCTTACTTTATAACTTTTTTATTTTATACAAGTTTTCAACTGCTGAAACTAGGATAAACGCTAGTAAATATCATGTGGTAAGATGTTTTCTCCGGTTTCGTTATCAGTTGCGATAACCAGAGTCACTGATAGTTTCTTTGTGCTGTACCACCTAGAAATTGTACATTACGTCACTGACTATTGTAAAATTAAGTTAAATTTAATAATCCTTTTAGCAAAATTATTAATAACGGAAAGATCCAAGATCTATAAAATATAAAATGGATCAGCATTAATAAATATATACATATTAAGTGCATAATTTCTTTTCTTAATGATTATTGATTTCTTATTTACATAAGTTCAATGATCCAATATTCTTTTAATTATGAAAAAATCTGGCGAATTAAATCTTCAAAAAAAAAAACAAGCAGCCACGTTTGACAGTTTTTGTTGATATTTGAAATCAAATTCAGGATCTCCGTAAATTGAATCATTTAACTTATAATCTGAGGATTTATTAGGGATAAAAAATTCAAAAAATATTCTGAACATTTCAAGATGATTAAAAGTGTTTCATAGTTTAACAAGAATTTTTAAGTTACATAATTGGCCAAAATTTGTAATAAAAGCACATTAAACAGTATTCACCTGTGTTTATTGGTGCTTGAGTCTAAATCTTGAGTTATGTATGTAAACAATGAGTGGTTTTGTGACATTCGTAAAAGTAAATGCGTTTTAAGTTTGTGCAAATGCTGAGTCATCCATCGTGTCTAAACAGTTATTTCGATTAAAGCTAAACTGATTTACTCTTTACACGGCTCTTTTTAAGATGAATATTTCAATATTTGGCTAAAAATTTCACTGTAGAAAATAACGACCAACCTTTTAAATACTGTTTCTCAGGAACTATTTATAAGTACATAGCTGCGATAAGGCCTAAACTGTGAAAAGGTTTAGTCGAGTATAAGAAGATATTTGTTCAATTCCGGACATGCTTTTGATTATAGTGGAATATCACATAAAAAAATTACTCGCTCAGAACACAAAATAATTTTGTTTCAAAATCTTCCGCAACTTTTCAAACCCTCACTAAATCGAAGAAATTGAAAACAACCATTAAACTAATCAAGGATTTTTCTCGACAAAAACAACCATTTTACAGCAAAATGACTACATTGATGTACCGTTTTAATTTTTTTATAGATTTGGTCATGCATTTATTGATTAAGTCCTGACGCACAAACGTCTACTATGATATAACTATGATCTGATCTTCTGATATTGAAGAGTATCTGATAATTGTGCATCAGTACAACGTCAATATCGGTGATTTAAATTAGCAATATCTATCAATATTTTACTAAAGTCGTCTGCAAAATTGACCTATTCTAGTCGAACTGATTTTAAGATTAACCAAGGTCGTTATTTTTTTAATTATCTGATAGCCTGCCTCTTCAAGCAATTATGTGAAATGAAATGAAATGAAAAAACTTCTTTATTATCCTGGGACTAAAGTCCCTTAAGAATAAAATAAAATACATAATTGATGACCGGAACAGTGTGGTCATGATTTAGAATAACAAAATACTAAACTAAAAAATAATTAAGGTAGTAATATATGTACATCTTTACAAGTCAGACTTTCGGAATAAGAAAAACAAAAAAAACAAAACAGAAATAGCTGGTTCATCAATGATAATTTGAGTAATACAAACACACAAAAAAAAAAAATAATAATAATAATAATTGGTATTTATAGCATCTGCAGTTTGAAGTTATTGTCTGTTTGACTGGGTAAGGAGAAGGTGGTTGAAAAGTAGCGATTTGAAGGAGGAAGCAGTACTTGCATGACGGATCTCAGGAGGAATAGAATTCCAAAGAGTGGTTGCTTTGGCTAGAAAGGACTTGTCAAAGGCAGCAGTACGGTGAGGAGGAGGGTAGAGGTCAGAAAGACGGGATCTAGTAGAACGGGACTGAATTGATGATTTAAATTGAAGGGATTGGAAGATGTAGCTGGGACGATGAGTTCTGATAACCTGGTAGAGGAAGGAGGCTAGGAAATACTGGCATCTATAACGAGGATAAAGCCACCTTAACTCGGTGTAATACTGGGTTATATGCGTGTCTCTGGTGATTCCGAATACAAACCGTATTGCACAGTTCATAATACGCTTAAGTTTTGCTTCGAGCTCACCTGAAAGTCCGCTGTACACCTCGCATCCGTAGTCAAAGTGGGGAAAGACAAGGGAAGAAACAAGGAGTTTACGAATATTGAATGGTAGGAGGTGATGGAGGCGACGGAATTGCTTTAGGGTTGTTATGGTTCGGCGGGATATTTGGGAGATATGCGGTTTCCAAGAGAGAGTTTGATCAAGAGTAATACCTAAGTTCTTGACAGATGAATGAAAAGAGATAGGAGTATTGTTTAGGAAAAGGTTGGGGGAACTGGGAAAGGATTTAAGGAGAGCAGGTGATGCTATCAGGATGGCTTTTGTTTTTTCAGCGCTTAGCAGGAGTTTGTTGCTGTTTGACCAAGCACTTATATTATTTATGTCCTCCTGAAGTTTAGAGATAGCATCAGGAAATTCATTTGGAGTAAAGGAAATATAAATCTGAATATCGTCGGCATAGAGGTGGTATTGGGAGTGCTTGATGGAGAGCGGAAGATCATTTATGAATATGGAGAAAAGGGTAGGAGATAACGAGGAACCTTGGGGTACACCTTTTGTTAGTGGCAGTGAGTCGGAGCGGGGTTTATTGGGAACTACAACATACTGGGAACGGCCGGTAAGGAATGATTGAAACCATTGAAGAGCTCCTGTGGATACTATGGGGTTTGGTTAAGAGGATATTATGGTCCACAGAATCGAAGGCTTTGGAAAAATCAAGCAAAACAAGGATAGTTATTTTGTGCTGATCTATGGCCTTGTGAAGATCTTGGGAAATGTGGGAGAGAGCAGAGTGAGTAGAATAGCCAGGCCGAAAACCAGACTGGAGGGGGTTCAAAAGGTTATTTTGCTCGAGGTAGAGGGATAACTGAGATTGGACCAGACGCTCTAAAGGTTTAGAAAGGTTTGAAAGGAGAGAAATTGGGCGAAAGTCATTAGGAGATACCGGATTTGAGTTTTTCATCAGTGGACGGACCAGAGCGGTTTTCCAGGAAGTTGGGAAGGTTGCACTGTCTAGAGAAAAGTTATAGATATGATATAATATTGGAAGGATGGAAGGAAGCGAGGCTTTGATTAGTTTTACTGGGATATTGTCAGGTCCGTAGTCATTGGTTCGGGATTTACGAATAGAATTAAAGAGGTCCTCAGGGGTGATATGGGAAAAAAAGAATGAATCCGGAATGAAATGGTGCATAGGAGCAGGCATCGGCGTCTGACATGATAAATGAGAGGAGCAGGAAGCAAAGTGGGTGTTAAGATCATCAGCGGAAATAGGAATAGGTTGGTTATGGGTGTGTTTTCCTAAGGATAGTTTACGCAGGATTGTCCATTTGGTTTTGGAGTCGGAAGCACAAGATAAGGATTGCTGAAAATATTGGGATTTAGCTTGGCGTATCATGGATTGGGTACTGTTTCTGAGATGTTTGAAGGTGGAGTAATCACTAGGAAGACGGGAGCGCCTGAATCGTCGCCTTGCAGCATCCCTGTGCTTCATACATTCCCTAATTTCTGGCGTTAACCAAGGAGCAGGAGGGTGTCGGATTTTCTTTGTGATAAGGGGAGCATGGTTGTCTAGGATATTATGGAGATGACAGGTAAGGGTTTCAACCATAGAATCTACGGTCCTAAGCGAGTATATGGTGTTCCATGGGATAGCTTCAAGATCTGGCGCCAAGATTTCAGAGGAAAGGGTGTTAAGGTTACGAAAAGAAATGGTTCTTGGGGAAAATAGAGTAATCGGAAGATTATAGGATATCTGGATAAGGTCGTGAGCAGACAAGAACGGAACAGGATGTTGAGACGAGGCGAGGAGTTTATCAGCAGAATCCAGAACATACAGATCGAGCCAGGATTCTGAGGACTGGGTGTGGTGTGTGGGATTATATGGTACAATATAAAGATCGAGAGAGAAGAAGAGGTTGGTTAAGTAGGCATGGTCTGAGGAAGGCAACAATAGGTTGGTGTTAAAATCCCCAGTGAGGATGATATTGTTATAGGATGGGATTAGATTGTAAAGAGTGGATTCGAATTCTGTCTCAAAGGGTAATCTGGGAGGGCGGTATATGACTCCAAATAGTAGGGAATGTGAAGCTGTGGATATTTCGGCGAAAAGGTATTCGAGGTGAGGGCAATCGGAATGGGGTGATTGAATGAGTTGTTTGGATTTGAGGCTGTCATGAACAAAGAGACCCACGCCGCCACCCGTTCGGTCATCTCTGTCATGACGGAGCAATGTGGTGCTCAGTTGATTTATAATTTTACAATTGATAATATTTAGACTATCGTAATCACGTTAAGAATATATATAAATAAAATATGATAGTTGGTAGTGTGGATGTGGTGAAAAATAAAGAGCGAACATAGAGAAGCAGAAAAAAATAAATAACGACTTGTGGTTTATAAATGTAAAAAATATAATGTTGTTAGGCGGTTTACTTTTTTTCACATTCGGATTAATTTAGTCCTTCTCTAAGATTGAAAATTAATATAACATTTTTGATAAACCCATGAAAAAATTAATTGGATAGCGAAAATCAATCTTGTTTGTTGTTTTCTATTCTATATGTATAAACGACGAATCACAATACATTTAATACACTGAAATACATATAAACAAGATAAGAAACAAATTAACCTAATAAATTTATATAAGAAAAAATTAACCTAATTCTAATTAAACAGCTGTAAGAAAATGTAGGAAACAAAATAAACCTAATTAAAATATTGTAAAAATAGAAAAAACAAACTTAACTTAATTAATGCTTAAAGATGTAAAAAAAATAGTTATCAAATTAAACAGTTTCTTGAATAAGAATTAAGAAATTAAATGTTCCATTAATGGATAAAGATAGGTTATATTCACGTAAAGATGTCCAGTTGAGTGTTGAAGAAAACGACCGCAGGGCGGCTTGAACGAAGTCGTCTTGAGTATTGAAGAAAATTACCGCAGGGCGGCTTGGACGAAGTTCTCTTGGGTGTTGAAAATGACCGCAAGGCGGCTCTTCCAAGTTCCAAGGGGAACGATGAGAAGATGAAGAAATTCGTTTCCAAACTTTCAAACGTTGAGAGGAATCTTGGGTCGATATACGGCACATCTTCACCGCTCAGACTCGACCTTAAGATTCGACTGGCCACGAGGCAGTCAAAAAAAATTGAAAACGATCGTCTTCTTTTTCTTTCTCTTCTACTCAAAACTTTTAATTATACTTATAATAACTATTTTTAAAACAGATAAAAAATAAAGATTAATACAAAAATGATCTATTGATAAATATCAAGAATTTATAGTTTAAATTATACAGTTTTCCTTTTTTTTCCATCAGACCATAACATATGGCGTGAACACTATACATTTACCCTTTTTTTTTCTTGATAATTATTCATATCAGTAAACTAGTGTATTTATTTTAAACGTTAAGAGTATTTATTGGATTGTAAAATAACTTCGTGGCGTTTTTCTGTATTTCAATTTAGTTCTCTCTATGTTTACATAATCATGTTTACCTGGTCAATAATGTTTACATATTCTAAAAAAGATTAGTTAAGGTGCTTTTACGCATCAGTTTCAACCAAGATTCTTTATCTTTATGTGGTATTTCGCTTGCTCGAAATGAAAGAGAAAAAAAATTATTTTCCTAATTTAACGATTTTTTTAATATGCGAAATGGAAAATCCGCTGCACAGACGGTTAACAAAGTTTGCTTTGTGTATGGCGATGATTCCTGGTTTGCTCGGTTCAGAACCGGAAATTTTGACTTGGAAGACACTTGGGCGTCCTTCAACTGTTGGTGATGACCAAATTCAATCATTGATCACAGACGACCTTCACCCTACGACACAGGATATCTCAGGATATATCTAATTAAAAATATTTACAAAAATCTGAAGTTTTTATTGTAATCACCTGTAAAAAACAAAACCAACTTATTTTACAACCGAATAGATGGATAGTTTAATAATATATTTAAATTAGATTTTTTGAAATAAAATCAATATATGTTGGTATCTAATTTAACAAACCAGTGGGAAACATAGCTGAATATTATTTTGTCAAATGGAAAATATTTTTTTTTTTTTTTTTTTAATAATATTGATAAATTCATATTATCTTTTGTCCTCACGATGATGACTAAATAAAGAAAAAAATTGAAAAAAATCTGCTTGAGAAAAAAACTTTTAAGGAAACATCTTTTGAAACAATACAATGTTCAAATTCTTTTTACGTCTGTATATATTGTATTTTTTTAATTGATCTAAAAAAATGTATTTTCGACATTCATGATAATTATGATTACTATTATAACTCAAATTAGTATACTAATTTTTAATTCTAGTATATTAATTAATAATTAATGTCGTTAATGCCATTGTCATGAATTTAATAAAAGTAATATGGATTTTTTAATGAAATGAGAAATCTCTCATTTTCCATCCCATTATATACAATATATACACAATTGAACTCATTTAATTATTTTGTATTTTACCCTACTTTTTTAATAAACCAAGTAGATATTCATTTTTCAAATATGTTTCAGCAAAAGAGAAAAATAATTCTACACTACCATAATTTTTGTTTAGTTTTTGGAAAATAGTTTTTTTGATATTTTCCCATAACAAATATGTACAAGCACTGATTGAAACGTTCGACAAAACACATGATCATGCTCATCCTACAAAATAATTTAAATTACAATACATATTGTACTTTACAATAAATTATAAGAATAAATTATGTTGTTAAAATTAAAAACAATTTAGTTGTTCGAAATAAATAAATAAAAAAGTTTGTATGAGCAACAAACGTCGAAAGCTGTGATTACCACCCCATTAAAACGACTTTAGAACATTAACACTTAATTCAACTCAAAATTTAATTTTCCATTATATTTTAGAACAATAGATAATATAATTTTTATCAATCAGTTAAGTTTGTGTGTTTTATTATTTAATTGTTAGTTTAAGATAGTATTTTTCATTTCATTTATTTTATTTGTTTGCTTTTGGTTAATATATGATTTATCATAGTGCATTACTCTAAGCGTTCTAAAAACTCTTATGTGTAATAAAAGAGAGAATCTGTGACGTTAAATTCAATTAATTATAGTGACGAAACATTATTTTTAAATTAGAGAATAATTATAACATCATATAGTTTATGTCAGTGCATTAATGCAATTTCACACAAGTAAGTATTATCTAAATGGTCATTCATATTAGTCAATGACAGTATTTCAGTGAGGTATATAATACAATTACTAATAATATTAGAATAAAAACATATTATTAATATATGATATGATAGATATTCATATTCATAATAAATACCTTGATAAGGCATCCCATAGATCAATAATAAATAAATTTTATAATAGTATCGTTCCTAATATCAATGGAGAAACTAGTGCAGACGTAAACAATGGTAATTAATTATTGATTTCATTCGGAAATTGTGCAATATGGCTGCCGGGCTTTATTACACCCAATTAACATTATTTAATACCTTTCATCTTCAGATTATAATGACGAATACCTACTACGTATTCAAAATAAAAATTATATAGCTTGTCTTCTGAGTGATTTCATTATTAATATACATAGCATTAAAAATCATTTCTTCTACTACAAGCTTTTAAAAATTCTAAAATTAAAAAAAGGTTCATAGTTTAGAAAGAAAACATATTTAAGGATAAATTCCGAAATAAAGATAAATGTTTATAATAATTAATATAGTCCATTTAGAACTGAAATTCTGTTAGTTCGATAAATCGTAGTTATTCCTTACAAGAGATACTTCCGTAGTTTTTATTTATAAGTTAAAATCGTTAGTAAGGATGAGATAAAAAATAAACAAACATCAAGCGAGGAATAACTGTGAGATTTTAATGTTTTTTTAAAACTGGTTTATAAGAAACACCCTTGAAAGGGAAGGTTCATCGTCTTGTAGCGAAAACAGTTTAATCAAAATTGCTATTAAAATAGCAAGGTCTTAGATCCTATCAAACTGGTTTTATTTTTTACATTTTTTTGTTAGGACTGTTTCTATTATCTATTTCGCCTAGAACTAGGACCCTACTATTTGTAACTACGTTATTTGAGTGTTTCTTTTCTATTTTTCATACATATTTAGACGAATCAAGAAATAAATAAATAACAAAACAGTTTATTTACACCATAAAAATCATCAGAGCAAAGATTGGTGTCACAATTGTTTTATCCATCTATTGAACAAATAACTGATGACTTATAATGACTTAATGAGTCATTATTTACTTTTTATTATTCATAATTGATCGTACATCTGCCGATATGACAGCTGGGCTTGTTTGAAATACTGAAACTAATAAATATAAAATAAATAATCTGAATCACTATTTTCAAATACTTTATTCATGAATATTAATCTTTTCAGTCGTATTTTCGTTGGGGAATCCTCATTCCGATAACTTTGATTTCCTTTAGCAAGGTCTTAGATCCTATCAAACTGGTTTTATTTTTTACATTTTTTTGTTAGGACTGTTTCTATTATCTATTTCGCCTAGAACTAGGACCCTACTATTTGTAACTACGTTATTTGAGTGTTTCTTTTCTATTTTTCATACATATTTAGACGAATCAAGAAATAAATAAATAACAAAACAGTTTATTTACACCATAAAAATCATCAGAGCAAAGATTGGTGTCACAATTGTTTTATCCATCTATTGAACAATTTAGAACCAATATATAAATATTATGAATTTATATATACACACTCACACAAATATATGTACATATATACAAGGTGATATCGCTACCTTAAAGAAACACGAAATATAATCCTAATAAAACAGTGAAATTTTTTA
Source organism: Piezodorus guildinii (assembly GCA_023052935.1). Lineage (NCBI taxonomy): Eukaryota > Metazoa > Arthropoda > Insecta > Hemiptera > Pentatomidae > Piezodorus > Piezodorus guildinii. The sequence goes on along the minus strand of CM041296.1, from coordinate 102,249,551 downwards.
TTTATTAATTTATTGATATTTACAACTGTATTTGTTAATACATCAAGTAAATGAGCTACGAGATCAAATTAATGAAAAGTCATAAAGAGAAGCTGCCTGCTTAAGATTGCTAGGACATCTTCTTTTTAGACGCTTCGGAGGATGGTCAGGAATGGAAGAGGAAGCAAGGATTGAAACTAGTGAGATAGAGTGGGAGTGGAGTTTTTCATGGAAGGATTGATACCTGGTTTGGGCCAAATCAGCTACATGTGGAACCTTATGGATGTCTTTATGGATGAGCTTATTCCTGACAAAGTAAGGAGCGTTGAGGATTTTCGAAAGATTTTGGATTGTAAGGATTAAAGACGGGAAGAATTTAATAGTTTAGTGGAGCCCCAAAGCTCAACTCTGTAAGTCCAGATAGGTCTTATGATGGTCATGTAAATAAGCCTTTTGTCGTTAGAGCGTCTGTCTAGGAAGTGTTAAGTAACCGGAAGCGGCGAGCAGTTTCTTGTCGTTTCAGTCTAGTGTGCAGATTCCATGTTAGACGTTTGTCAAGTAAGAGTCCTAAGTAGTGGATCTGTTCAACTGAAACAAGCTGAATATTATTAAAGGATACTGTAGGGCAGGATATCATAAGTTTACGACGTAGGGTAAAGGTTATTTGGTGAGATTTTCTGGAATTAATTTGAATTCTCCAATTCAGGTTTCGCATACCTCAAGGTTTTTGATATGGTATTGAAGAGTTTGAGAGGCAATAGTTGGATCATTATTGACTGATAATTATTGGCTGGGTGCCAGACTCGGTCAAAGGCCAAGTCGAGAAAGGCTCCCGTGCAGTTCAATCCGAGTTCCGATGCAGACGAGATAATATCCACCACACAATGGTATTGCTGTATGGTGGAGTGGGATGTTCGGAATTCATACTGCTGGTCTGCGATTATGTGATTTAATTCTAGGATTGGGTATAGGCGTTTCAGCATGAGTCTTTGCAGAATTTTACCAATTTTAGGAAAAAGAGATAGGACGATTGGAAGAAGGGGGTTCTAGCGGCTTTTGGGGTTTAGGGATCATTTTAACGATAGATGATTTCGGTGAAAAATAACAATAAAAATAAAGAGAGCAAATTGTCAAACTTATAAAGACGCGGTGATTTTATATTCAAGGAGATGGAAAATAATTAATGCTTAAATGAAGTTAAGGATTGATATGTACGAATGGACATGGGTAAGACTTCCAAAATAAAGATGCACGAATGACGAAGAATCTTTTAAAGGAGTTGAATATGTTACAAATATAGAGACATTTTTACTTTCAGTTACTATATATAGTAAGGGGAAATATTGCGATCGTGAAAATTTTCGAATTCCTGTTTTCAACGGAAACACACATTTTAGGGTCCCCTGGGTCCAAATAACCAAGTCCCGCAAAAAGGTCTGTGTGTATGTGTGTCTTGTGTGTGTGTGTGTGTGTGTGTGTGTGTGTGTGTGTGTGTGTGTGTGGTAACTCCCGGGCGGAAACGGTAAGTCCTATGAAACTGAAATTTCATATTTAAGACAACTATACGCCCGAGACGTGACAAAACTTTTTTTATCAAAATGAGCTACCAGAAGAGGCACTTTGTACCATACATTTTGCACCTTTTTTCAATTTTCTCGAAAACAGTTCCGACGATTTGGATTAAACTCGCTGTATAGATGTAAAATTTAATGGGCTTTAATATCATGTAGGTTTTATTCTGATTAAAATGGTCTGACCGGGCTTAAATGCCGATATTTTAAATTTTCTTTCTCTAAAGTACCTTTAATTTTATTGATTCTATTTAAATAACTATATTATCTTGTTACCACTGATGAAAAAATGTAAATATATAAATTGAATGAAATCGATACCCAACTAAAGGAGAACACAGAAAAAATATTTTTTTAATGCAATTTTTGTGTTTTGTAACAAAAGAATAGTAATATAGTTGTATAATATACCGTTGGAAAGCTAAAGATTTTAGAAAAAATATTATGTTATACACAAGCTTTTAAAAGTTGATAGAGAGTGATCAAAAGAAGATAAAACTAACTGATTATTTTAGATAATAATATAATAGATTTTTTAATAAAACACATGTTCTATAGAAATTCAATTTAATAAATTATTTAATAGTTTCACATATTTTCATCTCTAACTGTTTTTGCAAATTCTTTCATTGGTTTTTAAATTGGTGGTAAGTGAAAGTCGTGTGTTTTTTGGATGATTTTTTTTCAGATTTTTTTGGTTCTGAAAGAATAATAAAGATAGGTTTCTAAGAAACATTACCCTCGAAATTTCTGATAGAGCCATTTCAATTCGGCTTACCAGGTGGAGACATGGGAGCGCCTGGGAATCCCGAAGATGACTCTAATGAAGCAGTTCATTGGTCTGTTAAACTTGATCTCAAGCGGCACGTATTAATTTACAATGCAACGACTTAGTCATTATCAATTCCGATTAAGGAAAAAGCTCCAAAATTCATCCGAAATGGAGAACGTCATAACTATAAGCTAAGGGCCATAATACTAAACTGTGGATTTCCCATTGGTACACGTGGCGAGGATATTTACAAGCACGCCGAAAAGGCATGCAGTTACGTCGAGTAATTTCATTTATGAATGTTTCAGTCATTTTTATTTTAAATTTCAATAACCCGGTGTTTCAATACGAATACTAAATTTTCTCAATGTGAAGGTGTGTCTAAATATAAATTATTATGTGTAATACTTAATTTTCATTATAATAAACTAATTCTGAAAAGTCCTATATCTATGATAATTAATTATGAAAACGTGAAGAAAATGATTAGTAAAAAATTAAAAAACAAAAGAAGAATTTTTTACGTAATATAAACAAACACTAAACGTTATATACAAGTTTTTTAAAACAATAAAATGCCGGCAAAAATATATATAATAAACGCTAGACAGCTTAGTCATCTATAATTTAATAATCTTTATACTTATTTAAATATTTTAAAATTCTTTACATGTTGATTTCACACAATCTCTTTTATATTTTATGGGAATATTTCCTTATTTCACCTATTTTAGTTTAAGATTAAGGATAGTGCCACAGTTTCTGCTGAAATTTCTTACACACTAGTGAATAAATATGCAATACTCAGATTTAATATTTGCAAATAACTGATGACTTATTTCGTATTTTGGCATTACTAGAAAATAATGAGTCATTATTTACTTTTTATTATTCATAATTGATCGTACATCTGCCGATATGACAGCTGGGCTTGTTTGAATACTGAAACTAATAAATATAAAATAAATAATCTGAATCACTATTTTCAAATACTTTATTCATGAATATTAATCTTTTCAGTCGTATTTTCGTTGGGGAATCCTCATTCCGATAACTTTGATTACCTTAAATATTACCTAGAAGGAATAATTTGATTATAAACTCAAATATTATCAAATTTCCAAATTAAGTTTTAGATAAACCAAAAAATATTTTAAGAAAACACAAACATAAAAAATAAGCTTGGGCTCTATATAAGTTCATATTAAATCTGGTTTCATATTTTTTATATATTTGAAGTTCTTGATATATGAGAAATAGAAAACCCTTTTAGGTCATGGCAATTATCGATTTCTGAAAATTATGCGACAAAGTGAGCGTAGGATTAGCCGTGCATGCAACGGCGAACTTTCACAAGAAATTCTTGTAAAATTTTTTTTTTTTTTTTTTGGACATTTTTAAACATTAAATATCTCAAAACGTAACTTACTTGATTCGAACTGAATGCTGATTGAGGTAGTGAAAAAAAATGATAGCTTCCAGAAATCTGGGCTTGACTAAAAAATCAACCTTATAAGGTTGTAAGAAAGGAATTAAAGGTTAGATTGGTTTTGTTTTATTTATTGGCACAAAACATCTTGGTCATCGTGCCAATACACCAGTATTAAGATACACTTAGATATATAATACCTAACTCACTATAAGATACACGTTTTTTGTAAAAACAGACAATTATGGTTTTAGTTGAAATATTAAATAATAATATTAATTAAAATAAATAATGAACCAATATAACAAATGAATAAATAATACACTAAAACAAATAATAATAATACAAAATGAACGAATACATTATGAACAAATAATAATACATAATAGACAATAATCATATACATAATAAGTAATACATCCATAATACATGAATACATACATACAGATAATACATAATTTACAAATAATACACTCATAAATAGTGCCGGATACGCTCATTTTAGAAAATTAATTTAGACAAACTTTTTTTTTTTTTTTTCAATATTAAATAATAATATTGATTAAAACAGATAATAAGAATAAGAATAATCTATAATAAAAATAAATACGACAGCGTTAGTAAAAAATAAACATATATCAAGTTATATTATAAAGGTTAGAATTAATAGAGTGCATATCATCAGACTAGAAATATTTTTCACCTTATCTACAGTTGTTAAAATATGTTAATTATTCTCCATTGAATTTTTACATGAGATGTTTGTTATTTCTTGCTACTAGGTTCTTTGTGGTATTCTAAAATATTTTTCCGTCTTCGAATTTTTTTTCTTTAGAATTTACAATTTTTATTAATATTAATACTTATATTTAAGATAATATTACTATCACCTTACTGATGTGACTGATTAATCTAGAGGCAATGTATGCTTCTTCCTTTGTACATAGAAAACACACCAATCTTGGATGAAATAAGTTCACAAAAGTGACTTTAATCTTCTTTACAAACATTTTAGGCTTACTTCTAAGAGAGAAGAAATCAAGAAATAATATTATTAGAAACATGTTTATATTCTCTATGAAATATAGTTAAATTACACGGACAGAAAATTTTAAAATTGTAAGATAAATAAAAATAAAGAACCATCGTGTGCAAGCATCGTTAATGAACATAAAGAAAATAGTAAGTTGAACCCTAATGATAAGACAAACATTAAAAAATGTTGAAACATTTTTGCAATATTTCCATTTAATCCTCTGTGTTTATAAACTCTTGTATACTTTGTAAATAATGTTAACTAAAAAAGGATTAGTTGAGGTGATTTTATTCATCAGTTTCACCCGAGATTCTTATCTTTAAATGGTATTTGCTTGCTCAAAACTGAAGAGGCAAAATTAATTTTCGTCATTTAATGATTTTTTTATTTCCGAAAAGGAAAATTCAATGCACAGATGGTTAAAGAATTTTGCAGTATATATGGCGATGATGGTCCGAAGAGAGATGAAGCCACTGGAGAGTTTAGAAGGTTGCACAACGCGGAATTGCGGAACTTGCATCCTGGGAATATAATTGAGCTGATTGCATCGCGGAGACTCAAATGGGCGAGTAAAGTTGTTGGGCTCGATGACGAGCGGATTCCGAGAAAGTTGGTATTTGCTGATCCGACTGGTAGGCGTCCGAAAGGTAGGCCGAAGCGGAGATAGGATTGCGTAAGGCTGATCTCGGGAGCTTGGGTTTGAATGGTGAACATTGGACGAGTCTGTGTAGGCGGAATTTGGTGGTATCGGCATCGAACCTTCGGGTTCGCTAAGCCTATTATTATTATTATATGGCGATGATGCTTTTGGAGAAAGCACCGTCCGTAAGTGGTTTGCTCGGTTCAAAACCAGAAATTTTGACTTGGAAGACGCAAAGCTCTCGGATCGTCCTTCAACTGTTGATGATGAACCAATTCAAACATAATTAACCAAAATTATTTTATTTTTAATTAAATAACCAAATCATATAATTGATTAAAATATTTACAAGAATTTGATTTTTTTTATTGAACTTATTTTACAACCCAATAATACAAATCAAGGAAAAAATTTAAACTTACTATTGATTTAATGATTAAATATTTTACCTACCTAACTTTCATACTAAGTTGATTTATTATTGTAAAATCTGTAATATTGTGGACATGGCCGGCATCGTGGCTCTATATTTCTTGATGTAATATAATTTATTGAAACAAAAAGAGGACCCTTGAGATTTACTTGGCTAGAGCGCGTCCCTTGGCTTTTCACGACGATAAACCAATAAGGAAACTTAAAATGGTAGTCCTGAGCCGGTACGATGTAGGATGAGCAAAACTTATGATTCACTGTAGTATCGTCTGATTAGCTACAGTAGCATAAAGTGACCTTAAATAAATAAACAAACAAACCAATGAGGATATAAGACCTTATAATATGTATTGTTATTAGTCGTAACTTAGAATGCGGTGGCTTCCGTAAAGACGCGATTCGCATGAAATATAATTACCATGAAAGGTCTTTGTATTGGCATTAAGGTCATAGAGAGAGGCGACCAAGGACCTGACTGATTAGTAAGCATCAGAGTCTGATCGGAGACAATAGAAAATATTGCTGTTGTTTTTTGTTTTGTTTTGTTTTTGTTTATTTTTGTACTCAGCAGCTAATGGTGGTATTGACTTGCAGACCTGGTGTTCGTAAATTGGAGATCACATTCATTACATTCAGAATTCAAAGTTTGCTGGATCTATTCCTTCTTTTGTTATAGACACAAAACAATAAATAAACGACAAGGTCCATTCATATTCAAGAACATCCCCTCCCGGATCTTAAGTAGTGAGGAGGCAAAAATATATCTAGTTAGTCCAAAGAAGTATTAATTATAGAAGTACAAATTTTAAAAATTATATAAAATATGAAGAAATGAAAACAAGGCTCACGAAAAAGTCGCTAAAATAAAAATAAAATACGCTGCAAATTATTACACAATGGTTTATTATTTCCAAATAACTATATTAGGATATAACTGTTTGTATAGGTATTAATTAAGTAATATGAAAAGCAATAAATAATTCAAAGGAAAATGGAATATCACCGCTGCTAATTTCAAAACAAATATCTCTGCTTGTTCTGAACCACTTTCAATGATTCTTTTTTTTATTCTGTAGAAATATATAGATCTACATTTTTTATTATTTTTTTTTCTTTTTATTCGTGCTTTAGTGATTCTAAAACTCTATACATATTATTCTCTATTTTCAAAAATAACTAAGTTATGGGTAAAATTTCAATTTTTTCCTTTTCTTTTTATAATTATTCACGGTTTTTTGTTTAAAAAACACTCATACATAATTTTCTTCATCTTCAAAAATAACGAAGTTATGGACGTACTTACGTAAAATTTCAATTGTTTCTTTTCTTTTCTCTCTTTTTTATAATTATTCGCGGTTTTTTGGATTAAAAAATACTAAACAATTCTTTCTCTATCTTCTAAAATAACGGAGTTATTGAATTAAATCACTTTTAATCGTCCTCCATTTCACAAATAACCAGTTGATATCAACGCCTAGGTGTTAGAATTATCTCTGAATGCCCTGGTGTTTTTGTGGCGAATTTAAAATATAAAATAAATAACTATAATTATTACAATTCAGAAATATTGTTACATCAAAGTTATTATGCAATGTAACTTTGTTATAGTTATATAACTTCCGGTAATGGGTTAGAATGTTTATTTATTAACATATTATGAGTAGACAAAATAATGTACCTTTAAATACATTAAATAAATATGGTACTTAATAAAAGTAAAGTTCTGCGCATGCGCATGTGTATAGCAGTCATCTTTCAAATCGGCTCTTGGATTTCATGCTTTTTCAGTTTGAATTCTCTTCAGTGCAATCTTGAAAACATCACCAGACTACAGGATAACAACAGCAGTAAATATTGGAGCAAACAACAGTAAGTTTTGTTACAATTTACGGTGTAAAGTGAATGCTGGGTAACCTCTTCACATCAGCTGATTGCCAATAGCTCGGCAAGGCCGGGTTTGGTTTTCTTTTCTTTAGTTATTGTTTTATTACCAACATCTAGTTATTTTCTTATTATCTTCTTCACATGAAATGCGATATTTTCACCAAGTGATGTCCTCCAAAGCATCAACTAAAAGATCTAGATCTAGTGGTTCAATCACGTCTCCCATAAAACAAAGACCCCGCCGTGATACTAATAAAAAATTAAATCAACAAGCAACCCCTTCAGGTTCTAATACAGAATCTGAACCACAGCCTGGCACATCGTCACAGGGGATGACTGATGAATCTCCGTTTTTCACCCCAAATCCTTTTCAAATCCTACATAATGAAAAAGAAAACATGGAATCTGCTCCTACACCCAGTGAACCACGGCCTCCACCGATATTTGTCAAAAATATTAAAAATTTCCAGTTGTTATGTGCGCAATTAGACAAGATTACCGAATCCACCAGCTACTACTGTATGAGTAGAATCAATGACACCAAAATATCACCGACCACCGCCGAGGCATATAGAAAAATTGTGAAATACCTAACTGAAACTAAAGCGGATTTTCACACTTATCAGCTACGGCAAGAGAGAGCTCTTAGAGTTGTGATCAGAAATCTACACCCTTCAACACCAGTTGACGCTATCAAAGAAGAACTCATGGAGATGGGTTACAAAGTGCGACAAGTCACTAATGTCATAAAAGATAGAGTTCAACTGCCTCTATTCTTCGCTGACTTGGAACCATTAGCAGGAGTAGAAAAAATTTATGATCTAAAAAGACTGTATTATACAAGTGTAAGAGTCGAAAAACCTTATACAAAGAGAGAAATTGTTCAGTGTTACAATTGTCAGGCGTATGGTCATACCAGAAGTTACTGTCACCACATACCACGCTGCGTGAAATGCGGTGAACAGCACAAGTCTGTGGAATGTACAAAACCGAAGTCAACACCCGCTGTATGTGCTCATTGCCTCAAGGACCACCCGGCCAACTACAAAGGATGCCAAATCTATAAGGAGCTAAGGACCAGGTATCAAAAACCCCAAGTACTGGATGAAACAACAAGACAGGCTAGAACTAGAAGAGAACCCTCAAAATTAATCGATGCCAATGTATCATTTGCCCACTTACTTGGAGGTGGGAACCAATGTACTGAAGCCGAGGCCCTGCCGGAACTACAAAATGTACCTCAATATCCTCAATCCATTCCACAAATACCTCTTCCTCAAAACGTAATCAGTCCTAAAAATCCTCATCCACAACAAATCTCTCATATTCCCCCTCCTTCAAATGCCACAGATCTTACCAGTTTGATGACATCCTTCATTTCCGAAATCAAATCCCTTGTCATGCCCTAATAACAATCCTCACGAATCTTGTATCAAATCTTATTCCTAACTTAAAAAATCCATAAATGACCTCACCTAACTGCTTATCTATTCTCCTATGGAATGCGAATGGTGTTAGAACTCACACTGACGAACTTACAGCCTTACTCCAAGACAAAAAAGTTGACGTTGCACTCATTACTGAAACTAGACTAACCACTAAACAGTACTTCAAAATACCTGAATACACAACATACCGGACAGACCATCCAGACGGCAAAGCCCATGCCGGTACTGCTGTCATTGTCAACCGATCCCTCTCCCATTACTTACACCCACTTCCCGCCCACGATTTCCTACAAGCCACCTCTATTATAATCAAGACCTTTTCCTTTCCGCTAGTCATCGCATCAGCATATTGCCCTCCTAAAAATTCTATTTCTATTACCCAATTTGGTTCCTTTCTCAACTCATTGGGGAATCACTTTATTCTGGGTGCAGACTTAAACGCGAAGCACCAACAATGGGGTTGCAGAACCACAAATACTCGTGGACGGACATTGCAGTCTGCACTCAACTCCAGACGCCTTAATCTCCTACCTCCCGATTCCCCTACCTACTGGCCAACAGATCCTAACCGTAATCCAGACATCCTCGACTTCTTCATCCACAGCGGATTAGGCTCCCTGAACTATTCCGTAACTCGCCTTGATGAACTATCCTCTGATCATAGTCCATTAATCCTAAATGTATCCATGACTCCTATTCCGAAACCTTTCCCACCGTCATTCATCAGAGGCCCCATCAACTGGAACCTCTTCCGCGAAATCCTCACCAATGATATCGACCTCAGAGTAACTCTCAAAACCCCTTCTGACCTTGATGATGCCGTATATTCCTTTACAACCTTGATTCAACAAGCTGCCTGGACTGCCTCCTTTCCTAAACAATCCCAAATTATTCCTTACAAATGCCATTTACCACAACACCTGACAGACCTCATCAACACCAAACGCCGAGCCAGAGCATTATGGCAACGCACCCGCCACCCAGAAGATCGCCGCTCTTATAACTTTTATTGTAGAAAATTAAAGCGGGAGTTGGCGACCTTTCGTTCCCAATCCTACAATTCCTACCTCTCCTCTCTCTCGACTCGTGACAATTCCCTGTGGAATGTCACGAAGAGAATCCTGAATACTCACACGATTTCCCATCCTCTCCTGCGCGGTGATAGTTCCTGGGCTGCTTCTGACAAGGATAAGGCCCAGGAATTTGCACAGCACCTTTCCAAAGTTTTCACTCCTCATCCTGAGTTGAATCCAAACCATACTTCAACAATTGAACAGTTCCTTACTTCGCCAATACCACTCTCCTTACCTCCTAAAGCAGTTAATCCCTCTGAGGTCAAATATCTTCTTAAAAAGCTTCCTCTCCGTAAATCCCCTGGATACGATCTCCTCACGCCTCAGATCTTAAGACAACTTCCACAGAAAGCCATTACATTCCTTACATATCTTTATAACAGTATCCTACGCACTACCTATTTTCCTCTCTTATGGAAACATTCAACTATCATCCTTTTCCTGAAACCAGGCAAACCTTCCAACAGCACGTCATCTTACAGACCTATTAGCCTACTTCCGATCCTCTCAAAAATTTTCGAAAAGCTCCTACTAAAACGAATCCTAGATAAATTTAAAAATTTTCCTTCGCATCAGTTTGGATTTCGTTCTCAACATTCCACAGTTCAGCAAGTACTCCGAGTTGTGGATCACATTTCCTCTGCCCTTGAGTGCAAGGAGTATTGTTCGGGTGCCTTTCTGGACATAGCTCAAGCTTTTGACCGGGTGTGGCACCCGGGATTGCTCTTTAAGCTCAAAACCCATTTACCTCAATCCTTATACCTAATCCTCCGATCCTATTTATCAAACCGCTCCTTCCGAGTTCGCTGTGGTTCCGAATTTTCCAAACATTATACTGTTGAGGCCGGTGTTCCTCAAGGCAGCGTCTTAGGACCCGTCCTCTACATCCTCTACACCGCCGATATCCCTACCGATCCCGATACCTTTCTGGCAACATTTGCTGACGACACAGCCATTTTATCATCCAATTCCGATCCTGAAGTAGCATCTCTAAATCTCCAAAGGCACCTTTCCCTTGTCGAAGACTGGTGTAAGGCTTGGCGAATTAAGGTGAACGAAAGCAAATGTACACACGTCACCTTCACCCTTCGACGTAAATCCTGTCCAACAGTTAAATTCAATTCCATACCGCTTCCTTCCTCAGACACAGTCCGGTACCTTGGCTTTTTACTAGACAAAAGACTGACGTGGAACCCACATACGAGACTTAAAAGGATAGAACTCAACCGCAGATTCGGCCGGTTATACAAATTACTAAACAGAAAATCTCATCTTACAGTCGACAACAAATTACTAATATATAAGACAGTACTGAAACCTATATGGACCTACGGACTTGAACTATGGGGGACAACTAAACATTCTAACATCAAACGTATCCAATCCTTCCAATCCAAAGTCCTCCGAACAATAGTTAATGCTCCTTATTACGTTACCAACTGTACCCTACACCATGACCTTAATATTCCATTTATTTTAGATCTGGTACCATCCAAATTCTCCAAATTCCATCAGAACCTTCTTCATCATCCTAATCCTCTTGCTCAATCGCTTTCCAGCTTCACCCATCCCTACAATCCTCCTCGAAGATTGAAACGGCAGTGGCCCCGCGTCAGATCCTCCACTCATGTACTGTATGTTTGTGGCTATTCCGCTCTGGCTCGGCCTCCACTGGCATACACCAGTGAAGCGCTGAGTGGGAGGCGCTGGGATCTCTTGGATTCCGCTTCTCCCCCCACTTGTGGTGGAGCAGCCGAGTCTAGGTTCCTTTGGCTGATTGTATATATTGTATATAGTTAAGTATGCTTGTATGATTTTTATTTATTTCCCAACTTGTATTTATCTCTACTACAGGTTGTTGTTTTGATTTGTTTCTGGTTGCTTTTTTTTTTTTTTGTATATATTTGAATTTATTTATTTCCAATTTTATGTAAATTGACTTTATCATTATTGGCTGTATATATTGTATGAATGTGTACTACATCTCTATTACTACTGTTCATTATGCAACAAACTGTAATATTTCTCAATAAAAAAAAAATAAAAGTAAAGATGAGAAACGACAAATTTTATTTATGTCATTTTTTTTTAATTTAAGTATACTTTTTTTTTTTTTTCAAGTCTTTTTGTTTATTTACGGTTGCATGATTTGTATTTATTAGCAAAATCCATCACCAATACCAGCGATGTAAGTTTGTAAATTGTACTTAGCACTATCTCTTTTTTTTTTGTTTCTTAACAGTATCTTATAATTTGATACAATTTGTTATGTACTCAGCGAATTTGAGTAGCCAATCGAAGTCGGGATTTCACTGTTTTTTTTTTCTTTTTTAGTTTAAAGCTTTCGTGAAATCAGATATTCTCTTCGATCTCTAGAAATATATTATTTTAAGAGTTACCCGTTCTACGTTACAGCAAACCACGGTTTCAGTGGCATAGCACTAGCTAAACCAAAACCGCATAAGGACCGAATCTCTGAGCTTCCATTTGCCATTCGCCAACAACGCGATTTACAACAAAATAGGTTCATTACACCCATGCCCAGTCGTTATGGCCAGCACCCGATGAACTATATATATATATGTATGTATTTAATGACATTAATTTAGCCGGAAGAAATTTAGTCAAGATAAATAAATAAATAAATTATTTATATATCAATACATATATGTATATATATTTTTTTATTATTATTTTTCTATACCTCTACAGTCCTTTCAAATTAAGTTATAGGTTCAACATTTTGTACTTATGTTTCTTTCACGGCGTTAAGGTAATTTATAAATTACTGCATTTGAATGAAAATTACCAATCGTGGATCAAATGTTTGGCATTTTTTCTTTTAAACGATTTTAAGCGACTAATATATCACATTTAAAAATGTGAAAAACTTTCTAACAAGGTGTTATTTGAGGTGTAATGCTTTTTTATCACATTTATGCTGCAAAGGAGATATTATAATATGCAATGATTATGCTTAAAAGCTAGTGTTTTGAGTAGATATGGGTATGTTTACTTTTGCTGGTATATATATAATATTGCAAATTTGACAGAATAAAATTAAAATATTATTTATTTATTACAAAACAAAAAAATTTTTGACATAAAATTTAATTTGCCATCTGCATTTCCTTTGCAATAAGCAAATTTGTGGACTGCTGAAGCAACGGCTGATCAGCATATCTCTTGGCCACCGCCATGCGTAGTCGTCGGGGTTGGCTGTAAGGATTTTAATTTTTCTGTAAGAGGGTGGTGTTGTATGTTAGTCTTTGGTAGAAGTTATTGTATTGTTCTGTAGCAGTGGCTGAAATATTCGGAATGTTTAAGTCATTATGTATAACGTCATTTGTTACGTAGAACGGTGCGTCCACTATTTTGCGCAGCACTTTCGACTGAAAAGACTGTATTCTTTGGATACTTGATGGTTTCGCAGAGCCCCACAGTTCTATCCCGTATGTCCTAGATTGGTTTTAGCAAAACTTTGTAAAGAGTTAGTTTGTTGGTTAATGATAATTTAGAGCGTCTGTCAAGTAATCTAGATAAAAGACCGTATCGTCTGTTGAGTTCTCTGCGTTTTTGTCGAATGTGGGTCCTCCAGATCAGTCTTTTGTCCAAGTGAATTCCTAAATATCGAATTTCGTCGGAAGTCGGAATAGGAATATTATTAAAGTTAATGGGAGGAGAAGGTTTATGGTTCAGGGTGAACACTACATGAGCACTCTTGGACTCGTTCATCTTTATTTTCCACCTAGAAGCCCTAGCAGAAATTTTCATCAAGGTGGTTTTGGAGGGATTATATATAGCAATTAAAATTAATATATAAGCACTTAATAATTGTATAAGCACTTAATAATATACAGCACTTAAAATTAAAATATAGCAAATAATAATAAATTTATATCGTGTGTTAGCTGAAAATATCTTCCTTCAAACGCAGGTTATGTAAATAGACAAAAAATGAAATATTTACGAGTAAACCCGGGGAAAACAATAATAAATAGTTGAAATATTTTTACGTTGATGTTGTAATTCCTGAAATAAATATCATTTTATTTATGGAATTCAATACATAAAAGATATACCTGTTTTTACTAGAAAAATCTATATAATAGTATAGTCATTTCTAAGTCAATTTTCGTCATAAAACTGTCTATTTTTCAGCAACAACAAAAACAAAATATAGCTATAAAACGTATCATTCTTTATTAAATCGGGATATTCTGTTTACGTCATATTTTGAAAAACCTAATTTCCCCCAGACAGTAATAACTTCCAGTAAAAGCCGAGTCAAAGCCCATGGCCCGAGCACGTGAACAGTGAATGGCTTCAAGACAACATTGCAACATTAAGCATACTATCCTCAATGAATCCCACAACAAGGGCGTTAGCAGTTCTTTGTGAGGAGCCAAGTGTGTTGGCAATACAAAGTTATTTTTTCAGAAAATTTGTCCATTGAATTAAATTTGCGCAAAAGGATGATTTATAAACCATGATTAAAAATCAAACTGTATATTCAATGATTTAAATTATATTTATTTTTATTTAATCACAATAGCAGGCGGAACTTTTTACGTTTCCCTATTCGGATCCAATTCGTGAAACATTAAATTCAAATATCGAATTGAAAACGTGTGGATTTATAATTTAAAAGGAGTTAATCTTTTATGTAATAACTATTAATGAGGTCCACTTTTGAAAATAATAAACCAACAAACTTTACACGTATTTATCCCAATAAAATACAAGATGCAAGATAGTTTTGACTTTATGTAACCCAACAAATCTTCATATGAGAAACATGGTTGGGGGTGCGGTCATTAGAGAGAAATCACACATTAAAACATAGTGCTATTTTAATTGTGTGCCGACTTTTTCGGCCTACATTTTGGGCCTCCATCAGAGCTAAAAGAAACAAGTAACAACCAATGTAGTTATAGACTTAATAATAAGTTAGTTATATAATATAATTTGGTGACACTACTATGTACCTACTGGTGACATTATCATATACCTATATCTGGTGACATTATTATATACCTAACATATTATTAAGTATATAGTTACATTGGTTGTTATCTTGTTTCTTTTAGCCCTTATGAAGGCCCACCATGTACGCCGAAACGTCGGCACACAATTAACATAGCACAGTTTTAATGTGTGTTAATCTCTAAGGACCGAACCCCAACCACCTTCCTCATTTAATTTTCAACGGTCAACTAAACTGCATCTTTGTTTGTTTGCTTATTTATTTAACGTCACTTTATGCTACTATAGCTAATCGGATGCTACTGTGGGAGTCCTAAATTTTGCCTATCCAGGTTTCATTAGGATCTTTAACGAGTACCTGACATCGCACAGGCTCGGGACCACCTTTCAACGTCCCCTCCGAAGGACGGCATAACTAAGATTTTTTACTACCATTAAAAAATCCAAGGACCATCTGCAGGTTTGAACTCGTTACCTTTGGCATAGGAGGCTGTTATGTTAGCCACCCACTACAAGTGATCCCAGGTCAGAAACTGAACAGAACAATATTTTTTCTAATGTAACATTTGTCACTTGGACCTACCTATTAGGAGATATATTGCTTTGAATGAAAAATAACTAAGTTGTTTTTTTTTGTGTTGTGTAATGTTCTTTTATCATTAAAAAATCTGACGCATTTGATACGGTGTTTGTGTTAATGGGGGCAAAAATTTGACGACAGTTTTCCTTTACATTATACGGGGGTTACCTGTAGCAGGGTGGTTAGCATAACAGCCTCCTATGCCAAAGTTCCCGGGTTCAAACCCGCAGGTAGCCCTAGGATTTTTTAATAGAGTAAAAAATCCTTAGTTATGTCGTCCTTCGGAGGGGAGTTAAAAGGTGGTCCCGAGCCTGTGCGATGTTAGGTACTCGTTAAAGATCCCTATCCTAATAAAACCTGGATAGGCAAAATTTAGGACTCCCACTGTAGCATCGTCGGATTAGCCATATCAGCATAAAGCGACGTTAAATAAACAAACATACACATATGCTATAAGCATAACATATTTCCTTGTTATGCTAGGCACTACACCACAGGTGACCCTAAAAAATCTGCAATTAATATCGTATATAAATAGACCTTTAAGAATGAGGTGGCCGTGAGGTCAATCGAAAACAAATCACTGAAGAAAGTAATGATGTCACACATAAGAAAAATGAATTGTTCCTTAACAGGCGAACTACTGTATTAACCAGTTAATTTCCATAAGATCATTATGTTTAATGATCATATATTCTAAATGGCTACATGAGACAGACAAACATGTAAAAACCATTAGCCATAGTTGTTTTCTTGTTTAGGTTAGGTGTTCAGTAACACAGTTGATTGCCTCTTGAAAATCGGTTTCACTACATCTAAAATGTAGAATGAATAATATTATGACAAAATCAATTTCTATTTATTTTAAACAACTAGTAAATTTTACTATTGTAATGATCTTTACAATAATAGACAAGAAACAGTAGCGGATAGGGAGATGGGGGAAATTTCCTACACATACCTTTAACAACTGAAAAAAAATGACTAATTTAAAACTCACCGCATATAGTTTGTAACTACTATTATCTATACTCGTTAGTTCCTATAATAAATTAGCAATGATAGATTTATAATCCATTCTATTCTAATAACCAGAATATTTTGAACTATTAAAGGTTTTTATCACCTTCTCTTCATTTCTGATAAAAAGCCTCTCAGATCCCCCCTCCCCGTCCAAGAATTACCTCTGGATCGACCCCGAACGTTGAGATTATAAATCACATTTCTGAAATTTCTTGGTTGTATCCATTAATCAGAAGTATATTAGCGAAATAATTTTATACATTTAAATCTAGGTTTCAAGACTGCTATACTTTTGGTTATTATTTTCAATAATGTACCTTAGTAAACGACAAAAAAAAAAATTCTCCTCTTCCAAATTTGATGGCTAACGTTTCAAGATGCGTAGAATCCGAATAACAAATTTAAAAATCCGTTTATCCGTTATTGAAATTGGTTAGGAACTAGTAGACATTGCGTTTTGAAATTAGCAGTGGTGCTATGCTGCTTTCCTTTGAATTATTTATTGCTTTTCATATTAGTTAATTTCCTATAGCTTTTAAAAAACGCTGCAAATTATTACACAATGGTTTATTATTTCCAATTAAATATATATTAAGTTATAACTGTTTATATAGATGTTTATAGTTGCTAATCTTTTCGATTTTTCTCTATCATCTTCAATAATAATAGAGTTTTAGTGGAATTACATATTTACATCTATCAACTTTCCTATTTTTTTTTCTCTATCTTCTAAAAATAACTGTTATTAAATCAAATATCTTTAATCGGCAACTATTTTAAAAATTACCGCCTGATATCAACATCTAGGTCAATATCGTTGGATGCCCTAGAAGTTTTGTGGCGAATTTCAAATTTCATTGGTCCAGTAGTTTCGGAGGAATGCCGCGGACAATAGGATTTTTTTTTCTTTATTCGGGTTCTGCACATCTTGAAACTTAAGTCCTCAAATTTTAAATTGATTTTTTTTTTTATCTGTTTGGTCAATTACAAAGGTTCTGAAAATAATATTGAAAATAATAAACCAAAAACGACTTAGGGAACTAACATGTAAATCGTAAAGTTCTATTTTGATCCAAAAGCTGTTCTATTCATATTCCTATGTCTCACGTGGTGGGGACGGTACATCTGTACATTTTAGTCAAAAGATTTAATCTAAAAGTTGGTACGGACTTCGAATTAGAATTGTAATAATGTACGATTGATACACCTCCATTTATAATTCATATACAAAGTATTTAAAAAACTTCTTTCCAAAACCACTCCTCCTTGAGGATGCACAAGGATACCTATTTCCCCGTAGGTAGTTTCGAAACTATGAGCGAACCAGTCGGACGAGTGTGGTACTGGTTTACCACAGCTGCTCAACCTTAAGTTCGCTTACCTCCATAATTTAATCTGGGTCAACACCAGAGGCCAACAACCTCACTTTGTTCAACCTTCGTTTACGTAGGTCATCATATGGCCATGCGGAGTATCCGAAAACTCTTAAATTGACTAAGGTCGGTTGGTAAAGCGTTGATCGATTATCAAGGAACACTGGTGGTTGAATTTCTGATAGTCCTACTGAAAAAAAAGTCTCTTGGTAGGTAGTTTTAGTTTCCTCACTATATATATATTTTTTTTTTTTTTTGGTGCGTAAAGAAAGAAAAGCAAAAGAATAAATCAAGTGTTTTTTTTTTGACATGTTTTGGATGATAGATGAATGATACCCGATTTATATCCAACATTGAGGCGATATTTCAGACAATGGAAAAATAATGATATTGGCTTTATTTTTATGGAAGACTTTCATAATCAAATATTACGGTCAATTGCGGAAGTTGTTCACGGAAAGAGTGGGAGAGGGTGCATTTATGTCAATTTACCGCTGTTTATCGCTTACAGTTCATAAACATTAGGTCATGGTTAAAATGTAAATTTTTAAGTACTTTTGAACTCAGGAAAATACTCTTTTGATATCCTACTTAAAGGGATTTCCACAGTATTCAATAAATTATGAACAAATTTTATAAATTTCATGATTGAAAAATCATTCCAACCCACAATCCCTTAGCCGACTAGCATCTCATTATTTTATTGATATTATTATTTTTTTTTTAAATGTTTGATGAGGTTCTAATCAGTAAGAGACCCTGAACATAGCAGATGTTAAGGATAATGAATGAATGTTAAGGATAATGAATGTTAAGGCTTACCTTACTACCGAAGATAGGTAAGCCTTGTAATCCTTTATGCGGCGAAATAATTTATATTTCAGAATCGAAAATTTTCACACTGTCATAAGGCACCTGTCACCGCTAATCCAATATTTTTTTGTAAATTTCAGACATTCTGAGGATTGTACTCCTAAAGTATGGTGAGACAAAATGAAAGATAGAAACCAGAAATAAGGTACTAAAATAAAACCTGTAGTTAAAGTTGGTTTATATGGTGGAAATATATTATTAGTAGCAGAAACGGTAACGATCTTGATGATATCGATATATCAGGGCATACTTTTTAACACGTAGAGAAATTTAAGTATTTAGGTTCAATGATAACGAGAAAAAATTGAAATATAGGAAGAAATAAAGTATCGATTAAAGGCGGGAAATGCTTGTTGTTATTATTCAGTTGTTTGAAGATTAGAACTTTGGAAAAAAAACTTGAAGGTTAGAATTTATAAAACTACTATTCTTCACATTGTATGAATGGGATCCATTAGCAATATTATTATTGTCCATTGTGACAAACTGTAATACATACGAATAAAAAAAAAATAAAAAAATTATTCTTCCGACGGTCCTTCACGGATGTATAACGTGGCCGCTTACTTTGAAGGATGAAAAACCGCTTAAGGTTCTCGAAAATAAGGTACTGCGTAAAATATTTGGTCCAAAGAGATATGAGGTCACTGGGGAGTTTAGCAGATTGCACAACGCGGAATCGCGGAGCTTGTACTCTGTGAATGTAATTGAGTTGACAGCAATGCGGTGGATCAAATAGGCGAGTAAAGTCGTTGGGCTCGGTGAGGAACGAATTCCGAGAAAGTTGGTATTCGCTGAACCGACTGGTAGGCATCCAAAAGGCAGGCCGAAGCGTTGATGGGAGGATTGCGTTAAGGCTGATCTCGGGGGCTTGGGCTGGATTAGTGATCATTGGACGAGTCGCTGTTGACAGAATTTGGTGGTATCAGCATCTAACCTTCGGGTTCGGTAGACCTCTTATTATCATTATAGAGTTTGTTTGTACTTGTAAGTCCAGACTTAATTTTCAAAATTAAGTAATTGATATGCGTATAGATTGTGTTTGAAAAAAATAACACAAATAACAATTATTTTTCACCAACCAGGCCAACTCTCCCTATCGAAAATCCTGTGTAAGCCCATGGTCGTCCAATGTTAATTTTTATTAAATTTAGACTACTAATTTCGGTGACGCTTGCGCAAACATATATTGCTTGACACGCCCATATTTCAAAAACAGCCCGACAGTTCGATTTAGCCGTGTATTGCGGGCTTTATATTGAATTCTGTAATTAATTAAAACAGTCGGAACTGAATTAAATTATAAAGTGTTTATTTTATTTTAAATTATATATTTTGGAATATTCCTTCGATATTTTTTATTTCATTAAATATATTAAATTTTATTTTCAATTTCGACTAGTAAAATTTTTAACATTTTGTTAAGATGTGTGTCCATTTCATCAATTTTATTTATTTTTTTAGTTGTAAATGATCGTCCATTAGATATTTGAAGTTGCTAATTAAAATCAAAATCTATATTTTGATCGCATATTTCGGATAATTATTAATGTTGCAGAATTCATTGCTTTAGATTTCTTTTATTCCATTTTCATTCATTTTTTTCGTAGAAAGCTAATTATAACTTTTATATGACTTTTGAGTGGGCTTGCGCATTACTATCTACTATTATTTTGTTTTCTTCGTCATAAAATAATCGAGGTTTTTATTTTATTTTTTTAATTAGATTTTCAAACCATGAGTATTCCAACACAATATAAAGTCCATGTAAACCATTTAATAGGAGTTTGTAGCAGAATATTCACTTAAATTACTGATTAGCATTTTTTGAGAAATTGAGAACGTATAAATATCACTAAGGAGCTATTCATTATTAAACGGTTCTTAAAAAAATGTCTTCCCAAGAAAAGTTTCATTCCAAACGAAAAATATTAACTCATTCAAAGCTGATTTTTATCAATACAAACAAGGCTTTGTTCCAAAATACATTTAAAGTATCCATGGTGTGAATATTTAGGTGAATGATGAAGTAGATAATAAAGAAATTATAACTAGAAATTTTAAATAAAGAAAATTTAAAAAATAACGCTTCAATCCACCTTGAAAATACTAGACTCCGACAGCTATGCTGATTTTATTGTTCTAGGAATACCAATTCTGCAGATCTATAAGTTGTTTACGAATTCTATTATCTACGCATGTAAACAACTACTTTAGGACTTATGAAAAAAAAAATTACCTTGGAATGATTTGAGCCATCATCTAAAAGTGCTTTTTCAAGGACTCTCAAAATGGAATATTCCTTCAATTTTATTTACTAACTAAAAAAAATATTTGTTTTAATATAATTTCATTAAGTTATCAGTTAGATTTTTGCTTGGTTTTGAAAAATTAAAAACCTAAATTCCTTAAATAACATCTTGTTTCTGATATATCATCTTTTGGTATAAAATATTTTAATTTGATTTGAACCTAAAAGAGATATCTTAGTTTTGTAGGAAAGAAACAAATCGGTACTAAGTTGTTATTACGAAATTACTTGGAACAATTTAATTTTTTATTAGTAAAAATTATTTTAAAAATAAGTTTATGGTTTTTTTTTTTCAATAATGAACCTTTGAAATCAATCAAGAAAAAATATATAATGCCCCCTAAAAATTTTAGGATTACGTTTCAAGATACGTAAAACCCAAATAATGAATTTTAAAAAAATCCGTCTGTCCTCCGTACAAATATGAATGCAATAGATTTATTGCACAATTAAATTTTCTACAAAACAAAAAAAGAATCATTGAAATCGGTTGAGAAATTGAGGAGATATAGTGTTTTGAACTTATTCCGTTCAGTAATGTTAGTCATATTCCTTGAATAAAAAAATAGTGCTGTCTTTTTCGAGCTCTTTAATTAATTTGTTGCTATTTGGTACATATAAGTTAATTGCCAACACATCTATATAAATTGATATATTGTATTATAATTATTAGGAAATATACGATTGTGTCATAATTTGCAGTTTTTTTCTCTAATATGTCTAAGAATGTGTCGGCTGGTCGTTAAGATTTATTGATTATTTTTATTTATTTTTTTTTTTTTTTTTTTTTTTTTTTTTTTTTTTTTATGGTAACGCAATATGGCATTTCTTTTTAAATAGTTTATTTTTTTTTAATTCAAAAACATTTCTTTATTGAGTAATATTACAATCAGTCCACATTAGGACATTTTTAATAGTGATAAAGTACAACATTCACACAATAATACAAAACAACAAATTTATAAAATAATAATTCAATATACATACGGGGTTACCTGTAGCAGGGTGGTTAGCATAACAGCTTCCTATGCCAAAGGTCCCGGGTTCAAACCCGCAGGTAGTCCTAGGATTTTTTAATGGGAGTAAAAAATCCTTAGTTATGCCGTCCTTCGGAGGGGACGTTAAAAGGTGGTCCCGAGCCTGTGCGATGTCAGGTACTCGTTAAAGATCCTTATCCTAATAAAACCTGGATAGGCAAAATTTAGGACTCCCACTGTAGCATCGTCCGATTAGCCACAGCAGCATAAAGGGAAGTTAAATAAATAAACAAATAAACAAACAATGTACATACATGCAAAACAGAATCAATAAGAAAATATACAAAAGTCACTCATACCTGTATACAATTCTCAAGCATACAGCTCGTGAGTGGAGAATCTAGCCAAGACGTCTCGAGACCACTGCCGTTTCAACTTTTTAGGGGGATGGTAAGGAAGTGTGAAGCTGGATAAGGATTGAGCTAGCGGGTTAGGGTGATGGATAAGGTTCTGATGGAATTTAGAGAATTTTGATGGTATAAGGTCTAAAATAAATGGAATAGTTAGGTCGCGGTGTAAATTTCTTTCTGCAGAGATGGATTTTTGGAGAAATAGTTTTTAAAGTCTAGAAAAGCCCCTAAATAAAAAACAGTGGAATTAATGTCTTATTTATAATCGGTAAGGCTTTTATCACTCGTTTAGTAAGCAGTGCTGATGAATCAATGCGAAGGTCCTATATTAGCATATCTATTATTGTGACGCTCTATTCTTACATACGCTGTCACATCCAATGGTCCCCAATCAACCAATAATTGTTCATATATTAAAATTTAAATCAGGCTTGAAAAATCCAACACTAATTGTAAGTGGTGCGAGAGTTAAAGTATTATTTTAAACTAGGCCTAACCTCTTCGACCCATGTCGATATTACATCTTAGGTTTTATTTGATATTTTTTTTTTTTTTTTTTTTTTTTTTTTTTAGTAACTTCTTTATGTAAATCAAATCACAGACATTTTTAGAGTGCAAGTAGAAGTCACAATTTCACAAAGGCAAACATTCGTGTGGAAAGAAGTTCGCCTACGGCAATTCAATAGAAGTACAACATTAAATAGTAACATAATAAGAAACAGTAATTGACTAAACCAAAAAGCAGGCTCGTAAATACAAAATTGTGTTATTAAGTATTATATAATTATGATATTAAAAAAATGTACAAACAACAACTTATCATTCCAAATAAGCAAAAACATCAGAATGAGTGACGTAGGTTAGCACTGAGGACGACTATTTGAAACAATTTAATAATATTGTTTTATTTAAATTCCTCTAATTAAAAATGGCATTAATTGCGAATTCTCTCAATCTATGTTGCCGATTTAATATATATGTTGTATAACAGATGGAACATACAATATTCACTTACCCCACTTAGCTTTTTATTTTAAACAAAGGACTTTAAACCCTTGGCGTGTGGAGTTAAAATTTCTAGGATTAGTGTGATTGTAGGGGATCTCATCTTCAAATCAAGATTTAAATAAACACAAACTTGATTAAATTGTTTCGATGGGAAAATTTATTTTCGATTAAAAAATATACCAACAGAAACTATGTCAGCCACTCGTTTAAGATCCCTATACTAATTAAATCTGGAGTGGATAAATATAAGACTCCCAGTGGACGATCGTCCCATTAGCCACAACACCATAAAGTGACCTTAATTGAATAAAAAACAAAACAGACCTACATGAAATTAAAGCTCATTTAATTTTTCATTAATATATTGAGTTTAATATATTAATTAATGACCGATATCAGCTGATGCGCTCGATGATAACAGTCATACGTTACTTCGTCTCTCAGATTTTTGCTTTTTTCAGTAGGAATTCGCTTGAGTTCAGTCTGGAAAACATCACTAGACCTCAGAAATACTACAGCAGTGAATATTGGAGAAATTTCGGTAAGCAATGTTATAATTTACTTTGTACAATCACGAAAAAGTGAAAGGAGGGTCACTGATCAGCTGATTGCCGCTAGCTCGGCAAGCTCGGGCTTGCTTTTATTTTCCTTATCTTTCTTTTATTTATTTTTTTTTTCCTTCTTATTCTTATTCCATTATATATTTATTCCTATTTATTTTTTTTAATCAATGCGATATTTTCATCAAGTGATGTCCTCGAAAGTTACAAGTAAAAGATCTAGATCTGCAGGTTCAAACTCGTCTCCCACAAAACAGAGACCTCGCCGTGATAATAATAAAAAAATGATTCCACCAGCGACTGCTTCAGCTACCTCTTTAGGATCTGAACCACAGCCTAGCACATCATCACAAGGATTAACTGAAGAATCGCCGTTTTTTACACCGAACCCATTTTAGATCCTTCAAATTGAAAAAGAAACAATGGAATCTTCTCCTATACCAAAAGAACCACAACCTCCACCAATATTTGTTAAAAATATTAAAAACTTTCAACTACTGTGTGCGCATCTAAACAAATTAATCGATCCTAACAGTTATTATTGTATAAGTAGAACCAGTGATACTAAAATATCCCCGACTACCGCCGAAACCTACAGAAAAATAGTAAAATATCTGACGGAGACCAAAGCTGATTTTCATACATATCAGTTACGCCAGGAGAGAGCTTTAAGGGTTGTAATTAGAAACCTACACCCTTCGACACCAGCAGCAGCTATCCAAGAAGAACTGACGGAGACAGGCTATAAAGTGCGACAAGTCACCAACGTCCTAAAAGATAAAATTCCACTGCCTCTATTCTTCGTGGACTTGGAACCATCAGCAGGAGTTGATAAAATTTATGACCTCAATAGATTATACTATACTAGCGTAAGAGTTGAAAAACCTTACACTAAGAAAGAAATAGTTCAGTGCCACAATTGTCAGGCATATGGTCATACTAGAAGTTATTGTCACCACATACCACGCTGTGTGAAATGCGGTGAACAACATAAGTCAGAAGAATGTACAAGACCAAGATCAACACCCGCTGTTAGTGCTCTGTGCCTCAAGGACCACCCGGCTAGCTACAAGGGATGTCAAATCTACAAGAACCTCAAAAGCAGATACCAAAAACCTCAGAATCTCGATGAAACAGCTGAACCGATCAGAAGCAGAAGACAAACTTGAAAAACAATTGATTCCAATGTAACATTTGCCCATCTACTTGGAGGTGGGAACCAGAACAAAGAGGCCGAGGCCCTGCCGGAACAACGCACACTTCAAGATCCTCAAACCGTTCCACAACTAACTATTCCTCAAAATTTACCCAACCCTCAAAAACCTCATCCGCATCAAATTTCTCATATTCCTCCTCCATCAAATGTCTCAGACCTTACAAGTTTGATGACATCTTCATCATTGAAAACAAATCCCTCGTTATGCCGCTAATATCACTACTTACTAATCTTGTATCAAACTTAATCCCTTCCTTAAAAAATCCTTAAATGACTTCACCTAACTCCTTATCCATTCTCCTATGAAATGCGAATGGTGATAGAAATCATACTGACGAACTTACAGCTTTATTGCAAGACAAAAACGTTGACGTAGCACTTATTACTGAAACTAGACTAACCACTAAACAGTACTTTAAAATACCTCAATACGTAACATACCGTACGGACCACCCAGACGGCAAAGCCCATGCCGGTACTGCTGTCATTGTGCACCAGTCCCTCTCTCATCACTTACTCCCACTTCCTACCTATGATTTCCTACAAACCACAGCCATAGTAATCAAAACTTTTTCCTTTCCGGTAACCCTTACATCAGCATATTGCCCTCCCAAACATTCCATTTCCAACACCGAATTTGTATCCTTTCTAAATTCCTTAGGAAATCATTTCATTCTGGGTGCAGACTTAAATGCCAAGCATCAACAGTGGGGTTCGAGAACCACGAATTCTCGTGGACGAAATTTGCTGTCTGCACTCCACGCCCGTCATTTCAATCTCCTACCACCTGATTCCCCTACCTACAGGCCAACCGTTCCCAACCGTAATCCTGACATCCTTGACTTCTTCATTCACAGCGGATTAGGCTCCCTCAACTTATCTGTAACTCGACTTGATGAACTATCCTCAGACCATAGTCCACTGATCCTAAAAGTATCTCTCACTCCAATTCCAAAACCTATCCCACCGTCATTTATCCGAGGCCCTGTCAACTGGAACCTATTTCGCCAAATCCTGACCGATAATATTAACCTCAGAGCGACCCTCAAAACCCCAGAAGATCTTGACGATTCCGTCTACTCCTTCACCACCGCCATTCAGCAAGCTGTCTGGACTGCTTCCTCTCCTAAGCACTCCAATATAACTCCTCACCAAAACCATTTGCCTCAACACCTTACAGACCTAATCCATGCAAAACGCCGTGCCAGATCATTATGGCAGCGCACCCGACATCCAACAGATCGCCGCTCCTATAACTTCTATTGTAGACAATTGAAGCAGGTGTTGGCGACCTTCCGTTCCCAGTCCTTTAATTCCTACCTCTCCTCTCTGTCAGCTAGTGGCAATTCCCTGTGGAATGTCACGAAGAAGATTCCCATCAAGTTTCCCATCCTCTCCGGCGTGGTGATGACTCCTGGGCTGCGTCTGATGAAGATAAAGCCGAGGAATTCGCCACACACCTCTCCAAAGTATTCACTCCTCACCCGGAATCCCAAAGCAATCATACCGCAGCAGTACAAGACTTCCTTTTGTCATCAATACCTCTTTCCCTACCTCCTAAAGCTATTAATCCCTCTGAGGTTAAATATCTTCTCCAGAAACTGACCCTCCGTAAATCTCCTGGACATGATCTCCTTACCCCTCAGATCCTCCGTCAACTTCCGCAGAAAGCTATTATATTCCTTACCTATATCTACAACTGCATCCTACGCACCACCTATTTTCCTCTCTTGTGGAAACATTCCACAATCATTCTCTTCCTAAAACCAGGTAAACCTTCCAGCAACACTTCATCCTACAGACCTATTAGTCTACTCCCCATCCTCTCAAAAGTCTTTGAAAAACTCCTTCTAAAACGAATCCTGCCTATATTAGAATCACAAAATCTTCCTTCCCATCAGTTTGGTTTCCGTGCTCATCATTCCACTGTTCAACAAGGACTCCGAGTTGTAGACCATATTTCCTCAGCCCTTGAATGCAAAGAGTATTGTTCTGGTGCGTTTCTGGACATAGCGCAAGCTTTTGACCGGGTATGGCACACCGGATTACTCTTCAAGCTTAAAACGCATTTACCCCAGTCTTTATACCTCATTCTACGATCCTATCTCTCAAACCGCTCCTTCCGAGTTCGCTGTGGTGTAGAATTTTCTAACTTTTATCCCATTGAGGCCGGTGTTCCTCAAGGCAGCGTCTTGGGACCCGTCCTCTACATCCTTTACACTGCTGATATTCCTAATCATCCTGACACTTTTCTGGCAACATTTGCAGATGACACCGCCATCCTATCATCCAATTCCGATCCTGAAATAGCATCCTTAATCCTGCAAAGACACCTTTGTCTTATCGAGGACTGGTGTAATGCTTGGCGTATTAAGGTTAATGAAAGCAAATGCACCCACGTCACCTTCACCCTTCGACGCAAATCCTGTCCAATGGTTCATTTCAATTCCATACCGCTTCCTTCCTCAGACACAGTCCGGTATCTTGGCTTACTACTAGACAAAAGATTGACCTGGAACCCACATACAAGACTTAAACGAAAAGAACTCAACAGACGATTCGAACAGTTATACAGACTACTAAACAGAAAATCTAAGCTTACAGTTGACAACAAATTATTACTTTACAAGACAATACTGAAACCAATGTGGACCTACGGACTTGAACTGTGGGGGACAGCCAAACGTTCTAACATCAAACGCATTCAATCCTTTCAACCCAAAGTCCTCCGAACAATAGTAAATGCTCCTTATTATGTCTCCAATTATACCTTACACCACGACCTTAATGTTCCATTTATTTCAGACCTGATTCCATCTAAATTTTCCAAATTCCACCAGAACCTCATTCATCATCCTAATCCTCTAGCACAATCCCTATCCAGCTCCACTCATCCATACAACCCACCTAGAAGGTTGAAACGGCAGTGGCCCCGAGACATATTGTAAACATCTATTCTGACCAGTGTCAGATTCTCCTCTCATGTGCGGTGTGATTGTGGCTGTGGCGCCCTCACTTAGCTTCCGCTGGCTCTCACCAGTGATGCGACTGAGAGGGAGGCGCTGGGATCCTTTTGACTCTGCTTGTCCTTCCACAAGTGGGGGGACAAGCCCCGTCTGGGGTTCCCGAGCTGATTGTAAATATTGTACATAGGTATGAATGTGACATGTTTTGTTTATTTATTTCTTAACTTCATTTATTTGTATTTATTTTGTCTATAAATTTTGTTATTGTATACGTTTATTTATTTTGATTTTATTTTATGTAATTTGACTTTCCTTTTGTTTATATTGTAAATATTGTATGAATGAGATCCTGTAGCACTATTATTATTGTCTATTATGACAAATTGTAATATATACGAATAAATAAATAAAAAAAAAAAAAAAAAAAAATTAATGACCACATCGACAGGTTCGAAAGGAAGATCCCAAGGCGTATATATGGGCCTGTAGAGGAAAACGGTTTGTTCCGACTCTACAAAAACGCAGAGCTGTACTCACTCTATGATGACTTGTTTGTTTCCTAGTTTGGTAAGAGATTACGTGGCTTGGATATTTGAAGATTCTTTAACCGATTTTAAAAACGGGTTAAGTGAAAGTCGTGTGTTGCCCGCACCAGAATTTTTAATTTACTTTTTAGATTTGAACATAAAAACAGTAATATGCATATCGTTAGAAAGCTGAATATTTTACAAAAAAATATTATCTTATACACAAGCTTGTAAAAGTGATGACAAGCCGATAAAGCTAACTTTGTTTTTCAGATATTAATAAAATATTTTTTTTAATAACACACTATAGATTAATTCTTAATTAGTTTCACTTATTTTTATTTTTTTTTTTTTTGTCCACCCCTACCTCGCCTTTGAAGGCTATACGGGGGTTCTCTCGGGCCAGGGGGTGAGGGCGGGGGATATATGCCGAGATAAAATCCCCCAGCACGAGAGTCGAACTCGTAATTATTTGGTTTTAACTGTTTCGGTTATCGGTAGTTGCTAGGCAACGCGTGCTCACAGCTACGCGCGCTAACACGCTCGGCCACCCCGCCCCCTCACTTATTTTCACTAGTTTCACTTATTTTCATCTCTAATTGTATTTGAAAATTCTTTAATCGGTTTTAACGCGGAGGTAAAATGAAAGTCGTGTGTTGCCCTCATTAGCTTCCCAATCAATTACCCACTTTTTAGTATACCTCCAAATATGAACATTTTGAGTAATATTTTTGTACGAGTTTTAACTCGGCCATTCAGCAGCTGAGGCCGCTAGAAATATTTGCAAGGCGTTTGGGGAAAGGAGTGTTAATGAAAGGAGCATTCGCCGTTGGTTTGCTAAGTTTTCAGCTGGAGGTACCGACTTGGAAAACTTGCCCCGAGGAAGACCTCCGTCCGTAATAGACAACGATGTCCTCAAACATACAGTAGAAGAAAACCCCAACCAAACAGTTAAAGGACTCTCAGCACAACTAAATGCAAGTGCATCTACCGTTTCCAGACATTTAAAGTGTATTGGGAAAGTAAAAAAGCTCGATACATAGGTACCTCATGATCTCACTGAGCGGCATGTTTCACACCATACCGTGCAAAAACAGATTTTGTTTCACTTCAAAGCTCAGAGTTTTTCAGTTCGGGGATAAAAAAGTTGGTGTCACGTTGGGAAAAATGTGTAGAAAAAGAAGGTAAATACTTCGAATAAAATTATCTTTTTTTCATGTCGTATTTTTAATAAAAATCCTTTACCTTGAAAACAGACATTTCATGTGACACAACCCATGCATCATTTCGTGTATTATTGGAAACATATTTAGTGATTTATAAGTTAATGTTTTAAACACATTAAGTCAATGAATGTGATAATTAATAAATGACCGTGGATCAGATCAACTCCCTCATTGTAAGGGGAAAACTATTAATATCTTTTGCTAAGCTATTTATATACTTCGTATGCTTGTGTGTGAGTGATATCTATTTTTACGTTAGCTGTTCATGAATTGAAATCATGATGTTCTATGTAAAGGTAGTTTATGTTTCTAAATAAGTAAAATGTTAGAGCGTGATAAATATTTATGATGATAAATATTATGTCCATATTTCAACGGATCTAGAAATCCTAATGAAATTTTATTGCCTGTAATCGATGTTTATGGCATTATAAAGGTAATCAAAGTCGTTAGAAACCAAGAAAAATCATCTTCTGTCCATTGTTTACATATCACGGGTTGTTAAACATTGAAATATAGTTCTATGTATTTTGTGAATGTTTCTATGAGAAATACGTAATTTTTATTGCTTCTTGAACTGCTTGAAAATTATACATCACCAATAATATATATTCTAGATCTTCATATAGTAAATAGTTAAATTAATCAAACGCTAAAAAATCCGGTGCGAGTAACATACGACTTTCACTTACCTCGGCTGTTAAAATCAATTTAAGAACTGTTAAATAAATAAATTTATATAAGAAGTTTGTTCAATTTCGCTGGAAACATGTGTTTTAGATTAAATAATATAACAATATAAAGTTATCTCTACAACAATCAGTTAGTTTTATCCTCTTTTTATCACTCTTCATAAATTTTTCCAAAATCTTTAGCTTTCCAACGGTATATTATACATCTATATTACTGTTCTTCTCTTAAAAAAAAAAAAAAAATCGATTAAAAAAAACGTTTGATCTTTTCTCCCTCAGTTGGTCATTAGATTCTTCCAAATTATATATATATTTACCAGTTTATTATCCAAGCTAACAAGATGTTATTGTTAATCAACAAAAATTGATGAGACTTTAGAGGAAATACTATCGGCATTTAAGCCCTGTCAGACTATTTTAATAAGAATTAAACCTGCATCAAATTAAATCCCCTCAAATTTTACATAGAAATAGCCAGTTTAATCAAAATCGTCTGAGTAGTTTTTAAGGAAAATGTAAAATGCATAGTATTAAGTGGTTCTTTCGGTTCGCCGATTTTAATGAAAAATTTGCTGTAACATCTCGGGCGTATAGTTGTTTTAAATATGAAATATCGATTTTGTACGTCTTTTCGTTTTTGTACTAGAATTACCATACAGATACGAAAACACACACATCATCGCGCGATGTATTTGTCAAGAGACCATAAAACGTCTTTTTCTGTTAAAACTGAATAAATGTTCACATTCAATACTTTCTCTTACTATATATTTCATACATAGGTAAGTGAAAGTAAAAGTTATCGTATGGTAATTCGTTGTTTCTTTCTGTTTATTTATCAATAATAATAGTTCTATACAAAATAAATGTTGTTTTCATTCCTACCACTTTTTATCGCTTCGCTTTCGATCCTAATAAAAAATATGCTAGCTAACATCTCTAAAATCAGCTGAGTAGACAGTTCAATTATTTTTTAATTCAGCGCCTGGAGTCTTTTAGAATGTTGGATTTTGAGTTATTCAATAAATAAGTAATACGCAATACAGTCCCTATAACAGTATGAGTACGTAATTAATTCATTAAGTATGACCACAAAGTCCAATACTCTCTCAATTAATACGAGTCCGAATCAATTTTTTTTTTTTTTTTTTTTTTTTTTTGTAATGTAGGGAACTTCATTAACAATTAATATTATTGTAGTTTTTTTATTAAAACCACGGATGAACTTTTTTTATATTTAATATATATTTTTTTTTTTGTTACTCAATTACAAATGCTCATTATTAGTGAAAATAAACAAAAATATTAAAATAAACCTATAGCATTTTCTGTGGGCTGATATCTATAAACTTTAAATTTCGTTTTCTATACCTCAATAAATGGACTTAATGAGGGTATTCAATTACTAAGAGTCTGCCTTTTGAAACGAAAAC
This sequence comes from Piezodorus guildinii, assembly GCA_023052935.1. Classification (NCBI taxonomy): domain Eukaryota; kingdom Metazoa; phylum Arthropoda; class Insecta; order Hemiptera; family Pentatomidae; genus Piezodorus; species Piezodorus guildinii. The sequence goes on along the minus strand of CM041296.1, from coordinate 102,217,126 downwards.
ATCAATCTTAATGTCCAGTTCCGAGGATCATTGTAGGTGACCTGTGGCATTGGAGACTAAAAATCCAACCCAGAAAGCCGAGGTGGTAAACTTATTATCGGAGTATTTTTTAAATATATATATATATATATATATATATATATATATATATATATATATATATATATATATATATATATATATATATATTTGGTTTAATTTAATTAAACGGTCATAATTACTCCGAGAGATTTGAGGTGCGATCGGGTTTGAAACAGGGTGACTCCCTTTCACCTGTGTTATTTAATATAGCTTTAGAATATGTCATAGAAAAGGTGATGTGTACCGAGAAAGGCCTAAATATGGGTGACAAGATTCCGGTTTAGGGGTATGCCGATGATCTGGTACTGCTAGGTGAAGACACGGAAACCATACAACTAAAAACAAGTGTGTTAATAAAAACCGGTAAAGAAATAGGACTCGAATTAAATACCGATAAGACAAAATATATGATTAGTAGCAGAAACGGTGTCGATCTTGGTGATATTGATGTGTCAGGGCATACTTTTGAACACGTAGAGAAATTCAAGTATTTAGGTTCAATTATAACTAGAAAAAATGAAACCCAGGAAGAAATAAAGTCCCGGTTAAAGGTGGGAAATGCGTGTTATTATTCAGTTGCTTAGTTACTTAGTTCGCGGCTTCTATCTAAAAACTTAAAGGTTAGAATTTATAAAAGTATTATTCTTCCAACGGTTCTTTACGGATGTGAAACGTGGCCGCTTACTTTAAAGGATGAACAACGGCTTAAGGTTTTCGAAAATAAGGTATAACGTAAAATATTTGGTCCCAAGAGAGATAATGCCACTGGGGAGTTTAGAAGGTTGCTCAACGCGGAATTGCGGAACTTGTATTCTGTGAATATAATTGAGCTGATTGCATCGCGGAGACTCAAATGGGCGAGTAAAGTTGTTGGGCCCGATGACGAGCGGATTCCGAGAAAGTTGGTATTTGCTGATCCGACTGGTAGGCGTCCGAAAGGTAGGCCGAAGCGTAGATGGGAGGATTGCGTTAAGTCTGATCTCGGGAGCTTGGGCTTGAATGGTGAACATTGGACGAGTCTGTGTAGGCGGAATTCGGTGGTATCGGCATCGAGCCTTCGGGTTGGCTAAGCCTATTATTATTATTATTATTATTATATATATTTGGTTTCTACTTATCTTGAAATTTTAAGGGAGGACTAATTTTTATTTCTTTAGTAGATTATAAATGTTCATTATTGTAAAATTTGACCTCTGTTATAAAAGATGGATCAAATAATTATTTTATTGGTCCTGGAAACCGAAGAGAAAGTTGACTGGGAAAATCAATTAACGTAAAAAATAAGAATTTATTTCACGTATAACAGTTTGCAAAAGGAAAAAATCTGTTTTTTTCTAAATAAGTAAAATTTTGGAGCGTGATAGCCGGGTAAAATTCCTTTTGTACATATTTCTGCGGATATAAAAATCTTAATGAAATTTTATTGCATGTAATCGATGTTTATGGCATTATAATGGTAATCAAAGTTGTTAGAAACCAAGAAAAATCATATAATATAATAGAATACTGGAAAGGTACAAAGTTTAAAATAGAAAAATAATGGAAACAGTGAGCCAATATAGACAAGTAGCAGTGTGCTATGAGATGGAGTGAAGGGTGAAAAATTTGTAGCAAGCAATAAGGTAATTAAAGTTAGTTAGTTTTAAATAGTTATGACAAATTGCTGAGCTTCATTTTTCAATGACAAACATTTAAATAATGTAATTTTATTCACTAATGAAAGTATAAATAAATTGTTTCAGTCTTGAAAATGGGGAAACAGCCCCGAAACGTCGACTAGTATGAAATGATAAAAGCCTTGTTAAATAAAGTGATTGTATGAGGAATGGAAGGCAGTGTGTGCTTTTTTAAATGTTCCAATTAAGAAAACTTCCAAAAAAATTAGAAAAGAAAAATCATCTTCGGCTCATTGTTTGCAAATTACGGGTTTGAAGTTTTGAAACATTGAAATAGGGCTCAATATATTTTGTGAATGTTTCTATGAGAACTACGTAATCTTTACTGCTTCTTGAATTGCTTGAAAATTATAAATCTTCCATAATATATATTCTAGTTATTCATATAGTAAATAGTTAAATGAATCAAAAACTAAAAAAATCCGATGCGGGCAAACACGGACTTTCACTTACCTTACCTGTGAAAATCAATTTAAGAACTGTTAAATAGATATAATATAAAAATTTTGAAGTTAATTTAAATAAAAATTTTATTTCGTATGATTCGAAACATATGATCCGAATTAAATAATATAGCAATATCAAATTGTTACGAATAATTATCAGTAACAATTGTATGCCCTATTTGTCACTTTACGTTGCCTTTTACAACTTTATATAAAATATAATATTTTTCCTTAAAGCTTTAGCTTTCTAACGGTATATTATACATCTAGGTTGCTGTTCTCATGTTCAGAAAACATAAAAATCTGGTGCGCGCAACACACGCCTTTCACTTACCTCCGTTGCTAAAATCAATTTAAGAATTTTTAAATATATTTAAAGATGCAAATAAATTGTTAAAGAATTAATAAATTGAATTTCAATAGAAACATGTGTATTATTAAATAATCTATTATATATATCTATTATACAATCAGTTAGTTTTATCAGCACTCTTCATTAATCTTTGAAATTCCGTGTATCAGCTAACATTTTTTTCTAAAATCTTTAGCTATCTAACGGTATATTATAAATCTATATTACTAATCATGTGTTCAAAACCATAAAAATTGCATAAAAAAATATGTTTGAACTTTTCTCCTTTAGTTGTTTATCGAATTCGCTCAACTTGCATATTTACCCGTTATTTATCAAGACTATAAGGTGATGTTCCAAATTTTTTTAAATCTACAAAATTAAAGGGATTTTAGTGGAAGAAATTTTGAAATATCGGCATTTAAGCCCTGTTAGACTATTTCGATCAGAATTACACCTAAATGATATCAAAGACCGTCCAATTTTACATCGACATAGCGAGTTTAAACAAAATCGTTGAAGCCGTTTTTGAGAAAACGAAAATAGGTGCAAAATGCATTGTATAAAGTGGGTCTTCTGGTCAGCTGATTTTGGTAAAAAAAAGTTGCTGTAACATCTCGGGCGTATAGTTGTCTTAAATATGAAATTTCAGTTTCGTAGAACTTTTCGTTTACGCGCTGGACTTACCACACACACAGACCTTTTTTTCGGAATTTGGTTATTTAGAATCAGGAGACCCTAAAACGTGCATTTCCGTTGAAAACTGGAAGTCGAAAATACTCACGATCGCAAGTAAAAATCATTAAAAAAATATTTTTGCTCTTTTCTCCTTTAGTTGGTTATCAAATTCTTTCAAATTTTATATTTAGCCGCTTTTTATCAGTCCTAATAAGATGATATAAGTAATTCTTCTGAATAAATAAAATTAAAGGTACTTTAGAGAAAGAAAATTTAAAATATCACCATTCAAGCCCTGTTTCAATCAGAATGAAATTTATATGGTATTAAAGCCCATTAATCGAGTTTAATTAAAATCGTTAGGGCCGTTTTTGAGAAAATGAATGGTATAAAGTGGTTCTTCTGCTTGACCGATTTTGATGGAAAAGTTGGTGTAACATCTCTGGCATAGACGCTCTTAAAATATGAAATTTCAGGTTTATAATACTTACAGTTTTAGCGCTAGACCTACCACATACACACACAGACACAGAAACGGACACACAGACCTTTTTGTGGGATTTGGTTATTTGGGCTCAGGGGACCCTAAAACGTGTACTTCCGTTGAGAACTGGAATTCGAAAATTTTCACGATTATATTTCATATATAGGTAAGTGGAAGTAAAAATATCTAACACTCGGGAATGAATTTATTTTTACTATGTTAGATACACTGGACCTTTTAAAGCGTCAATACTTTAATATTCTTCTGCAAAAATGAACTCACCTCTTATGTGACTTAGCTGCCTCGTAGATATTGATATGCAAATCATGAAATAATAAAATATATAAGCAGCTTAACAATAGCGCGCAGACCACTAGACTTCCTAAAGTGTTTTAGACCTTGAAAAATATACAGTGATGAACCTGAATCACAATAACGGCATTGTCGAACCAGGAATCTAAAGTCATTCCATGCCTTTTGTCCAGGTACTGCTACAATGGCATTCAGCCAAGCATAATCTTTCTCAATGCCTTCTTCAAGTCATCGTGTCCTTTACCGAAAAAGGATTTACAGGCAGCGGGATCTCAACAAATTATTTCGACTTGATAGGGAAAGCAAATCTATTATCTCTTGATAAATTTCGAAAATATTTCTTATCAACAATTTTAAAAATGCTTTTAAATATATACGGTATCTAAGTTCTTTAAAAATTCTTTAAATCTTAAACCACTTTAAAAATTTGAGAAAACGTAATGAAGAAACCTTCCAGTGAAGGCAATTCTGGCGAGAAAAGACTTTTTCTTTATTATTTCCAATAATTAATCTTAGTAATCGACCAAGAAATACCCTCCGAAAATTTTGATCCATGATCTTCGTTGACTATCGGACTCAAAAAAAAGTGCCTGGTGAATCTACTTTGAGAAAAACTACCTGCAAGATACATATCAAGAAACTCTTGCAAAAATACGAAAAAATACACGTATCAAGGAGGTGGAATTTGGTCGATACTAAGGCCCAATCGGCGTAATTTTACGTTTGAAAATGCGTTTAGTTTCAAACTGTTTTCCTTACAGTGATTGCTTTTGTATTTTTTATGTTTAAAATAATACCGTTTTTGTATTATAATAAAACAAATGAGAGTACAGCCGTTTTAGAAGGATCTTTACTGTTTGCATGGTTCACTAATTTTACATAATTATTTCCATATTTGTATCAAAATCAATACATATATATTTAAATGTTTGACATTTTTAATTATATGAAAATCCTAGCCCTAGTAATTATTATCACTTAAGTGCATGCTGTTTTCATTACTCTGAATTATTTATTATTATTAGATAATATGTTTGCTGAAATCTTAGGGGAAGAAAACAAACTGAAAAAATTACGGTATAAACCTTACTAAATGTATTATATAATATTCATTAAATTCATTTGATTCACTAGCCTAACAACTCATGTCGTAAATTTAGCATTATCCATAATAAATATAGCATAATTCATAATCCATAATAAATATATAATAAATATAGCATTATCCAGAATAAACTTAGGCCAATTGGGTGGTTAAATTTAGGTGATTAATGATTATCTCGCTATTTACGTCAATATTATCTAAACAGTAGCTATACAATGTTTAATTACTCCATTTTTTCTATTCTACATATAATAGAATTTTTATTACTTATCATAAAATATTTTTACTAAAATACGTTCATGAAAAAAAAACTCATTTTCTTGAGATAATAGAAAAACATAATTACGTTTTTTCCATTTTTGTTCACAATGATTAAAAAAAACTGAATGTCTCAAATGAGATTATGATTTTCTCGATCTGTGTATTAGCAATTTAACGGACCAATATTTACCAGTCATCAGAAAGTTTCAAAGGTAAAATGTAAGCCATATCAAGAAAATTATGAAATTTAGAAAGATATGTCAATAAGTATTATTTGAAGATCATATAAATTAGACAGTTAATTACTGGTCAGCATACACAATAAGAGATTTATCAAAGAATGCTTCATTCAAAACCTGATCGATAAGTGAAAAACAATTGCAGATCATTTATGTTTATACTATACTGTTAATAAACTTTATAATTTATTTATCATCCATTGTCAGATTGGAAGATTTTTAAAATTAGTGAAATGAATTAGGTATAATAAATGTTTTTTCTGGACTTTGCTTTATTGTAAACATTAATTAAGTCATAGGCCAGAGAATGAACCAATGAGACCGAGAAGTTCTCTGATCGATAAATATAGGGCGGAGATAAATGTTCATAGTTCCCTCCTGAAATTAACCTATGGGATTAGTTTCTTCGTTTTCTGCGGAAGATTAATTCGGATCGCATGTTGAGCTTCCTTATTCTGCAAGTTGCAGATAAGAATGAATGGAGTAATGTTATAAACTACACTGCCGGACAAAATTAAAGGATCACTTCAATATTTTGAATTTACTGAACTGTATAGGGTATTTTTTAAAATATTCTTTTTTCTTTGGAAGTCACACTTTGTTATAAGTGTAATAAAAAATTCTTTTCTAGAAATTTCTAATAGGAAAACAAATCAATAAATGAAAATGTCCTACAGTCTCAAAATGAAAAAGTAAATCTTTGAAATGAAATGAAATAACAAAACTGAATAAAAAGGAAGAATTCGAGGAAAACGATCAATAATTGGTATTCCCACCTCTAGCTCTGATAATTGCTTCCATTATCCTGCCCATTTCAGCGACCAGGGCTCTTACATGTTGTTCTTGGATGTTATTCCACTCTTCCACTAACATTTCCCTTAAATCTGCCAAATTTTGTGGGTCTCGGGCGCGAACACGTCTTCCAAGCATGTCCCATACATGCTCCATTGGGTTCATATCTGGACTTCTGGATGGCCAAACCTTCTTCTTGTCTGAGGAAATTTTGCACTGATCGAGCAACGTGAGATCAGGCATTCTCGTGCATAAAAATAAGTTACCTGCGATATTTCTGGCGAAAGGTATTACATGTGGCTTAAGTACCTCCCTGATGTACCTGTCAGCAGTTATAGAGCCACGGTTCACAAGAACCAACTCTGTATGGGAGTTTAAATTTATGCCCCCACCATCACTGACCCACCACCAAGCGCAACCCTTGGAGAAAAAGTGCATGGAGCATACATCTGTCCCCGCCTTCTCCATACCTTTTCCCGTCCATCTGGAGATCGGAGACAGAATCTTGACTCATCGCTGAATAATACGAGGCTCCAATCTTCCTGAGTCCAGTTTAGGTGCTCCCGAGCATACCTCAAGCGCTCAACCCGGTGTTCCCTGGAGTGAAGAGGTCCAGTAGCTGAAGGATGGGAGGTCAATCCATAATCGTTGAGTCGTCTTCTCACGGTTCGCTCTGAAATTTGCACATTCCTGAACCTCTGGAGGAGACCACACAGACTATTACCAGTTGATCGGCGATCCCGAAGAGCATGCAGTTGCAAAAATCTCTCGTCACAGTGGAAAGTTGACGTCGGACGGCCTTGTCCGACTCTTCTTGTATGCCCTCCAGTTTGACGGTGCCTATTAAGCACCCTGAACACTACGGATTGTGACCGCTGGAGCCGTTGCGCAATATGCCTTTGAGAAAACCCTTCTTCACTCAAAGCAACTGCACGAATTGATTCCTCTTCGGTCAATGCTCTTCTGTTGGCCATCACAACGTTCTTACTAAACTCACAAGTAAAACTAAAGTCTCTTAAATGTTAGAAAATCTTCAATAAGATGAATCTTTGCTAACAACTAACCATTTACTGATAGGAAGAAAGAAAAGAAGAGAATTAACTGACCCTTTTCTCCATAAACAGGTAAAGGATAAACTTGATAAGATACAACACAAAGTCCACTCTGGGACAAAGAAATTCCTATTTTTATCTCTTATGTAATAATAATATAAATATTTGTAAGTGATCCTTTAATTTTGTCCGGCAGTGTAGAATTTCGTAACGTCATTGCAGCAACTTAGTTCTGTTAAATACGTCGAACAGCATGCGGTTGTAATTGCTTACATCATTAAAAGCAACATTAAAATAGACAATGGATTGACTTTCAAATATATTCTTCAAGGTCAGGAATAAGTTAAGAACCCAGTCCAGTATTTTATCTATGCTTCCTCCTTTCAATTACATAATAGAGATAATCAAGATTCTAATCAGAAATAATGTCGTTTAATCGTCCCTTACGCAAATATCTGATTTTTATACGTCAATCTTTCTCTGATATTGTTAGAGGGAAACGTAGATGGGTCAATAATCCATCAACAAGTCAAATCCATTTAAAATAACTGAGACCATGTCGCTAAATTTTTTTCTGATTATTATGATTATTTTGATCAGTAGTTTTCAATCATTTGCTGAATTCAAAACCATACATAAAATATTTAGTCTGCTTACTTTTTTCCTTTAATCTTTGCAATAGAAAACAAGTGGTAACAAAAAAAGCTACAACTGTTGCAATTTTGGATTTTACTGTTTGTTCTACATTCTGTCAGTACGACATATCACTTAGATAGTTAATAAAATCACGGAAATTAACAAAAAATTAAACTTTAATTGAAGTAAGTTTTTTTTTAAGGAAAAGATGCCCACATTTGAATACTTTTTCTTACATACCATTCTTGTTGTTCTATTTTCACATTATATTGTTAAAATATAATGCATTAAGACTTCAATATACGTCAAAAATGATAAGAAATCCTCAAGATTTAGTAATGTTCAGAAAAATTAGCATACGATTCCCCATTTTGAAAGATATTATTCTTGAGAAACCTTGGTGATAACTTTTGATAACCTCCATGAAGGCGTGTATAATCAGTTTTATTGATAATGCTACTGTAATATAACATCAAACCCAATATTAATGTCACACGGTCTATCGGGTGTATGAAATTTATTGATGTCGGAGAAAGAGGCCCATAAAAAATAAATTGGCTTCATTTCAGTATATATGTATTTGAGAAATAAACTAAATTCATGTATAAAATTTAAAAAAATAGATGATTAAAGAGAAAAGTATGATCTCAACTTAGACAGATGTTGGCTTCTTCCTTTATTTGAATGAATGAATGAATGAATAAATGCTTTATTTACATAATATACAAAATAGTAATAACATATATATACATTTTTTTGAGATCAAAGCCCACAAGACAATGGCGTTAAGCCGTCTGTCGAGTTGCCCCTTTTTCTTTTCTTTTTTTCAGTTTTGATAATAATTTATATTTTTAGTAATGTTATGATTTATTTTTATTGATTGTAAAAATTTAATAATTGAAATGCTGTACCAAAAAATTTCTGTATTTTAATGATTTATTTAAATATGCTGCAAATTTAACCCAATCTAGCCCATTTAGTCTATCTATTATCTCTTCTGGAGTTAACTTATATTTTCCCAAGTATTTCATCCTGAACTCCTTTAAGACAGGACATATTGCCAAAAAGTGGTAGGTATCCTCCGGCACATTTAGGTTGCACATAAAACAGGTAGGTATCCTATCCCTCCTCCATGGCTGATAATTAAGTCCCATCAGTTCTCCTCTTGCTTTAAATATTAGAGATTTATTATAAAGACTAAGGTTGTTGTGGTGGATGTAGGAAATAGCTATTTCAGGATCAAGTTTTGCATATAACATATGAAATTGGCTATTGCTGGCTGCGGATATCATTTCTGTTCGGATTTTTGTTTCCATTTTATTAATGAGGTAGTCCGGATTCATTTTTTTAATGGTTTCTTTATTAATTTCTATTTGTAGTTGGTCACCTATTTTCATTATTTGCATATACCATGATATCTTTTTTTCTATTACAACTTGTGTTAAGAAATTCGTTAATCTACTTGCAGGGTGGCTTTCTAATACTTTACGGATATATTTTAGATGTAATTTTAAGGTATAACTGTAGAGGGGAGAGGTGGCAGTTTCTAAACATAATATGTAATCAGGCGTGTTCTGTGGGAGATAAAAGAGCCTTTTTATGAAGTATTTTTGTACCCTTTCTACTTCCGGTAAATTCAAATATCCCCATACCTGAGCTCCGTAGCAAACCACCGCTCGTAGGGCGCTGTTAAAAACTTGCATTTTTTTATTTACTGGAATATTTTTATCATCTATAATTTTTTTCCATACACTATTTATTGCAAATTTAGCTTTTATTACTTTTTCTCTATTGTTCATTTTAAAGTTGAATGTTGGATTGATGTTTATTCCTAAATATTTATAATTATCAACGCAGCTCACTTTTTGTCCTTCGAAATACCATTTCTCATTTTTCTTTAAGCTTCCCCCCTCTTTTTCTGCACACCATAATTTGGGATTTATTGAGGTTAACTTTAAGATTCCATTTCTGGCAATATATTTCCAAATCTCTTATCATTAATTGTAGGGAAGTAGGTGAAGAGGCTAAAAGCACAATGTCGTCGGCGAACATCAATGTTTTAATTTTCCATTTATTTATAATAATTCCACCACATAAATCATCTTCCAGATCATTAATGAATATTGTGAATTGTGTGGGACTTAGCAGGCATCCTTGTTTCACCCCCATTTCGCAAGGGAAGGCAGTTGAGAGTCCATTCTTACTCCAAATCTTTGTATCCGAATTATTATAATAATTTTTTAAGATATTAATAATTTTGGTTGAAATGCCTAGCAGGGATAACTTGTAAAATAATGCATTTCTGTCTATACTGTCGAATGCCGCTTGGAAGTCCACAAAAAATAAATAAACTTTTTTATTTTGACTGAATTTAATATTTATAATGTTGTATAAATTAAAGATATTGTCTATGGTGCTGTAACCTTCTCTAAACCCCGCTTGCGTTTCTTTTATAATATTTTTTTGCGTTAGCCACCTTTTTATTCTCTCCATAACCACACCCGTGAACAATTTAGCAACTGTATTAAGTAAGGATATGCCTCTGTAATTCTTCACTTCATTTGGGTCTCCCTTCTTGTATATTGGAAAAATAAGACTCTGTTTAAACATTTTTGGCACTTCTTCTTTGTCCCATATTTTATTAAATAGACCTTCAAGCAGAGAGACGAATTCCTCAGGTAGATGTTTCAAAAATTCAAAAGGGATACCATCTTGTCCTGGGGCTTTATTATTTTTACTTTTTTTTATTATATTAATTATTTCCTCTGAGCCGATTCTGCTATCCAATGACTCTTCATAAATAAAAGGTTCTGCATAATGTATGGGTCCAGATAAAAGAGGTGGATTTAGAAGTTGTTTGAAGTGGTACACCCACCGGTCAATAGGTATGTTGGGGTTACAAATGTAAGTTTTCTTCCTCAAAGTATTGATACTCTCCCAGAAATCTTTGTTGTCCTTTGCACCTTCTATTTTTGCTACTAATGATTCATAAAAAGATATTTTCTTTCTTTTACATAATGTTTTATAGTTTTTGTTTTCAAGTAAATACCAGTTTTTCATAAGAACTGAGTTTGTTTTTCTGAATAAATTTAAAAACTTTAAAGAGGTTTTTCTACTTCTATAGCATTCATTATCGAACCATTTCTCTCCTGTTTTTGGTTTATGAAAAAAAATATTTTTGCCTGCAGCTTGCTTAATGAGACCTATAAATCTTTCTAGTAACAAATCTACATCATTTACTTTAAATTCATCCCATTTTATACAAGTTTTCAAATTATGTGTGAAATTTATTTCTTGTTCTTTGTTCCACAATAGTTTCGGTAAAAGTGGTATTAGCCTGTTATTATTATCTACATTTAAACCTGCCAGAATTAATTTTATCGGTAGGTGATCCGAAAATGTTTCCGGAATAATTTCGAAATGTCTAATATTTTTCACATAGCTAATAGATGCCATGCCCAAATCAATGACGGAAGATCCTCTGGCGGATATAAACGATAGCTCTCCTTCCTCATCTCCAAGCGTTCTTCCATTTAAAATAATAAAACCATGATCTTCACAAAATTCCGCAACTTTAATTCCTCTTTCATCTATTTTACCGTCTTTTGAGTATCTGATTTCAGTTGTTAAGTTAGTTCCCTCTAAAATTTCATTAGGACATATTTGCAAGTTTCCAGTGTGAGCATTCCAGTCACCGATAAGAACAACATCATAATTTCTAGTTAATTCTATTATTTCATCAAATTCACTATTCCAATTACTGGTATTTAAATAGATCGGAACCAGATATATTATTTTTTCATTAATTTTTAACTTAATACAAATTTTATTTTGAATAATGCAGTATTCAACTTGATTTTTATTGAATTTTGTTCTATTAAATCCATATAGATATCTTTTATTACCATATTCTTCCTTTATTTTCCCCCCAAAAAATGAGTTAATAATAAGACAGTAAATTCTCTACAAAATAATTAATACCAACTTTTAATTTTTTTAAGAATATATTTGCCATCCCCCTTATATTGTGAATAATCCATGAAATAAAAACTAGTACTGTTGTATTCCTCTATATAACAATCGAAATTCCGTCGCATTCAAATGATTTAGAAATTATTAACATACTAGCTTTCCAAGTTTTGGTGCGTAGAAGTGCAGATGCAACTGAAAGGATCCATAAACATAGTTGGAAAGCGCTTTATTATTTTTTTGTTTTGTTTTTTGCGGTTTGGCGATTTCAAAGTGGCAAATAGAATAAAAATGTAATAGTAAAATAGCTACAAATAACGAAAAATGGTGATAGTGACTTTGCAGAATGGGGTTATAAAAAAAATCAGGTGCATAGCAATGAATTACTCTGCGTATGATAAATAAACGATTATTAGTTCATGTCAGGTGTCAATTTTATTCACTATATGTTACAATAACATAGCAGTACCTTCCCATGCTAAAGGTCACGGGTTCAAACACGCAGGTGGTCCTAGGATTTTTTAATGGGAGTAAAAAAATCCTTAGTTACGCCGTCTTTCGGAGGTGACGTTAAAAGGTGGTTCCGAGCCTGTGCGATGTCAGGTACTCGTTAAAGATCCCTATCCTAATAAAACCTGGATAGGCAAAATTTAGGACTCCAACTGTAGCATCGTCCGATTAGCCATAGCAGCATAAAGTAACATTAAATAAATAAATAAATAAAACATAGCAGTACCAAGTAGCCACATCCGAATTATTTAACAACATCGTTTTATCTTTTAAATATCATCATAACTCCTTTGCAACTTGAATGAGTATTTACCCGAATCGTGGGTGAAGATGTTATTTTTTAATGTTCTAAAATAAGTATTACTTCGTGCTTGAAACGAAATGTTTTTTAGTCGCCTATAATTATTACTTTCACTTACTATATATAGTAAGGGTGTGTGGTAACTCCCAGGCGAAAACGGTAAGTCCTATGAAACTAATATTGCATATTTAAGACAAATATACGCCCGAGACGTTACAAAACCTTTTTCATCAAAATCAGCTTACCAGAAGATCCACTTTATACCATGCAATTTGCACCTTTTTTCGATTTTCTCAAAAACGGTTCCGACAATTTTGATTAAACTCGCTATATCGATGTAAAATTTAATGGGCTTTAATATCATTTAGGTTTCATTTGGATTAAAATGGTCTGACAGGGCTTAAATGCCGATATTTTAAATTTTCTTCCCCTAAAGTACCTTTAATTTTGTTGATTCTATAAAAATAACTATATTATCTTGTTACTACTTCTTTTCCAAAATTTTAAGACTAATAACGACAGCTCCTTGGTACGTAAACAACAGAACCCTACATACGGACTTACAGCAACCAACAGTTGACAAACATATACGAACACTCTATTCTCGTTTTCACATTAAACTTAACGGACACGACAATAGACTGGTTAACAACATGTCAGTAGCTGAAATGCCGGTCAGAAGAAGGCTAAAACGAAGCTGGATGAGGGACTTCCTCTGCTAGATTAAAGTCTTGGAAGGGGTGCTGCTGGGCACTTTACTTCCCCATGCCTACCATGTCTGATCTTACTTGTGTCCAACACATTTGGTGATTGTCAGGCATCTTTGACAGATGTAAATAAAGATATAAAGAGAAAAAAAAATTAACTCTATAATAGTTTCACGTATTACTTTCACTTACTATATATAGTAAGGGGAAGTATTGCGATCGTGAAAATTTTCGAATTCCAGTTTTCAACGGAAATAAACGTTTTAGGGTCCCCTTAGTCCAAACAACCAAGTCCCGCAAAAAGGTCTGTGTGCGTGCGTGTGTGTGTGTGTGTGTCTGTGTGTGTGTGTGTGTGTGTGGTAACTCCCGGGCGGAAACGGTAAGTCCTATGAAACTGAAATTTCATATTTAAGACAACTATACGCCCGAGACGTGACAAAACTTTTTTCATCAAAATGAGCCTACCAGAAGAGGCACTTTATACCATGCATTTTGCACCTTTTTTCGATTTTCTCAAAAACGGTTCCGACGATTTTGATTAAACTCGCTATATCGATGTAAAATTAAATGGGCTTTAATATCATGTAGATTTTATTTAGATAAAAATGGTCTGACAGGGCTTAAATGCCGATATTTTAAATTGTCTTCCCCTAAAGTACCTTTAATTTTGTAGATTCTATAATAATAACTAGATTATCTTGTTAACGCTGATGAAAAACTGGTAAATATATAAATTGAAAAAATTCGATACCCAACTAAAAGGAAAAACAGAAAAAAAAAATTTTTAATGCAATTTTTCGTTTTTGAACATAAGAGCAGTAATATACATGTATGATATACCGTTGGAAAGCTAAAGATTTTAGAAAAATTATCATCTCATACACAAGCTTTTAAAAGTTAATAGAGAGCGATGAAATGAACATAAAAATAACTGATTATTTTAGATAATAATATAATTGATTTTTGAATCAAACACATATTTCTATAGAAATTTAATTTAATTAATTCCTTAATCATTTCACGTATTTTTATCTCTAACTGTATTTGAAAATTCTTTCATTGATTTTAAAAATGGAGGTAAGTGAAAGTCGTGTGTTGCCCGCACCAGATTTTTTTTATCTCTAACTGTATTTGAAAATTCTTTCATTGATTTTAAAAATTGAGGTAAGTGAAAGTCGCGTGTTGTCCGCAACAGATTTTTTTAAAATAACTAATAACAATGAAAAAATGTGTCGATGGGACCCTACACGGTATATGCTTTTAAAAATTTGTTATAAATATCTCAGTATCATTGCTAATATGTCAAATTAAAGCAATTTTGCTTCCAGGTGGTTAGAAATTCGATTTTGGTTTAATTGAGTACTTAAAATTTTTCAGGAGATCTATAGTTTTCGAGTTATTCGAAAACCAATCTTATTTTACGTTAAAAAAAAAAAAAAAATACATCCACTTTGAGGACGACTTTTTTAAAACCAAGCCTTCTTACATATCTAGACGGTAAGACGAACCTCCAGGAAAGTTTCAACTTCACGACCATAGTCATATTTGAGATGCTGCAATGCAATGAGATACTGAGCATATTGAATCAATCCTGAAGACAATTTTAGACAACAAAAAAAAAAAGAAGAGAAATATTGCCAAATAAACATACATAACCATTTTACTTATATCGAAATCATTCTTGGAAAATTTACTATTCCAGGCTAGCCTTAATATATATGGTGGTGGAAGATCCCCTATGAGTGGAGGATTACAGTCTACGCCGTGTTCTGGAACTGATTCCTTTCAAGACCAAACTCTTCCAAAATGCTCTCGTAGTTAGTGGGAAAGAACCAAAGTCCTTTAACTGTAAATGCTATTTCCCCGAACTCCTTACGAAACTTCTTGCAGGTAGGGAACACATTTTTTATAAACGTTTTCTTTATCTTCTTGGGTTTTGTTGCCTAGTTCCCGATCATTAGAATCATCCTTTCATGTGGCACTAAATGCTAAGTTGTCCACAAATCTTGTTGACCCATCGGTATCAAGGCTAAACACTTCTTGAAAGCATTTACAGTTTCTCCTTTCTAAAAGTTCCGGCATTTCCTGTGTCATATGGTTGTGGCGGTGGGTGTCAAGAATTATTTTATATAGACATCTACCCAACGCATGTGCAGAGATGTCTGACTCTCGACCGCATTAACAATCGGCAATGTGATACTTAACCATTCAGTAATGACGTACTTCTAGAGATTAATAGTTCAGTTTAGAATTTTCTAGTGAAAACCTAACTATAAATAATCAGATAAAGTTCTTGATATAAATCTAATCATAATTTAATTTTAAAAGAGTATTCTATTCCCTTATAGACAATCGGGGAGTGTAATAATCTTTCTTTCAATGAAAAAGACCTTAACCTTTTTTTTTTTTTTTTTTATTTAAATTGATTAAACTAAATGTTTATTTTCGTTTTTATTGAATATAACTGAAATCATATAAATTACATTAATTAACTAAGCAAAATGAAGAGGATATACATACATCATATAAAAGAATTCGAATATTATCGAATATACGAATTTTATCTACGAATCCTTCTAACAGCATTCAGATCCCGCTTCTATAAACATTGGGATGATTGTCGAGCTTATGACCTTACCCTTGCCTGCGATTTCTTGCTATTTGATACAATTTAATTCGATTTCCATGCACAGTTCTATTCAGCGACCTTGTTTAATTGTTTCGTATTCACGCTACATTATTTAACAAGGCTAGATTATTAATTGGTAAGCATACAGAATAATTTCAGTATTTAATTTATTTATCATAAGTGGATTATAATTTATTTGATTATATGATAAAAATGTTAAATAAAAAATAAAAACCAGATAATCCGTTAAAATCGTACCATAAAAAGTAACGTTAAATGAAACAAAAGTGAAGTGCTACCACTGGGTGGTTCTTTCTCAAGACATTTTCATGACTTTTTATATTCATTCTACATATTTACTTATTGTATTCTTTAGTACAGTTGTAAATTACTATAAATAATAAAAAAAAAAAAAAAAAAAATGAAACAAAACAAATAAGCATATAAACTACATATGTACATAAATTCGTACTATATTGAGGATGTAGAAATTATCGTAGGTAGATATAATCGGGAGCCTGTCTTTTTTAATATTTTAATCTTGACGACGTTTCGGCTCAAACTTGTGAGCCATCATCAGGGCATTACTGAGCCATGTCAAGCATAAACATCTTTATGCTTGACATGGCTCAGTAAATTCGTAATAGTACTCGTATACTAAACGTATTAACAATGTCTACTACCTACGAATGTAAATCCAAATTTATTTGTGTTAAAAAAATAAATAAAACGAATATATGCTTTAATATTCATTTCTGTAAATAGGGAATTGATTTGTATTCACATCAACATTACAGTATTAATATTTACAACTGTAAATAGAATTATCTATATTCATATTTTTTTTTAAATTTGTGTGCTAAATATGTTCTAATTTATAGTTCTAGAAAACAATTTTTGAGTATTCACATTTAGTATTCGTATTTAATTACAGGCCCAACTCTACTAGCTAACAGAGCTGTACTTCCATATTTGCTTACTGCAAGACGACTCATAGAAATCCATTAACATCCAAACTACGGAGTATTTTTTATTTTAGCTAAACACGCCATCATTGATGATAAATAGTGCTAAAAATTAACAATAATAATCGAACCACTGTCTCGCCAAAAGCGTAATACAGACATTGGAACGAAAGGTGGATTGACTGCAGCAAAACCACGCAGTGATGTTGGTTCGGTTTTTGCATCAAACATAATACTCATTGAAAGTCATAAAGTATTACAGAATGGCTGATGACGCATTCCTGCATAACATTTTTTATAATCTAAGATTTTCTTGCCGCAGTAAACACAATTTAATAAAAATATCTCTTGATGGGTTTCTGAAATAAACTTAAAATTGTAATAAATCAAGGTGACCTTTCAAAAACTTTTTTGTAACATCTATAAAGAAATGGAAAAATCCTTATAATATCTAATTAAATGCATATTTTTAACATATTGAATGAAATCTCATTATTTGAGATCTATGTACTATGTAAAATAGATTTCAATAAAAATAAAAAATGCTTGGACATAATCCTTTTTACAAATGATCATACCATACTGGAATAAATCCTCCTGCTAAGATTTTTTTTAAGAGGTAGGGTTTTTTCTAAAACATCTTTATTTATTCATTAATATATAAAATATGTTATGGTAATATTGCAATTTTCCTTCTACAAGATATTAGCAAATGCTTAATTTTTTTTTTTTTTTTTTTATAATCATCCCTCGAGGAAGTCCATTGTGGATTTCTTTTGAAATAAGCAAATCAGCATTATACTCCATCTCAGCATTTTCATGGGGAAAAAAATGGAAATAGCTATTCACTAAGACAGGTATTTAATTAGATCAACTTCATTTATGATATTTATAATATTTGAATTATAAAAAAAAAATCAGTGAATCTATTTATATTATTTATTCTTTTAAAATATAATATGCTATTTACAAATAAATTACATTTTCAATAAATAAAATTATATCCTCCAATTATGGATTTTCTTTCCAAGGTGTCAGATCCAGCTGTGGCAGTTCTGAACATGGCACCATTTGATTGCTGGAACAAAACATTCAAAATTAAAAGAAATAAAGCTATGTAATAGATATATTAAATAATATATCATAATTTACCGAAAATTGTTGCTGATATCTATTATTTGTTGTGATTTACAACATACATTATATGATAGAGTTAAATGTTTATACCAATAAACAGAAAAATTATCATAGCATAAAAAATAAATATAAAAATAATATGTACAAAAGTAGTGGTTTTATACTAAATAACTTACGAGGATATTGGCCTGTAAAAGACATTTGGTTGCATATTGACTATGTCATCTCCATTACGGCAAAATATCAAAGACAGCCTTAGCTTTTGGAGTTGTTCAAACTGTGCTGTAAATGGGTAATGACAATATATTTTTTTATAACATATTTAAGTTAATAGTATAAACAAAACAACAGCTTAATATTGAACGTTTATTACTCTGAAATCATTTAATTAATTACATTTGACTCAGCTAAGTTGAACTGTCAGATTATCAGAATAATTTATATGTAGATAGATGTTAGGCTGAGCAACATACCAATTTTACCATTTCATCAGAAAAAAATATCAGTCCCATTGAGCAAAAAAACCTCCAATTACCTATAGCACTAATTTAAATGTTCTTAAATTAAATACTTCAGAAATAAATTACATGTATTGAAGACATCCAACATTCCTCAGGAACAACAAATAGGAAAGGAAACAGAATATTGAAAGATTTGTCAGGAAATCAGTACTTTGTTATTAACTAAACTATCTGGTTTAATATTTCTAGAAATAATGATGAATATTTAAAAAAAATAAATAAATTATGTAAACAATTATCGTACATGAACAACGCTGCAAATTATTAAATGATGGTTTATTATTTCCAAATAACTATATTAGGATATAATTGTTTATATAGCTGTTTATAGGCAATTAACTAATATTAAAAGCAATAAATAATTCAATGGAAAGCGGCATATCGCCACTGATAATATCAAAGTGCTATATCTCTGTGAGTTCTCAACCAATTTCAATGATTCTTTTTCATTTTATAGTAAGGCAGAGGCAGACGGCGGACAATCAATTTTTTTTTTAATTTGTTATTCAGTTCCTACATATCTTGAAATGTAAGCCCTCAAATTTTGAGGGGGATTAATATTTTTTTTATTTTTTTTTTATCGATTACAAAGGTTCATTATTGAAAATAATAAACCAACATGAACCAGTTAACAAAATGCTTACATAATTTAATAATTGCTAGTGGTAATAATAAATATCAAGGCATGCAATAAAAGAATATCACCATCAAATGTTAGTTTGAATAACTTTGAAAAAAAAAAAAAAAAGGGAAAGAAAGAAGTGAATTACCTGGAGTAAAAGAACCAGCCTGACCGCTAAATTGATAATAAAACCGATCTCCATTTCTCCACCTTACAAACTGTTCTCCAAGAATACATTGGAATGTTGGACCAGTTAAGGCACCATCTGCATGGTTTTCCATTAGTCCAGCCACATAGAACTCAACATCATCTACGCTTTCATAGTACTGAGCTAATAAGTTAATATTCTGGATAATAGAAAAACAGTTAATTATTGTGATAATAAAGAAACATTCAACCTATAAAGCAATTAGGAGTCCAATCACAGATAACAATTTTAGAGAAGTTTCAAAAATATGCTAATCAATGTTTTTTGGATACTGATTATGAATCACTAAATTTTCACCTCAATTTTTTCTTAACATTTTACAAAAAAGTAAAATTAAAGAATATTAAGGGTTTTAGGACGATCAAGATTTAATTAGTTCTATTATTCATTTTATGCTCATGGGAACTGCAAACGCACGGGAATTTAAAAAAAAAAAATTATCAGACAAAAGAAGAATAAATTATGTGTATAAGGAGAAGTTTGTTGGAGATACAGAAATTGAATCACTTAAAATTAGTTTATTTATTTGAAGTGATTCAATTCCAGCACCTTCGACCAACTTTACCTATATTCCATATATACCTATATTCTATCTATGGCCACCTATTCTTCCATCATTGTAAACTATTTATAATTTATAAGATTTTTGTATTTGAGATTAAGAGACAGGTGGTCAAAGTTAATTGTCTTAGTAAGAAGTCTTAGTGGAAAGTATGCTCTGAATGAGCTGAGAGTGGATGTTCCTAAACAGTTATCCAGATTAAAAATTATAGAGTATAAAAATTGAAACAATTTACTCATATTTAGTATAAGATAAATTAATGTGCTGAAAAGAAATAAAATATAGTTTTCATATCATGTCAGGAAAAAAAAAAATTGAATTTCTTGAACCTTTAAGTAATTTTTTCTGTTTCCAAGAAAAATTCAGGTTATGAAAATTAAAATTCTTAATCAGTAAATAAATGATAATATTTGAAGTAATTTACTCCAAACTATTTTCTGGTTGACTGAACTATTTGAAAAATAAAAATATCAAGTCCCACTAATATTTTCTATAATGATTTAATTTCATATATTCAAAATTTATTTTAAAATATTTTGTTTTATTACTGAAAATCAGATAAAATAGGTGTTATGTTAGAGTTAAAGAAGTTTCTAAAACTAACTTCTGAACTGATCACATCATTGAAGTCAGAAAAATTTGCAGCCCGAGGAAGTCCACATGCTACTCTGTACTCATTATAAGGAGCTATCCCATGGTCTCGACCACGTTGGATATCAATAGATGCCAAATCACTTCCATATGGTGCTTCTAATCTGAATAATTTGTCAGTAACCTACAAAAGATGCCATTTTAATTTTTTACGGAATATTAAATGGTAAACCATAAATATGATAATGAAGGATAAGACTGTCCAATTGGTGATTAAGAAACATATTTCAAAACATTTGTGTTAATTATAATTTATTTTAAGTAATGAATAGTCAAACTGGCTTAAGCCTATTTCTTGACCACTAACCGGACATTTCTTTAATATATTCTGTTATTATTGGTTATATTCTTTTTCATCAATTCCGGTACTTAATGCCTCATACAGAATTATCACCTGTTCAGAAAAATAGTTGTTGAATTTTAAAGATCTTTGAGTTGTCAAACCTCTAATGAAACCATCCAAAAATCCAGGTTGTTGAATTATGCTTGGTCTAAAGAACCAATCTGAGAGATATAATGATGTAAATGGGCATCTGCTTTCTTTCATTAAACTAAAATGACAAAAAAATAAAATAAAATAAAAATAAATAAATTCTCAGAGCATTTTAATAAGTAAATACAGCCAAACTATAGATTAATTAAGAAATACAATTTTGTTAACCTTTAAATTAAATATTATACTTTTACAGAATAATCTACAGCATATACAACTACTAAAATTAAATGAATTACAGAGTATCAATGTATTATCAAAACCATTTACTAACTCCATTGTTGATGGAACTAAATTATGAAAAGCTCTGTAAGCTGCAGTTGTGAAATCATTGATAGATGTAGGGTTCAGCAAAGTTTCATAGCCATCATATAATCCATCAAAATCATAATCTAAAATTCGGTTTCTGCTAGAGTAGTTCCGTCCTAAAAAAAATAAAAACTTTTTTTTTTTTATAGTTCTAATTCCACAAAAAAAAAAATAATAATAAAAAATAAACTACTTCTTATTTTATTTTACAATAATTTTATCAACTTTCCAAAATGAAATAATTAATTCTTCATCTTTTCCAGGGGACTAGAGCAGGGATCGTTGGTGAAATATGCAGTGAGGAACTGTATTTTTCTTAAAGTGGCATTGCTTTCAATAGATATAGACTTGTAAGTTGATTAGGTTTTAGGCAGTAGTAGCACCAGTACTAGGATAGAGCAGATGGTAAGATTCATATAACTGATCACCATTAGGTAGATCTAAAGACCAGCAGAAAGGCTGATATACTGCTTAGGCAGATATGGTTCCACAGCCAGAATGAATGCAACCTATCAAGGATCACTACACAAGCTGGAACCTGTTGTTCCTCAGCAGAGGCATTCATCACTGGAAAATCATCTGTACAGAGTATAATTGATTCAAGACTACCAAATAAGCAATTAATAAGTAATTAGGTGTTTATACATACCAGACCTACTCAGAATGTATTAAAGAAAAAATATATTAATACAGAAGTTGAACAAAACATATTGAAATTAAAATTGCAAATAATATCACATGAAATGAGAAGAGGTAAGAGGGGAAGGGGTTTGATATGAATAAGAAAATAAATTTACAAAATAACAAAAACAATCTTTTTATTTTTGCCCAAATATATATATTTTTTTAATGATAATCAAGTTCCCTCATTTAATTGGCAGTCCTTGATATACCTAAAATTAATCCCACTTCTGAGACATAATTTCTGGGGTCACCTGTAGCATAGTGGCTACCATAACAGCCTTCTATGTTGAAGATTGCGTGTTCAAACCTGCAGGTGGCTCTAGGATTTTTAAAAGGGGAGTAAAAAATCCTAAGTTATGCCGCTCTTCAGAGGGAACTTAAAAAGGTATTACCGAGCCTTTGAGATGTCAGGTACTAGTTAAAGATCCCTATACTAATTAAACCTGGATAGGCGTAACTTAGGACTCCCACTGTAGCATCAACCAATTAGCCATAGTAGCATAAAGTGACGTTAAATGAATAAACAAACAATACCTAAAATTAATTTTAAAGAAAAATCTATGTACAAGTGTGCAGTGTATTAAAACCATCCTTGAGATATGTATTAAATTGAGTTGGAAGATAAGATAATTGAACTTATTATATACTCTAAGGACATATAACTAATGTTAACAATGTATGTTTACTTATTATTTTGAATTAAAGTTAAATCTCATCTATAATAAAGAATAAATACTATTATAGTTATCAAATAATACTTTGCCTTTCTGAAAAGTAATACTACACCCAACATAACGATTAAGAAGTCTGTGTAAGTTATCCTCTGAACAGCTGCAACTACAATTCTTCTTGCTTCTTGATATAGCCTCTCATCATCCCAATGTGGGTTCAATGCTGAAAGTTCAGTGCATAGTTTGTTATGTTCACGCAGAAATACTATATGAATGATGGAGATATCTGTGTTTTGATTTACCCTTGAATCTCCTAAAACAAAAAAATTGAGTATTAATACCAAGAGTCAACGAATTCATAGTTTTAAATTTATGAACTTCAACATCATGAGTTAATTAACCTGCTAGGTAACAAGTCTCGCTGTCCATAGACACATCACAGTAATGTGTTGCATTTGGCACATTTGGAGGGAATTCTCTTCCATCAGGAGTTCTTTGTACAGCAAGTTTACCACCTGTGCCATTTCTAATTATATTTGCGACATAATCAGTAGACCCATAAACAAAAGAAGCATCTATGAAATGCGTTACCATAGCTAGCTGGAAAGAAAAAGTTAAAAAAAAAGAATTTTCAACATCATTAGCATCTATTTCCAACCTATTATTATTTTAAAATAATTTTGAACTTATCATGTACATTTAAGAATGCCAAGAAGTATGGTATACATAAATAAGATAAGAGTCTAGGCACATTAATTTTTTTTTTTTTATAAATTATATAAATTAATACTTAAACAATACACATATATATTCATAATGCCGTAACTCTAAATAATCATTATTTTTCATGGAAATACCTGTTGTGTGGTATAATGCTACACCCGTAGTCAGTTGTTGTGACAGATCTAACAAAATTCAGACATGTTTGGTTGAACCTGTTAAAATAAGAGTCACTCGCTGGTACTTGAATAGGCATACACTGGGCTGGAAGTTCTGTCACCATGGCAGGGTATGTGTTGTTAATACAACATTGGAGATCGCCTAAGCTACTAACTATAAAAATTACACAAGATTATTGAAAATTACATTATAATTTGATAAAATTATAATATTTAAAAAAAAAAATATGAATATGTATTAAAGATACTTGTAGTTAATTAAAATACTATTCTAAACAGTGAAAAGATTGAGATTTAGAAATATTATTTTCAAAATATTAACCCAACCAAAATAGATTAAAAGCAATACCATTCAGTAGTCCAGCAGTGGCGGATCCAGAAGCAGTTTTTCTTTGAGAAAGGACTTTTCCATTACAGGGACGAAATTTTGTCCAGGAGAGAAAGACAAGGAAGGTTTAATGAACTGAATTATTTTAATTAAGCCAAATAGGGTTAATACACTACAATAATTGAGATGCTGAATTCTTGAAGGTACTATATCCTTTCTAAGAAATTTTACAGCAAGCGCAAGATCTCTCATTACTATATTATTAAACCTACTTATTTGATTATTTTCAAATTGGAATTTAGAATTTGTTTTTTTACTATATTAAAAACAACATTGAAAGCTTATGGAATGAAATATTGTATTATGGTTTGGAACAAAACTAAACGTGTAATTAGTGCCTTTAGAAAATAATAGCATTTCTGAATCGCGTTTTTAAAGGGCTTGAGTGTTCATTAGATAAAATCAAATGAAGATTGTGAAATTAAATTATGAGAATACAAATATGTCAAAATTTCAATTTCGTAAAAAATGTCCTTAAGTAACTTTTGAAAATCAGCGTCTCAATCCATGAGATTGGTAGAATAATGATTGGATTTTAGCCAAAATACAGGCAGGACTTTCAGTAGGGGGAGCTCAAGTGTGGTGAAATATAAGTCAGTTTGTTTTTTGTCCTATTATCTAATTTTTATTTGGTCCCAAAAACTCCTTCGCATACACCCCTAGTTTTTCGCATTATGTTATATTATTTTAAAAAATTCTTCCTCTATTTATTCTAAGCGGTAATGTTTTCAGGGTGGGGAGAAAGGGAAGGGTGTTTCATACACTTCACTTCCATACAGGTATTGTAATAATAAATCAACTTCGCAAAGAGGTTAGGTTGGTAGCATTTAATTAATTTTTTTTTTCAATGTTTAAGTTACATGTGATCCCTTTCTTCTTTATAAACTACACACTATAAAAGTTTTTACATTAAAAATAAATATTTTTTCTATTATCCTGGGGCAAATAAATCCTTTAGAATAAAATTTACAGGATAGTAAATTCACATTCAGAGTCTTTGGGTAAACAAAATAAATATAAGCGTTTTATTTTCAACTTAATTTTAATATAATGGTAAAATATTTGCAAAACTACAATCATTTATCTTTCTCATTTAAGGGGTTGGCTACACTGTCTACATGGTACTGACTTCTGGACGCGGAATCTCTCTTCAATAAACCGTTATTGATTGAATTCAAGACAAGAAACAAAGATATTCTTAGATTTGGGTAAGGATTTTGGAATTTGTTTATACTAACGTCGGCGATTTTTCTTTTGCATGGCCCTGATTCTAATTATTTGTTTGTCCGGAAAATAATGCAGTATTAAAAGTTTTCTTTAAAATACCTCTCAATATAACAAATTGTATACGTTTACTGGATTATTTATTTGTATGAATGTCGACACTCATTAATCTCTTCCAAACAATAATATTTGTTTACCTCTTTAGTATTTCGCCGGTTGAAAATAATTCGGTCTTTACGAAGATGATTATTGGTATAGTTTTGTTTTCAGAGTTTAAAATGGCCGGAACGGAGTTCAGACGGCCAGAAACATCAGGCTGGGACGAGGGTACCGTTATGGAATCAATTTCGGGAGGGAGTCTTCAGCCTGAAGACAAAGAAAGTTGTGGAAGAACTTCTCTTGATGACGATGTTCTGCGGACTTGGGTGAAAGAAAACCCCATTACAACTATTCGAAAACTTGCGGGGAAACTTAGTCTCAACAATCGACCGTCTTTGACAACCTCAAGGCGATTGAAAAGGTGAAAAAATCTGAAAGTTGGGTTATACACACATTAAACGAGCACAAAAAAAAACAGCGTTATGAAGTTTGTGCTACACTTCTTGGCCGAAACAAAAACGACCCTTTTCTGTCCAGAATATTTACTTGTGATGAAAAGTAGATACTTCACGATAACAGTAGACGTTCTAGACAGTTGGTCGACGAAGAAGCAGCAAATTTTCAAAAGCCCCAACTAATCAAAAAAAGGTGATGGTTACTGTATTGTGGGATTCATTTGGTTCGATATCCTGCGGCTTCTTAAATCATAAAGTAGCCATTAATGCCGAATCGTATTGTAACCAAAGTGATGCAAGGCATCAGAAATTGTCTATAATGAAACTATCTTTGGTCAATCGGAAGGATCCCATTTTGGTTCATAACGCCCGGCCACATGTCTCACGTGTGACGTCACAAAAACTATTTCATCTTGGATATAAAATTCTGCTACATCCGCCCTAATCTCCTGACCCCTCGCTTAAAGATATTCATTTATTTAAAAATCTGGACCACCAATTATTTGACAGAAAATTTGATGAACAAAGAGAATTAGAAAACGCGTTTTTGGAGTTAATCAGTTCTAAAGATGGACAATTTTAATCCAAGAGAATGGAAAAGATGCCAACACTTCGGCAGAATTGTATTAATAGTAGTGGAGACTACTTACAATTGTCAATCTTTCTTTTTCAACCAAAATTCCATGCAAGCAAATAAAATTAGCTAATGATTGTGTTTACGATCTTGACCATAAAAATTGGATAACTACTTTTTCATATACAGGCCAATATATCAGACCAATCTTCAAATAGCTCAATAATAAAGTTGGTATTAAATTAACCTTGATTAAATTAAATAGTAGGTATTTCATTCGAATTAATTTCTACTAAACGTAAATAAAATAATAGCTGTATAGAGTTATTTTATATTGTTTTATAATTTAATAAAAACCTGTAGATATTATTGTAATAAACGATTTTGTAATCTTTCAGTTTTGGTGTGCAGTGGACTCGTGGTTACTGAGATAAATGATTATAGAACATTCGCTTATAGAAATCAAATAAATACCTTCTATACATCTGATCAAGCATGGAATTTAAATTCATTGAGTTCTAATATGTGAATAGTGTGCACTATCATTTGGAAACTGTAAAATTTTACAATAGTAATACATTTTAATTATTTTACAAAAATGGTGTTTGAATAAAAGTAAGAGCAGACTAAGAAACCTTTAAGAACTCACTGGGAAAATTAATTAGTTAGCAACTTGGCGAAAATATTGAAATATAATAAAGATTTTAGTACAAGAAGTAGTAATATTAAAATTGAAGTAATGCAGTAATGAATAATGCTTTGTAAATCATTCAATCTTATTATACCTTAATATTTTTTCATAACTTAAGAGGTTATATTTTAATTATGATTAAAAATATCAACCACAAAATCATCAACTCAATCATTAGCATCCAATTGACTAATATTCCTAAACCTCTGATTTTAAAATATTTATATTAATAATTTAAGCACACTTTCCTTTTAATATATATTTTTTTCATAAGATAAAATGAAAAGGATTTTTTTATTGAGTACCTGGTAAAACAGAAATATGAGTTGTATCATGTGATATGACCTGGCCCCATTCCATAACTATTAAAGTATTAATATGATCTGGAGTATTTTTGTTGGACAATAAACCATTTCTTAAATATCTAACATTGGGTAATGGCCTCCCACTAACTGACATTCTTGGTTGGTGTAAACCTGCAATGATACGTTAAAATGTGAGAAATGTTTGTTCATTTGTAAGAAATGAAAATTAAAAAATAGAAATAGAAAGCTTACCATCTTGGTATGAAGCCGGTATCAATCTGACAAGAGCAGTACCAGTTAAACCCCACATAGGAAATAAAAGATTATTGCATGATCCATTAATTGTACGATACAATGCAGTTCTATTACATTCCATCTTTGGAATACAAGTGTCTGCAATATTCTGATCAATTATTGGTTGAAACCTTGTTCCAGGTAATCCAGTTGATATACTAAAAGAAAATTGTTGTTTCATAAAACTTTTAATCTAAGAACAATTATTTTGAGTTTTTCAATATTTACATGGTAGAATTTTCTATTTCTGGAAGGACACTTGAACT
Organism: Piezodorus guildinii; assembly: GCA_023052935.1. Classification (NCBI taxonomy): domain Eukaryota; kingdom Metazoa; phylum Arthropoda; class Insecta; order Hemiptera; family Pentatomidae; genus Piezodorus; species Piezodorus guildinii. Next base: position 102,188,878 of record CM041296.1, on the reverse strand, counting down.
AGTATTTCGTCTAGTACCAAACATTTGCAAGACATCTTGTAAATCGTCGGTTATATCACTTATAGCATTCCAAAATGAAGGTCCATTTTCCAAACTTGATTGATAAGAGTCTTGTTAAAAGTAAAAATTAAAAATAATGAGATTAAAACTTAGTTTTGTACTTCAATTTAAAACTTATAATTGATTCACTTACAGACACTAGTCAATAGAACACAGTATGTAATATAATGGATGTTCATCTCTTTAAATGTAATGTGGTAACTAAAAGAAAAGTAATGTTTTTTTTGTCCTATTTTTAAAAATTCCAATGCCACTTATCAAGTTAATAAACCTTTCAAGTCTATAATTATCAGCACTTTAACTTATTTAAACATGTATTTCAACTTAAAGCTCTAAAACTTCCAATATGTAAATGCAGTTAACCATGAACAATAAATATTTATAAATGGAAATTCTATTTTAGAATAAGAAATATCCAAGCAAGGTAAAAGCATTTTAACAGGAGTTAACATCTGGTAATAGTAAAAAAAAAAAAAAATCATAACCTACTTATTAAAAAACTTCCAAATCTTTGTATATCTATAATTTTATAAGATGAAGATGCCATGAAATTTTGGATTCAAGAAAGCTTTCCATTATAAAACTTACACAAATGTTTAGTTTGATAGAAATTAATGAGTTATACACGGTATGTATTTTCATTTATTCAAAGTTCTCTTTGTGCTACCTGACAGTGTTCAGTTTTATTCATTTTCTTTACCATCTCAGTGAACTTACTTATAGGATTGAGAAACATTATATTAGCTATCAATTAGATCTTCATATCTTAAAAATTATCAGTATTTAGCAATACATTATTTGTATTAGATCTTATTGCTATTGTTTAAATTTTATGCCTTGTTTTTTATTTATTAATATTAATTTGATGCACTATTCATTTATAACTTAGCCGCAGTTACTTGAAACTTAAAGATTAGAAGATTTCAGAAAACATAAGAAAATCCTTCACTTCATGCCCGAATATTTAAAATGACTATTTTAAGTAGTTATTCGTTTTTAATTAACTTTTTTTGGTGGGATGGAATACACATTGTAAAGGGTGACTGATAGGAAACCCAAAAATTAAAAAAAATATTTTTCAAATAAAAATTCACTTTTGTCCTTAATCTCATAATATACTTGTGTTACTATAACTTTTTTTAAAACACATATAATTCATGATTAAAATTTACAAACCCATTTTATTAAGTAGTTTCGTATTGGATTCTAATAGTTTACATATTCCTTTATTGGACAAATTTAATATCTTGTTTTATTAGCAAAAACAAGTTATACCAATAAAGCAAAAAAAAAAAAAAGTATTAAATTAAATATTATGATTTCAGGAATTTATGCATAGGAGTTAGCAAAAAGTGCATCTATGCTGATTCCATTCATATGCACACTTTGATCAATGGAATTTCGGTGGTTTTAAAATTAGCTGAGGTAAATAAGAACAAAACATTTTATCAAATGTAAGAAGCTATAATTACCTAGTTATTTATTTAATATTGCTATTATTTAGTGAGGAGAACAATTTTATTTAAGCAATGTTTCGAGAATGTATTGATCTCATATTCATGCCTGGGTACTGTGTGTTGATCTAATTTCTTCATAAAATCCCAATTTTTTTTCCCCACTGTTGATTTTTCTTCTAATTTACTCTTGATAATAGTATTGTTTAATTATTTCTTGGCTGTTGACAATTTAAGTTTTCTACTGGTCTTAGGTTTCAATCAATAAATAAATAATTTTATTTATGCAATGTTTCGAGAATTTAATGTTCTCAAATCCATGCCTGGATACTGTGTGTTGATCTAATTTCTTCATAAAATCCCAATTTTTCTTCTCCTCTGTGGATTTTTCTTCTAATTTGCTCTTGATAATAGTATTGTTTAATTAGTTCTAGACTATTGAAAATTCAAGTTTTCTACTGGTCTCAGATTATGTCTCGTGTGTTGATCTAATTTGATAAATAAACTAGATCAACACACACTACCCAGGCATGAATATGAGATCAATACATTCTCATACATAAATATAATCAGCATAAATTTATTTATATATAAATATAATTGGCAGATTAAGAAATCAACTTTTTTTCGATTTGGGGTATTATGAAGACAGGGAAAGATAAGGTCATACAAATTGCCTTTTCTGTCTTAATAACTTATATAATTTATTAATTCCTAAATTATGGAAATTTGGACTGATAACTTATTTGCTGGTGTTTAAGACTTTAGGCTTTGCTATAGAATCATTCAATAATATCTTAACATAATATTTTATTATCTTTTTTTAATTTTTACTTAAATTAATTATATATAATTATGATTTTTAGTTTGACTCAAGCTTTAAATTGCCTGATTGTGATGAACTTGATACCAAAAGCGTAGCTCATATCCAGTAAGTAAACTTTTATCATTAATATCACAAATATTAAATCTACTCAAAAGTTCTTAGTACTCACCTTATTTTTGATGAAGGAGCTGGCTGGCTCAAGGTTGAGGCATCCCAATCACTTGTCCATATCCTTGCTGTGGATCAGCACAAGTGCAATAGAGTATAATTTATAAATTTAAAATACATGGGGTACACTAGATTTTGTAGGAAGTATAAGTTTAAAGTTAACTGATACAATGAGCGTTAACAGAAACAGAGTTCCCAGGATGAATCAATAGCAATGTAACCTGATCTGCAAATAATACTTAGTATAATCCTATTTAAGGTGACCCAGAGCATAAGTTAGTCACTTGTCTTCAGCAGCTGCAAAAGTATGATGGCTCCAGCAACATAAAGGAAATCTACACCAGAAAAATAGGGTGGCTTAAACTATGAATAAACTTAATGAATTCGTAACTCTTTCTAGGACCTCAAGAAGTTAATATAAAAAGGGATTGCTCCTCATGATATATAACCTTTCCTTATGACATATTTGAAAAAGGAACAAGCAGCAACCTAGAGGTCGCTCTACTGCAAGTCACCAAAGCTTGTAGAGTATCTCACTAAGCTGCGCATATCTTAACTGGAAGGGAACTTATCTACATCTAGGAATCAAGCCCAGCTTGGGAAAAGATATTGTTGCCTGATACATCAATGTAAATAAGGAATAGCTCGCTGAAATATTGTATCTAGGCTTGGCTACAGCACATGGAAAACGATCTTCAGGTCTGAGGTTGCTGATAGATAGTGCATTCCATGACAGTTCTGCGTGGAATGAAAGAGGCCAAGGTTTTAAAAGGACCATAGCACCATTGATGATAAAGATGGAAGATTATGATGATAAAGTGAAAATATTTGTAAGCCCCATCAATCCATTTATACTGCTGTTGGGGATTTCATCCATATAGCATACATTTTTTATTCTTTATTTCCACTCATGCTCACATGATCTGCAATAAAATATTTTATTGGTTTTATTTTCACGATAACATTGCTATATCGATGAAGATATTTGGAAAGAGAAAGTCCTTACAGCTTAATAATAGCAAGGATTTATTGTTTTACCTAAAATACATCACATTTTTAATTTTATTTATTTATTTTTTTGTATAATTAATCATAAAATTATAATAATTTTCTGTAATAAAGTTTTTGTAATAACTCTAGTAGAGCTTAAACTATTTTTTATAAAATTATCGATAACACTCTTTATGTCTCCTTTTTGTGAAACTTTGAAGAATTAAGTGAAAATTCCCGTTATTACAAAAAATTTTAGTCAGTAGACAAAACTTAAAATTTAATCTCCATATATCTATAAATTAAGCTCTACTCTAATACTGTAATAAAAATATTATCATTTAATATTCAACCACCATCTTTTCCGATACAGGGGCCTGTTTTAATTACCATCTTAGAGCTACAACATGTAGATGAGAAGTTTAAAAACACAGTTTAATTAAATTAAAGTATATTTATATTATCATTAACAGTGGATTTTCAATGAATTTTAACTTACATGCTTTTAATGATTTTATTGAATTTTAGGAGACGAAATACAACTTGCTGTCCGGAATGTAAATGTGGTGCTTCAGGAGAGTAAGTAAATACATAATATTATGTTTATTCTCTTCTTCTAATTAAAATTATTACCTTTCCAACACTCATCAATTTGGGTGACACCTATACCTGAAAGGTTTTGATTCTTGAAGGTCAAATGGTTTGATTCTTAGCCGAGCTCAGATTTTAAAAACGGTTTTTATTGAACACGAAAAATGCTGTAACTAATGCTGACATCAATTTGCTGGATGAGAAAGCACACATAGTAAACTTTTTAAAACATACAGTCTCTATACATCTATACTACATTGTTTGTTGTCAATAAACTAAGCATATTAATACCTGTCTATTCCTATTAATCTTTCTAAAGTCCATTGTGAAGTATCCATGATGGGACATAACACTCAGTAACATGTCTAATAATTTTAAATATAGTTAAACTTATTCTTGTAAGATATGACTGTTTCTTTTGAAAAATGTTTTGGGTCTATTAGGTCTATAAGCTCCTAACCAAAGTAAATCACATCATTCAAAAGGTGTTTAAGAGCTATCGCAGGAAAATCTTCGAGAAACAAACAAGCTAATAGTTCAATATCAGTGAATAAACCTATGGTGTAGACAACAAATAACAGTCCCAACTTCATTGAGATGATCCTGTATGGAGAATTATTGATGGCTCATTCTCCTCAATATAAGCATTAAAAGATTCCCTTTCTAAAATTTAATCAGTTCTTATTGATTAATTACACTATTATTTTGATTTTTAGTGATCATGCTTATTTATATTTCAAGATTCACAAAGTGTTAGGTCTTATTCTTCTCTGCTTACATTCACTAATTCATGTAGATGGTTTTCTTCTATTTACTCCAGGGTACTCTCACAAAAAAAACTACCTCTGGATCTGCCACTGAATATGGCATCCTATGATGAGGAAACACATCTATAATCAATTAAGTGAATTTCAAATGCTGTTATTGTAAAAACACTAATGTTTCTTACCAATGAAAATTGATATACATCATAAAAATACAAATAAATTACATTTATACAATCCTCTAAGTTATAGTAGTTATTTCTGTAAGCAAAAAGACTAATGACGTGATTAACATGTCAGTATGCAAAGTACCTCAAAGCACTTCTTCCACTAATCCAAGAGGAAAACCTCCTTTGGTAGCATCTTAAGGTAAAACCATTCTGAAACTCTTTTACACCTTTTTAAAATTTTCATGTTTCTTTGGCCTTCTGATTTACCAAGCTTCTCATTCTCCTTTCCTCTTCACAACCTCCTACCAGAAAAAAACTTCATAGCCTCCTTCCTCTTTTGAAGATATAGATCAGTGATTTATCATGTCACTCTTTACTTTTGAGTTTTTCTTGGTTCTTTTCACTTTATTGCATTCATCTTCAAACCAGTCATTTTCGATCGCTGTCCAAAGACCTCTTTATGCCACTTTTCCTAGAGTTATCTTTAAAAAGTCCCATTGCTCTTCTGCAGACGTTCTTAGGAGAGATGTTGACATTTCAGCCCTTATCTCCTTCTTCTAGCTTAGTTTCTTTCTGTATTTAGCTAACACAATTACTATCAGCAACAGCTCTTCTTTAAGCACATTTAAAATATAAGAGGCATGCTCGTGAGTCTGCAAGTCCCTTTTTTTCTGTGAAATCAACTGTCAAGATGCCATTGTCATTGCACTTGTCATGCATGCTCTGTTACCAATAAGTAAGTCTAAAAGCTCTTTTCCTATTTTATGATTTATGTCCCTAATTATGATTTTAGAATCATATCTACAAGAGCTTTGTATAACCTTTCCCAGAGTCCCATAGAATTTGCCCTTCACTTCAACAACTTTCTCTCTGGTGGTGCATGTACACTTATTATACTGATATAAAAAAACTTTCATTTAAGTTTTATAGGACAGATAGGCTCATATTATTCCTTGTTAGTCTATTAGTGTGTGCTTTAGACTGTTTTTTTATTTTCATTTACCTATATATGAAATATATAGTAAGGGGAAGTATTGTGATCATGAAAATTAATACACGTTTTAGGGTCTCCTGAGTCCAAATGACCAAGTCCTGCAAAAAGGTGTGTGTATGTGTGTGTGAGGTAACTCCCGGGCAAAAACGATAAGTCCTATGAAACTGAAATTTCATATTTAAGACAACTATACGTCCGAGATGTTACAGAATATTGTTTATCAAAATCAGCTGACTGGAAGATCTACTTTACTCCATGCATTTAGTGCCTTTTACAATTTTCCCTAAAACGGCTCTAACAATTTTGATTAAACTCCCAATATCGATCTAAATTTAATGGGCTTTAAGGTCAGGTAGGTTTCATTCTGATTGAAATAGTACGACAGGGCTTAAATGCCGATATTTTAAATTTTCTCCTCTAAAGTACCTTTAATTTTATAGTTTCAAAAAATTTGGAACATCCTCTTATTAGCATTGATAAATAATAAGTAAATAACGGCAAGTTAAGCAAATTTGATAAACAACTAAAAGAAAAAAGTGCAAACATATTTCTTAATGCAATTTTTGTGTTTTTGAACACAAGAATAGTAATATAGATGTATAATATACCGTTGGATAGCTAAAGATTTTAGAAAAATATTATATAATATACGGAAATTTAAAGGTCAATGGAGAGTGATGAAAAGCTGATAAAACTAACTGATTTTTTTAGATAAAAATATAATAGTTTCTTTAATAAAACACATGTTTCTATTGAAATTCAAAATAATTAATTATTTAACAATTTATTTGTATCTTTTAATGTACTTAATAATTCTTAAATTTATTTTAATAACGGATGTAAGTGAAAGTCGTGTGTTGTGCGCACCAAAATATTTTTATTATAAAAACTGTCTGGAAAGTATTCTGTCTGTTACTGCTATTGATGAGAAAGTATTTCTGAAGTCCGATCATCTCCACATCTATCTTCCATGATCTCTTGTAGGACCACAATGTCTATCTTTTATTTTCCCAGCAATTTCTGGAATTTTTTACAGCTCTGGCTATCAGTAAATCTATTACTGATAATTTTTTTAGCTACATTATCCTACTTTTTTTATTTAATTTTGATTTGATTTAATGGCCCAAAACTGCTGGGTTATCAGTTCCCATTTTTTTTTTTTTTTTTTTTTTTTTTTTTTTAAATCTAAATTCTTACTTTAATATATTTTATAAATTTTTAATTTATTATTTCCTTCTTTTTATGATTAATATTTATATATTTTAGAGGTGGATCACAGAAGTCATTCAAATTGAAATCATCAAAGAAGTAAGTGCTTCAATTATAAATATATACTTTTATAACATTAAAAGTTCAATCTTATTAATGATGATATCATATAATTCATTTATGTTACAAATAGCCATTAACTTAGAAATGTTTATATAAACAGATCTCTAGTGACAGGTGAAGATGAGGGGGGGGGGGAGAGGAAATGTGATTACTCCATGATAGGTATTGATAAAACGTAACCTCTGTTGTCTCAGTAACATGGAGATTATTGTCAACCATAATGGAACAACTATAAACAGCTCTATAGAATTTTGGGAATGCCTATGGCTTCAAGAGTTTTTTTTTTTTGTTTTTTTTTATTCTTTTCCTCTGCACAGCCATAATATTAGAAAATTATTTGGCAACGGTTATTTTTTAAAAGATGAAAAATGATGTTTTATTTATAAATCTATTTGAGATCGTCATATTAACTGGTATAAAGACTGTATCATACCTGTACCTAAATTTTCTAATTTTCGGATGAAAAAGTTTTGGTTAAGAATGGTTGGGTATTTAATTTGAAAAATGTCACATTTGCAGTATTGTGACAGTAAACAAATTCTGTCAAACATAGGATACCTCAACCAGGTAACATATAGTCTAATTGTTATTGCTAAATTCCGAAATAGAAAAAAAAGAAAAAGAAAAATTTTAGAGTTTGTGAGCCAGAGTACAGTAGTAGTGGGGACAATCCGTTATTTACTAGCTGTAATCCCATCGCGCTCAGCGTAAATACAGAGTATTATTTCTATTACATAGTAAATATTTCAGTTTTCGTTTATTATAATTTATAATAAACTTTGTAAAAATGGTTAACTGCAAATTATGCAATAAGTCAACTGGTCGCGATGACAAATTACGAGTACAGTGTATAACCTGTCAAAAGTCGTTCCATACGAAGTGTGTTAAATTGGAATATGCGGACCCAGAAACTTATAAAACATGGATATGTCCTGAATGCGAGGCATCATCGCAGATATCACCAGCCCCTGAGCCTAGTTCTATGACTGACCTTCTGAAGGCGCTGGCAGAGGAGGTCAGGGGAATGAAGGCTAAGCTTCAAGGGATAGAGGAGCTTAAGGAAATTAAGGAAGCCCTACAAAAACAAACTGAGTTTTCTTTTGAAAACATGGAAAGGCTACAAAAAATAGAAAACCTCTTGGAAGAACAAAAAAATCAGGTGGAAAAATTAACACTTGAAAATAATTGTTTAAAAGAAAAAATAGTTGTTCTAGAAAGCCGTTTAAATAACGCTGAGCAAAACCAGCTAAGTAACACTATTGAAATAAGAGGCATACCGGAAAGGCCGGGCGAGACCGTCGTAGGAACGATACTCAGCGTCGGCGCGGGCCTGGGCGTCCAGCTCAACCCGGCAGATCTCGATCACGCGATACGTCTCAGGCCCAAAGAACCTGGTACGCCGGGCACCATTATCGCTCGTTTCGTTCGACGGACTTTGAAAGACGACATGGTGCGGCAGAGAAGAATAAAAAGAAATTTTTCAACGCGCCACCTAGGCTGGGAGGAAAATGATAGCTATTTCCGTCTACGTCAGCGAGGCGATGACACCCACTAACAAACATCTCTACTGGCTGGCGAGGCAGAAAAAGGTGTCTGCTAAAATAAAGTATGTTTGGTTCAGTGGGGGTCGAGTGAGGTGCCGGAAAGCCGATGGGTGCCCAGCGATAATAATAAACAATCCGTCAGATTTAAATGTTTTTATTTGAAATTTTATTTCAGGTCACCAATATATAGTTAGACATTTACTTTATTTTATCTTAAAAGACCTTTTATTTTCGTTTATTTTTTCTCGCTCTTTAAAAGTTACAAATTTTAGTTTGTTAGTTTGGAATATTTTCATTTTATATCCACATTTTTCTTATTGTTTTATTCAATTTAATTGTTTTCATCCTTATTTTCATTATCTTTATGCTTTATCTACCTGTATTTTATGTCATTCTCAAACTTTTAGCCTAAACTTATACTTTCCTTTAAAATTACCAATTTCTCATTTAATTTATATCCACAATCTTTTTGTTTTAATATTTCACTTACCTTTATTCTATTTTATCTTTTACCTTTATCATATTTATCTTTATGTTCTATATACCTGTATTTTATTTAGTTTTCATGAACCTTTTAGCCTATATTTAAATTCAACTTTAAAGCTACCAATTAGCCCTGGAATATTCTTATCTTACATCCACACTATTCTAGTTTTAATATTTTATTTACTTTTTAACCTTTATAATCATTATCTATATGTTCTATCTGCCTGCAGTTATTTTACCTATTTTTTCTCTTTTCTAAAACTTAATCTAAATTTATATTTTCTTTTAAAATTATCAGAGTTTCTTTGGGATATTTTTTATTTTATATCCACATTCTTCTTATTACTATCTACTTTTTATCTTTATAATCGTTATTATTGTTCTATCAGCCTGTATTTATCATTATTTTATTTGTTTTCTAAAATTTGTAGTCTAAGGTTTTCTTCTTTTTTTTTTTTTTTTTTTTAAATTATTAAATTTCCTATTGGATATTTTTATTTATATCCACATTCTTTTTATTGCCATATTCTATTTAATATTTTTATCTGTCTATGTATGTATTTTTATTATTTTTTTTTTTTTTCCTTCTAAAAGTTATAGTATAAATTTTTATTTTATTTTAAAATTATCATTTTTCTTTGCTTTATTTTTTTACTATGTTTTGCTCGCTATATACTCTGTGTATGCTTTTGAAATGATGTACATCTTAAGAAATTGCAATTACTTACCTCTTAACTTCCAATCCTTTCACAATTATTCCGATCCCCACCTTAGCAGTCATGACTAATATTTTCACCTCATGTCACATTAATGCGCAATCCCTTATTGCCCACTATGATGAATTTCAAAAATATTTTCTTGACAATTTTTAACCCCATCATAGCAGTATCTGAAACCTGGTTAAAACCTTTTATTCCTTCCTCCCATGTATCCCTCACCAATTATTCCTTACTCGCCATGACAGATCTGATCGCAGGGGTGGTGGAGTGGGGTTGTATATACACGATAGTCTCAAGGCCAAAATCCTTCTCCAATCCCCTTCTCCTGATCATCCTCATATCGAATACCTGTTTGTGGAAATCTCAACTATTTCATCTCCTCTCCTTTATGCTATTGTTTATCGACCTCCTCATGTTCCATTTGATACCCTTTTTGAATCTTCCCTAATCCAATTCGTCTCCAAGTACTCCAACATCATCATCTCCGGAGATTTCAATGTTAATATGATCTCTGAATCACACGATAAATCCTTCCTGGTAAACCTACTGTTTTCCCTAAATCTATATCTAGTTCCATACTTCCCACCCATCATACGCAATTCTCCGACTCCTGGCTGGATCTTCACATAACCGATTCATCTGTAAAGGTCCTTTCATCCTCTCAGCACCCGGTCCCGTTTCTATCTTCACATGACCTCATAGAGATTTCATACGATCTACCCATAAAATCCTTCACTCCTAAAGTAGTCACCTATCGTAGTTTGGACATCCTTTCCTACGAATCCCTTCTAACGGATCTCGAAACACTCCATTGGGATGCCATATACTCCTATGATTCAATCGATCCTATGGTATCAACTCTCACCTCAAATCTAAAAACCATACTTGACACCCATGCCCCTCTCAAAACCCGAACCTTACGCCGTCCCACTGCTCCTTGGCTGACTCCTGAACTGAAGGATCTGATGAAAAGAAGAGAAGCAGCTAGACGTAAATTTCGCCGCACTCGCTTTCCAGATGACTACGCTAGTTTTAAAAAACTTCGGAACAGAACACAGGATGCAGTGCGACGTGCGAAATCCCTCTACATCCACAGTGCCTTGTCCAATGCCCCAGATCCTAAATCCAAATGGAAAATCCTCCGAAAATTATCCCTTCCAGAATCCAATAACTGCTATTCCATTCCTGTCCCACCAAACGATCTCAACATGCATTTCGTATCCTTATCTCAAGACCCATCATCCACTACCGATATTGAACACCACAGTTTTAATCCAGAAAGTTTCTTTTTCACCCATATTTCCTATGACGAATTGTTGACAGTTATTCTTAAATCCCACACTAACGATTACGGACCTGACAACATACCAGTAAAACTAATAAAATCCTGTCTTCCAGTCCTTATACCAGTTTTATATCATATTTACAATTTTTCCTTGCAAAACTCCATATTCCCTTCTTATTGGAAAACCGCTTTAGTACGACCACTAAATAAGATCCCAAATCCTACCTCACCGTCTGACTTCCGTCCTATTTCTCTTCTCTCTAATCTCTCCAAATCACTAGAACGTCTTGTACAAAATCAATTATCGAATTTCCTAGAAGAACGATCTCTTATTAATCCCCTCCAATCCGGCTTCCGACCTGGTTATTCAACGCAATCCGCTCTCCTAAAAATAACTCACGACCTACAATCTGCCGTTGAACATAAACAACTTACTATCCTTGTCCTGCTAGATTTTTCCAAGGCATTTGATACAGTTGACCATACAATTCTTCTTACCAAACTACAAAATCTTCCCTTATCCAACAGTGCTCTGCACTGGTTCAAGTCCTTCCTCTCCGATCGCTCTCAGTATGTGGTAGTCCCAGACCAACCTCCTTCCAGGACTCTGCCTCTGTCATGTGGTGTTCCTCAGGGATCATCACTATCTCCTACCCTCTTTGCTATCTACATAAACGATCTTTCCTCCCATATCCATCACTCCCAATACCATTTGTATGCGGATGACCTCCAAATTTACCTCTCCTTCCCTCCGTCGGACCTATTACTAGCAACAGAAAAGCTCCAGGATGATTTAAACCGAATTAGTTGCTGGGCAGCTGACAACAAGTTAAAGTTAAATGCAGATAAAACTAAGGCGATTGTAATAGGTTCCAATCCACTCCTCAAAACCCTTTCCTTAATCCCAACATTGTTTTTAAATAATGAACCTATAAAATTCCATCAAACCGTCAGAAACCTTGGAATAACCCTTGACCAATCTCTTTCCTGGAAAAACCACGTTTCCGAAATTTCTCGACGCACAATTTCCATCTTAAAACTCCTAAATCACCATCGTCACCTTCTTCCATTAGAAACCCGCAGACTTTTGGTTTGCTCACTAATATTCCCCCACTTTGACTACTGTTGCGCGGTGTATGGGGGTGTCTCTGGGTATCTCGAAGCTAAACTAAAACGATTATTTAACTGTCTGGTACGTTTCATCTTTGGAATATCCAGGGACACCTCTGTAACCCGATTCTACGAGGAGTTAAAGTGGCTTTACCCATCCTACCGCTCTAAGTACTTCCTGGCATCCTTTCTCTTCCAAGTTCTCCGATCTCAACGTCCATCGTACATATCTGATATACTTTCATTTAAATCCTCCATCCACTCCCGCAACACTCGTTCACGGTCTTCAGACCTGTATATAACACCTCATCGAACCGCAGCTTTCGACAGATCTTTCCTTATCCGATCCTCGTCCATATGGAATTCTATTCCTTCCTATATCCGTCATTCCAATACTCTCCCTACCTTCAAATCCCGTTTATTCAAACACTTCCTGTCTATCCAATTTTCAAATGACCTCAAGTGATTTGCAAATTTCAATAAAAACGGCAGAGAGAAACGATTACTTATCACATTTTATTTTATATGTTAAAGATTTATGAATTTTATTTTATGCATAATTTATTTTGCAATGTATATATGAAGATATTTTTATTTTTTTATTCTTGTCTAATTTGTTTTGTTTGTTTTTCTAAATTATTGTAAGAAGCTACCTACGAATTTATAACTATTATTCATTTTCTTTGTCATTTCTGTTGCTTTTTATTTATCTATTTTATTATATTATATTATATTTTTTTTTACTCTAAGACATTGAAGCTCTAATTTAATTTGTCTGTAACATTATTCCGAAGGGACTTGTCCCAGAATAAATAAAGAATTTATTATTATTATTATTATTATTATTTATACAACAATCAATGAGTCATCGATGCTGCTAAATTTGGAGAATTTTTCATTTTTGTTTATTTTGATTACTGTTGATCCTCTATTTTTTCATGGTAAATCCACAATCTTGTAAACATCACTGTATATTTTCTACTTAATTTAAAATGATCTGTAATAAAATGGTTATTAGCTTTTGATCCTGACATCTCAGTATACATGTCCTACCAATTTGTTCAAGAATTATAATGTTTATGAGTTGATTAACATTTAAAACAAAATATATTTGCCCTCTGATCCCACCCTCATTATTTGAAATTAAGGATTAGATTTTTATTATCCGGAATTTCATTACCACTCACAAGAGTAGCTAATTCAATTATAAAATGTTTACCCAGAAAATGTGTACAAAAAAGCTAAAACAATGAAAAAGAAAGTTCATTGAATGAAAATAAGAAGACAAATGTCAGAGCATCTAAAGATTGTACACAAATGTAAAAGTTTAAAAACAAGCCGAGATATAAATAAAGTGTAAATAATAGGGGACAAGAATTCCAGTTTGGCTTATTGATTTCAGAGTAAAAGTTGAAACCTTGCAAATGACACAAGAGGTGAAAAGAGAACTTTAATGGACTATGAGGTAAGAGCGAGGGGAATTCCACGGGATACCTATGCTGTGGCAAGGAAAATAGAGAATTAAAGGATATCAAGAAAGAAATATATTTTTCCTTTGACAACGTAAATGAAGCAAAAGAGTCTGTAGACACAGATGGAGTGGTATGCTCAATGCACAAGAAAGACAACCTGTTTGTGAGTAAATTATTACAAACTTTCTTATTTTATTTAAAGCACTTGGAGAATTGAATATTCCTCAATCTTTTCCCTTTGGCAATGATAGCTACATCCAGCTATAAATATCATATGAGGTTCTTGTCTAACCTGTTGGATCCCTTACAAACAGAAATAATCATAGAAAAGTCTCAGATTGTATGCTGTTCAGTAGGGCTCTAGAGAAAGGAAATACATACACTGCCGGACAAAATTAAAGGATCACTTCAATATTTTGAAATTACTGAACTGTATAGGGTATTTTTGAAAATATTCTTTTTTCTTTGGAAGTCACACTTTATTATAAGGGAAATAAATTCTTTTCTTGAAATTTTTAATAGGAAAAAAAAATCAAAAAATAAAAATGTCCTACAGTCTCAAAATGAAAAAGTAAATCTTTGAAATGAAATGAAATAACAAAACTGAATAAAAAGGAAGAATTCAAGGAAAAAGATCAATAATTGGTATTCCCACCTCTAGCTCTGATAATTGCTTCCATTCTCCTGCCCATTCCAGCGACCAGGGCTCTTACATGTTGTTCTGGGATGTTGTTCCACTCTTCCACTAACATTTTCCTTAAATCTGCCAAATTTTGTGGGTCTCGGGCCTGTACCTGTATGTACCTGTCAGTAGTTATGGAGCCACGGTTCACAAGAACCAACTCTGTACGGGAGTTTAAATTTATGCTGAAGGATGGGAGGTCAATCCATAATCGTTAAGTCGTCTTCTCACGGTTCGCTCTGAAATTTGCACATTCCTGAACCTCTGGAGGAGACCACGCAGACTGTTACCAGTTGATCGGCGATCCCGAAGAGCATGCAGTTGCAAAAATCTCTCGTCACGATGGGAAGTTGACCTCGGACAGCCTTGTCTGACTCTTCTTGTATGCCCTCCAGTTTGACGGTGCCTATTAAGCACCCTGGACACTACGGATTGTGACCGCTGGAGCCGTTGCGAAATATGCCTTTGAGAAAACCCTTCTTCAAAGCAACTGCACGAATTGATTCCTCTTCGGTCAATGCTCTTCTGTTGGCCATCACAACGTTCTTACTAAACTCACAAGTAAAAACTAAAGTCTCTTAAATGTTAGAAAATCTTCAATAAGATGAATCTTTGCTAACAACTAACCATTTACTGATAGGAAGAAAGAAAAGAAGAGGATTAACTGACCCTTTTCTCCATAAACGGGTGAGAATATAAACAGGTAGAGGTTTAACTTGATAAGATACAACACAGAGTTCCCAGTCTGGAACAAAGGAATTCCTATTTTTATCTCTTATGTAATAATAATATAAATATTTGTAAGTGATCCTTTAATTTTGTCCGGCAGTTTATAAACATATTTAAAGAAGTGGAAATAGTTTTAATATAGCCTCAGATCTATGCTGATAAATTAATATGCTTTAATCCATGAATCGCAGTAGGGAACTAAAGAGACCTTTAAAGTAGTCTCCTTGTACAATAGTGTTTGAGATAAAAAGAAGTGGATGGTTAGAAATGTTGAAGTAAGTTATCCATATATTGAAATTTAGATGTAGTACATTATTAAAACAGCTGGAAGTTGGATCATTTGTCACATACTTATTTTAACCACTTCAAGGAAATAGAGAGTAGAATATATGAGAATCAACCATTCAGTACCCATAAATTACAGACTATAAAAATCTTATCAGGTCTCTACTAACATACATGACTGAATCATGGGTGAAAACAAAAATTTATGAACATAGCCCCAAACTTGAAGATGATGTCATGGACAGAACTGGCTGTAAGAACATTCTTTCAGAAACCTGTGATGCAGCCTCAGAAAAGTGAGATGTCAGATAGGCTGCTCTGATAATCTTCTATGAAGAAGTGATATTAGTATTAAATTGATTTCTGTTAACAAGAACAATGAAATAAAGGATGCTACTACCAAAATTTCTCTTTATTTCTTCTAAAAAAAAAATATATATATATATATATATATATATTTTCTCTTTTCCTTACATGGTAACCCCACATAAGGACCGTTTTATATAACATCATGTTCCATACCTCAATGGTATACTACATGAATGATAATATGATTATATTAATATATATATATATATATATGAATTTCTAACAATTCTTTTTTTTTTTTTTTCAGAATTTCTTCACTTAAGGAGAGTGCTGTCAGTATAATGTAAGTACAATTTTTGATATTGCATACCAAAAAAAAAAAAGAAGTGCATCCCCACTGCTATTTTAATAAATCACTTTGTTATATAAAAACTACTTACTCAGTAGCAGTATGTAAACTCCATTCTCTTTGAGAATGATTTTCCTCTGCTAGTGCAGAGTTGCATACAACATAAATTTTGTGCAAGGATGGAAAAAGACTGTGGGCTCACCCCATTTTAACCTCGAAAGAAATAGACTCACTCATGGAAGGTCGCAAGACAGAGCAAGTGCTCTCATAATCACTTCAGATATTAATAAGATTTGATATTAAAAATGTTAAATGACAACATTAAGTTGCATAGGTTGCCAGAACCTATATTGCACATAATACATGAGAAGGATGAATAAATAAAGTGTGTATACCTCACATTCAAGCATTTTCTCCTGCCCACTTTAATCTAAACGTGCTGAATTGTGATTCATAGGGTAATTTTCTAAATAGTAAAATATCAAGGTAAATAAATTATTGCAAATCTTGACATGTTTGATCCTTAACACTTCAGTACATTTTATTTATATATATTGTGTGTGTGTGTGTGTGTGTGTGGTGTGTTTGTATGTAACAACAAATCAAATTAGAAAAAAGTTTGATTTCTTAAACGATGAATGTTTGAAAGATAATCAAAATTTTCAATTCTTATTTTTCTCCTGGTGTAATACTATTGAATCATCTTTTTCTGTCAGATCAGTTAAAAAGTAGCAATAAATTATTTCACATCTTTTAAATTTTGTTTCTGATAATTGATAAATAAAATTTTTAAAAATAACTTTATATCATTATCAGTTTCACATAAGAAGATAATGTAACTGATTCATTAACATTTAAAAATCAAAACAACAAACAAAGAATGATTCTAATGATAGAGCCCTAGTCCACTGTTCTCCGGGTCCTGGGTTCGAATCCCGGCTGTGCCAAAATATTATTCCTAGGGCACACCCAGCCTCTATAAATTGGGTACCCAAAATTGGGGTGAATATCCCGGCAGCTAAGCATGATCTTCGCCAAATCACCTCATTGCACGGCTGTTGGCCTAGAAACAGTACGAATCTCTATATGTACTGAGCCCAAGACCCTTCATGGGTTGTAGAGGTACAGGTTTTTTTTTTTTTTTTTTTTTTTTTTGTTTTAATAAATTTAAAAATTTCTATTTAAAAAAAAAACATTTTAAATATGCATTGTAAATAATAAATAATTATTCAACATTTATCAATTATTTATTTTCACAACATTATTTACACTATTATTTCCAAATAGTAAAAAATAAGTGGTATGTCCATTCTCAGAACTTTAAATTCATAATACATAAATACAATAAATCATTCTTTGCTATATCTTCACTAATATTAATCATTCATATGTATGTATATTTTTTATTTTTAGCTTTGTAGGTAATTTAATTATCTAATGATCCAGTTTCTATTAAAATAAGTGCAGAATACTTTGATAGTTCAATAAACTTCTTTGGTAGAGCTGGTAGGACTTAAATGATTGTTTTTTTGTATATTGACGTATTAGGTTTCTTTTTGCATTAATTAAATTTTATTATATGTATTGTTACCCATGTGATTTTATTACGTAAGGTTTATTAAGAGTAGTAAATTAAAATATATGATTTGATAACTGTAAAGAAAGTTTATTTGATTCATTCTTCTCCTGATTATTGGCCAAGTCTGTGCAATTAAAAAAACCTTACATATAAAATATGTGTATATATTTATTTCTGCCCCTCCTAACTCCTAAAAAATTAATTTTGTTTTATCTCTGAATTAATATTAGATATTCTTATTTTTAGAAAACCAAAAGAAAAGAAGGCATGCAAACAAAAGAAATCATACTGTGTATTTAAAAGGTAAATATTTATTGTAATATGTAAGCGTGGTGAAAGTATGGATAAATTAGAAATAGTTATCTAAATGATGATGTTATTAGCATGAACAAAATAATTTTTTTTTTTTTTTTTCTTGTACACAAATGAAGATAACAAAAACTATTTTGAATTTATCTAAAGAGGTAAATGACAAATTATTATTTTTGGAGGATGGGATAGTTAATTGCATTGGTTGTTATCTCATTTTTCTCAGCCCTAATGAAGGCCTATAATTTGGGCCGAAGCATCTGCTTATAAAAATACTAAGTTTTCCTTGTTAGTGTGTAATTTCTTGATGACCACACTACCTACTAACTTCTCCATCATATTATTTTTATTACTTGAAGAATAAGGGCATGGAAGTTCTCTTTGGAATGTGTATTACTTCAGCATAATTTTCCCATATGACTGAACATAAACACTTTATAGGAATTTTATGTTCTTTAAATAAATTTTTGAAAACTGTTTTTATTCATTTTATTTCAAAAGATCACTAGAGGTGTTGCATAAGCTTAACAAACTTTTTTTTTTTTTGCATTAAATGTAGTAATCAAAGTGATCTGCAATTTTAAAAAATTAACCAAAAAAAAAAAAGGTTACTCATTTGAATGTCCTACTTGGTAATTTGTATCCAACTTTTTTTAACTGCCCCTACCACATTTCCAGTTATTGCATCCATTTGTTCAAGTATAATAGATTGACCCGTAGACCCATTTTCAGTCAAACTTCTACATTTAGATTTTAGGTCCAAATTCAAATGATGGAAGTGAAAACCACCATTAAAAAAGTTTATCATATTCTTGTCCCATCGCCTCTTGTTAATATCTAAATACAAACAATTAAGTGATAGTTACATGCACTTAAAACCTAGTCCTGCCATAAATATTAATAAATAAATATACTGCCAGTAAATATATGCAGATTTCAACAGAAATTTTTTTTTTTTTTAAATCTTTATTGGAAAATAAAATGTAAATATATAGAGAGTAAACCAAACAATAAATTACTCAAAACGTCCCCATTTTGCCTTGATAGGCATTTAATATCCATGACCAGTCATCCATAGCAGCATGTAGCACTTTTTGAGGAAAACACTCAATTCCTCGGAGCAGAGATTGTTTGAGGCTTTCCAAGTAAGGGTGTGCTCTGTGGCATGCCATCCTCTTCAGTTCAGACCAAAGCTCGTAACCTACTGGTTTGAGATCAGGGCTTCCTGAGGGCCAATCCAAAGCAGAGATGAACTCTTGAATGTTCTTTTGCAGCCACTGCTGAGTTGAACTGGCCTTGCGAGCTGGAGAGGAAAACCTAATAACTACCAGCAAGCAAAGCATCATTTAGAGGCTTGACAACAGGTTCCAAAATACTGTCTTGATAGTTTTTAGTGGCTGTTTTCACTAATTTTTTTCATAAAATGGAGATT
The DNA here is from genome assembly GCA_023052935.1 of Piezodorus guildinii. Taxonomy (NCBI): domain Eukaryota; kingdom Metazoa; phylum Arthropoda; class Insecta; order Hemiptera; family Pentatomidae; genus Piezodorus; species Piezodorus guildinii. The sequence continues at coordinate 102,169,239 of CM041296.1, read as the reverse complement.
TGTGTTGCCACCAAAGAAAACCATCACTGTGGAAGGATGATGACCTCTTTACACTCTTCCAATGACTTCCTGGACTTCTTTAAACTTGTGTTCCAACACACAATTATTTTGGTGATTAAATTTTTCTTCAATTGTAAAAATTGTCTTGTCGCTAAACAAAATCTTTCGATGAAGACCATTGGTGTAATGGCCATGGAGCTCTTCGCATCTTCCGCTCTAATTTGTTTTAGAAAAAGCTAACCACTAAAAAAGGAAAAGGCTAACCACTTAGTTAGCCTTTGTCCTATCATTCTTCGAAATGCACCCATCCTAAGGTGACTTTTTACTATATGAGTCATTGATCTGACAGAGATTCCCATTTCCTGAGACATGATTTGTTGCTTTTGAATGGGATTTCTTCTGATTCAAGCAGTCACTGCTCTCACTGTATTTGCCGTTCACACAGTGCGGGGATGAACCGGTCGAGGTCTGTCACATACAGATAGGGTCTCATTTCTACTATTTATAGTAGGGTGCTAATACCCAAAGGTTTCTAAGTGTTGAAAATATCTGACCTACATTTTCCAACTTCGTGTAAGGGAATCACCACTATTCGGTTTTCTTTATTACCCTGCTCCATGTTAACTGAAAAATACTTACTTAAAATACAAACTTATTGAGACTATTACTCTGACATATAAAGAAAATAATCTGATAGAGATAAGGATTTTCTAAATAATACCCTAAGATGTAAACTAAGTTCAACTTTTGTAACAGTATTTATGGTATAAATAGGTAATATGCTGTTATGTTATATATACCTTAATTAAGGAAAGTATGATTTTGTCATTTATTCTTCAAGTTATGTTTAATTAATAGATATTTTATGGAAGATAAAAACATTAATGAAATTATTCATTTTTTAATTATATTTCTAATTATGACAATTATAAATTTATTTTTATTTAAATAGGAGTAATATTGAAAGTGAACCAGTTAAGAAAATGAAGGTTGAAGAATCTATAATAAAAGAGTAAGTAACTTAATATTAGCTTATGTTTATGAAGTTTCAGATTTGTAGAGTCTTAGAAAGGCGGCCAAAGAGGTCCTTGGACAGCTACCAAAAATTTCCAAGGACAACTGGTTTGAAGATGAATGCCAAATATTGTTTCAGAACCAAACACTACTTAAAAGTAAAGAGTAGCATGACAAACCACTGATCTTTATCCTTAAAAGAGGAAGGAAATGAGATGGATAATCTACTTCACTGCAAAGAGGAAGTCCTGGACAGGTGGAAGAAAAATGAAAAGGCCTACCAATCAATATGTACATGGGATCCTGTAGAGGTAGACTTGGAAGGAGACACTCACTGGTAAAAGAAGAGATGATGGAGATTATTTCAGAACTTAAAAATAATGAGGTACCTAGAGAAAATGGTATATATGTGGAAATGGTTAATTACAGGTCAGAGAGGTTAGATGGCCGGAGAGGACATCTAGGAGGAAGTTTTTAACAGATGTTTTTTGATGTATGTACTTTTAAAAAAATTCCAGAAGAATGGGTGGAATCAATGGTGTGTTCGATTTACAAAGCGGAGAGCCATTCAGATTGTGGAAACTATTGTGGAATTTTCCTCCTTGGAATAGTGTATAAGTTTAAGAATTTACCCAGAAAAGCAAAACTATTAATCTACAAGATAGTAGTGAGGCCGTCATATATGAAAGTGAAGTCATGGATCTGAAAGCTGAAAACGAAAGAACTTTGGAGGTCTGTAAAAGAAAAGTTCTTCCAGAGCATTTAGTGCTGTGAAGAAGAGTGTAATTTCTTACACTTTCTAACGAATGAGGATCTTTGGAATTTCTAAGACATTATCTCATTTGTCTGGCTGGGACAGTTCAAATATTTGGGGCATGTGGAAAGGATGGATTATGTATGCAGTAGATTACAAAAAAAATATGCTCTTCGGGAAGCCAGGTGGTGGATGAAATTGAGGAAGACCCCGACTGCATTGGCTAGATGATGTCAAGGCGGAACTGAAGACTTTAGGTATACACCGTCTAAGGAGATTTGCAATAGACAGAGCCAAACAGAACAAGTTGCTGATGAATACCAGGATCTTGTATGGACTGTAGTGCTAGAGAGTGAGTGAGTTGGATTTACAGAGTAAAATTAAGGATTCACTAGTCAAAGAGACGTTATGTCTTGTTTCAGCTGCGATTGAATATTGTTTAATCTCAACTTTGTCCAAAGTATCATACATTTTGAGCTTGAGTATCTTAATTTTCAACTTTCTTTCATTTATATCTATGATTAAGAGAATACAATTACAATCTTTAAATCATTATTTTAGTTAATGTGATGCATCTATGAAGTTCACAAATATTATAACCATTTCATTTAATACTTTTTGTGATTCTTTAAATTGCATAAGATATTTTATTGAGTCCTCCTTTGTTGTTAATCCTGTTTATATCTATAAATAAGATCTAAGTATTTTTTAAATTTATATTTACATTGAATATATTGTCAATTACAGACCCTCAAGGTCTTCTAGTCCACCTGTTCAACCAAAGAAGCATTCATCAAGGAGGTACTGAATATTTTAAATATCATAAATAACAGAGTTTAAAAAATACCAATATTAGAATAATCATAAAATAATTAGGGTAACTGGAAGGAATTAGTCCGGGTGGTGGTCATTAAATGAAACAACTAAATAGTTTCAACTATTTTATTGTTTGCCAACATTTCGACCCCCTTTGTGGGTCATCATCAGGGCTAAAAAGATACAAAAGAATATAATTTCAATGACATTACATACAATATTATATAACCTATTTAGCTAGAGAACGTCGGTATTAAAAAATAACAGAAGAACTGTATATGTAAAAAAAAACTTAATTAAAATACAATGACCATATTACAATAATGAAAGTGTTATACAGAAAAATTAAAAATGTTCACTAAACAAAATTTACACAGGTATCAATAATTTACATGAAATATGAAATATAAAAATATGAAGTAGAGTGGAGATACGTACCACATGGTGGGAGAATGGAAACTAGGTACTGTTTGGTAGATGGAGGGTAGGTAGGATGGAAAGTACGTAGGAAAAGGTAGAATGGAAAATACGTACTGATTTATGGACAGGGTCTGACAACAATGACTAAAATTCTTAATACTACCATACAAAGAATCAATGAAATTTAACTTATGATTATAATAATGATACAGGATAAAAAATTCTAATTTAATTCTTGAAATATCACCTATATAATAGTAAGAACAGTGATGGAAGATGTATATGGAGAAAAACTGACTGTACCTCCCAACTTAATTATCCCTAATTCTGTTTAAGGTATCCAAAGATAACAGGGTGGAAAAAATAATAATGGAACATTGTAAAATACATTAATTGACAAATCTTACAGGTTGATAAAAAAGTTAAATAAACATAAATACAAGTTGGAATAAATTGAATAGTGAAGACATTTAGAAAATTTTAAATACATAAACAAAACAAAATAAACACATATATAGAATTATATGGATACCTAAAATAGATTTAAAAAGATAAAAAATATAAATAAAAACCAACAAACAATAATAATGAAAAACAAAACAATATATATGGTGGGATAGACAGAGAAAATATGCTACTTAATAGAGTTTAATATGTGGTATTGTGGAAATGCATTGTTTATCGGTTTTGTGGTTAACAGGATTGGATTGGAGGTGGATGTGACAGATTCAGCGATTAGTCTTTTTTGGTTTGGAACATAATCTGAAATGGAGCAGTCGTCAAAGTTAAAGGAATGATTGAAATGTATGGAGTGCTCAGAAAGTTTTGTGGCTAGAGGGTTTCGAGATGATACGGAGAGTTTATGTTGCGATATTCTGGTTTTTAGGTAATTTTTGGTTTCTCCTACATAGGATACATCACAATCTGAACATGAAATTTTATACACAATATTGGAACGATATATAGGAGTGATCGGGTCTTTTGTATTGGATTTTTTTTTTTATTTTCAGAAAGGTGCGGAATGTAAGGTAGGGATCTATATAAAAATATCATGGGTGAATCATGGTCGTGAATTGTAGGGGAAGTAACGGTGGTTTTTGTGTTATTATAAGAATCTATAAGGTTTTTAATGACTTTTTTTGGGAAGCTGTTTAAGGTTAATATTTTTTTAATACGTTCGATATTATTAGGATGGTACTTTGGATCAGACAAGGATAGGCAACGGTGGACGAGATTCTTGGCAACATTTAATTTCTGATGATATGGGTGTTGGGAGAAGAAGTTGAGCAGTCTACCGGAATAGGTGGATTTGGTGTACCAGTCAGTTGAAATAGAACCGTCAGTATTTCTAGTGATAAGTAAGTCTAAAAAGGGGATTGTCAAGTTGTTTTCTCTTTCTACAGTAAAACGGAGGCGTGGATCATATGAATTAAACAATTTTAGGATATCGGGGATTATGTCTGGGTTTATTATAAGGAAGAGGTCGTCCACGTACTTTTTAATAAATATAATTTCATTTTTATAGGTTGCGGTTATAATATCGAACGTATTAAAAAAATATTAACCTTGAACAGCTTCCCAAAAAAAGTCATTAAAAACCTTATAGATTCTTATAATAACACAAAAACCACCGTTACTTCCCCTACAATTCCCGACCATGATTCACCCATGAATCCTATTATTCATTTATAAAAAAATCCTTAAATTTTCCTTACCTTCCTTAAAACTAGGACTAAAGACCCAGAACAAGCTTTCTCACCTTTTTACCAATACAAAAGACCCGATCACTCCTATATATCATTCCAATATTGTGTATAAAATTTCATGTTCAGATTGTGATGTATCCTATGTAGGAGAAACCAAAAATTACCTAAAAACCAGAATATCGCAACATAAACCCTCCGTATCCTCTCGAAACCTCTAGCCTCAAAACTTTCTGAACACTCCATACATTTCAATCATTCCTTTAACTTTGACGACTGCTCCATTTTAGATTATGTTCCAAACCATAAGAAAAGACTAATCGCTGAATCTGTCCACATCCACCTCCAATCCAATCCTGTTAACCACAAAACCGATAAACAATGCATTTCCTCCACATATAGCCACATATTAAACTCTATTAAGTAGCATATTTTCTCTGTCTATCCCACCATATATATTGTTTTGTTTTTCATTATTATTGTTTGTTGGTTTTTATTTATATTTTTTATCTTTTTAAATCTATTTTAGGTATCCATATAATTCTATATATGTTTTATTTTGTTTTGTTTATGTATTTTAAAATTTTCTAAATGTCTTCACTATCAATTATTCCATTATTTATGTTACTCTATACTTGTATTTGTTTATGTATTTTACAACTGTTTCTTATTATTATTTTCCACCCTGTTTATCTATTATTTTTTCCACCTGTTATCTTTGGATACCTTAAACAGAATTAGGGATAATTAAGTTGGGAGGTACAGTCAGTTTTTCTCCATATACATCTTCCATCACTGTTCTTACTATTATATAGGTGATATTTCAAGAATTAAATTAGAATTTTTTATCCTGTATCATTATTATAATCATAAGTTAAATTTCATTGATTCTTTGTATGGTAGTATTAAGAATTTTAGTCATTGTTGTCAGACCCTGTCCATAAATCAGTACGTATTTTCCATTCTACCTTTTCCTACGTATTTTCCATCCTACCTACCTCCATCTACCAAACAGTACCTAGTTTCCATTCTCCCACCATGCGGTACGTATCTCCACTCTACTTCATATTTTTATATTTCATATTTCATGTAAATTATTGATACGTGTGTAAATTTTGTTTAGTGAACATTTTTAATTTTTCTGTATAACACTTTCATTATTGTAATATGGTCATTGTATTTTAATTAAGTTTTTTTTTACATAACAGTTCTTCTGTTATTTTTTAATACCGACGTTCTCTAGCTAAATAGGTTATATAATATTGTATGTAATGTCATTGAAATTATATTCTTTTGTATCTTTTTAGCCCTGATGATGACCCACAAAGGGGGTCGAAACGTTGGCAAACAATAAAATAGTTGAAACTATTTAGTTGTTTCATTTAATGACCGCCACCCGGACTAATTCCTTCCAGTAATTCTCAACGGTCAACTAATTACATCCACAATAATTAGGGTAGCTTAATCCAAGACCAATATAAGGTTCAATTAAACAATCGGATACAACCATGGGGGATGAAAACCAGTGAATGCTAAATAATTGAAAATTTTGTTAGTCATCAACCAATTAAATTTGATGTATTACCATAAATCCTATATTGAACAGAATATTGAGTCAGGATAGTGGATTTATTCCTGTTTTTTTATCCTTTTTATATCCTATAAATAATATCCAAGTATTTTTCAAATTTATAATTACATTTTATATATTTTCAATTACAGACCTTCACGGAAAGATTCTAGTCCACCTGTTCAGAAGAAGTATTCATCGAAGAGGTACTGAATATTTCTTGGATTAGTGTTCCCTTAAGTTCATTGTACAGAGTATTTTAAATATCATAAATACCAGAGTACAATAAATACCAATAGTAGAATAACCATAAAATAATGAAGGTAACTGAATCCAAGATCAGTATAAATTTCATCAAAACAAATGGATACAACGATGGGATAGATATTTATCTAAAGGAACCCAGCTCTCAGGGGAGCCCGTGGCTGAGTGGCTAACGTGCTAGTCTCGCATGTCAAAGGTTGTGAGTTCGAATCCCAGTCCCCGCAGGACTTTTATAAGCATATAATTAAATGGGGATTCACTCGCAGCCTCTCCCCTGGTTCCGGGTATGTGGGACTGTCAGTCTACTGGGGGTTACTCATAAAACTAGGCGTAGGGAGTGATGACTCTACCCTATAAAATTTCATCTAGAAACGTGGTGAGTAGGTTCTACCAGGAGATTACACCACGTGGCCAAGGGCCTCTACATGGTCTGTCACACCAGAGAAAAAAAAAAAACTTCTCTCACTCCCATGCAATACATATTCTTTTTAATTTGTTTGACATAAATTTTAGAAAATTTTCTTCATACTCCTCTATCAAGTTTTGAGAAAACTGCACACCACTGTTAGACACACTGTCTTAAACATCTTATATACCAATGTACACAATTCAGCATCAATTAATGTAAGTTTTTTCCTACTCTATTTTCCAGCATATATAAGCTATTAATACTAATGAACCTAATTTGGAATATTAAATTTAGTTTTTGTAAAAATTATTTTGCAAACAAATTTTAAGTTTGTAAAGTTTTTATCACTCTCTGTCAACCAGTTCATAAAACTGGACAAATCCAGTTGAAACAGATACTTTTTGCTACCTCCATATATAAAAATATATAAGTTTGCATTCAATACCAAGGAGAAATCATAAATTTAAAGGTTATCCTCAATTTTGTGATATATTAAAGTAAAAACTAGCAGAGCAAAAGCTTTACATAACATGTTGTTGGAGAATTCAATGTTTCATTGCTTAAAATAATCACCTTAAAAAAGAAGTAAAAAAAAAAAAAAGGCTACTAAAAATTGTTATAATAAGAACACCGCTATTTATTTTCCTGATTATTTATAATTTTTGGAAAATAATTCCTGATACGAGGAGCATATATTATTTATATGTGATGATGAATCAGTATTGAATATTGAAACAAAGCTAAGTCGCATAATAGGCAATAAATTATCACATTACACTTATTTGTTCATTATTATTTCTTGTTAATAAAATCGTAAAGTTTTACAATATATATATATATATATATATATATTATATATAATATATATATATATATATATATATATATTTTTTTTTTTTTTTTTTTTAAACATAATTTATTGAAATTTACAACTGTACTAAAAAAAATACAAGTAAATATGATATAAGAAAAATTACATGAAAAAGACCCAATGGTAGCACTCCTGTAACTATTCTAAACTAGAAGGTCTCGGGGCCATCTCCTTTTCAGACCCCTCGGAGGATTGTCGGGAATTGAAAAGGAAGAAAGGATTGAAACTAGAGGATTAGGTTGGGAATGGAGTTTGTCATAAAAGGAATGGTATCTAGATCGAGCCAAATCAGCAACATACGGAATATTAAGGTCTTTGTGGATCAGTTTATTAGTTACAAAATAAGGAGCACTGAGGATTTTACGAAGGATTTTGGATTGTAGGGATTGGATACAGGAAGAATTTGATGGTTTAGTAGAGCCCCAAAGCTCTACTCCGTAAGTCCATATAGAACGTATGATAGTAATGTAGATGAGCCTTTTGTAGTTAAGTGGAAGATTAGAACGTTTGTCTAGTAAGTGTTGAAGTAGTCGAAAACATCGTGCAGTTTCTTGTCGTTTCAGTCTTATATGAGGGTTCCAAGTAAGGCGTTTGTCAAGGGGTAGTCCTATATATCGGATCTGTTCAACTGTGACAAGAGGAGTATTATTGAAGGAGAGAGTAGAGCAGGATGACATTGGTTTACGACAAAGGGTAAAGGTAATTTGGTTGGATTTGTTGGCATTTATTTTAATTCTCCAGTTCTGACACCATACTTCAAGGTCTCTGATGTGGGATTGGAGAGTTTGAGAGGCAATAGTTGGATCAGCATTGACTGATAAGACACATGTGTCATCAGCATAGGTAGAAAGGAAAGTGTTAGGATAGGATGGGATATCCGCTGTATAAACTGTGTAAAGGATGGGTCCTAGGATACTGCCTTGAGGAACCCCAGTAAACTGACTAAAAATGGATGAATAGGAATTATTATGATTTACTTTAAAGGTAGGACAGCCAGTGAGGTAGGACTGGATGATAAGGAAGTATGTAGGATGGAGGAATTTGCGGAGTTTGTAAAGTAATCTCGGGTGCCAGACTCGGTCAAAGGCCTGTTCCACATCGAGGAAGGCTCCTGTGCAATACAAGCCGCGCTCCAATGTAGACGAGACAACGTCCACCACACGATGACATTGCTGGATAGTGGAGTGGGACGTTCTGAATCCAAACAGGTGATCAGGAATAATTTAATTAGTATCTAGGATGGGATATAGACGTTTCAGTATAAGCTTCTTCAAGATTTTGCCCATGATTGGTAAAAGTGAGATGGGACGGTAAGAAGATGGATTTTCTGAGGTTTAGGTATCATTTTGACAATGGATAATTTCCAGGAAGCAAGAAAGTATGAGGAGCGGAGTACGGAATTATATATGTAAGTGAGATATAGGATAGCTTTTCGAGGAAGTAGTTTTAAAATATGGGAAGTTATAAGATCATGCCCAGGAGCTTTGCTGGACGGTAAATTTTGAATAATGTTAGATATTTCTGACGGATGGAAGGCTTTAGGAGGAAGGACCATTTGAAAGTGGGATATCTAGCTCATCATCTATAAACTTAATGTGACCGGGATCATGGATATCTGGATGTGGATTAAAGGTTCGAAAAAGGTGCTGACCGAATATCTGGGTCTTCTCTTCATCAGATCTTGTCCAGATTGGGATTCAGATAGGATTGGATGATTACAGTCTTTGAACTTTAGTAGCTTTTTTGTCATCATCCATAATGATTTGTCCGTAATAGTAAGTTTATCAGTGAAGTTGAGTAAGTTTTGAATTTTAATTTTTCTGATTTTAGTCGGTTAGTCAGTTTATTATAATAAGTTTTGTCTGAAGGATATCTAGTCCTATGCCACTTCGATCTTGCCCTGCGTTTTTCCCTTAACAAGATTCGAATGTGCTGTGGCAGCGTAGTCTCCTGTGAGTTAGTATTATTAATGGTTGTAGTGTTGTCGAGTATGTACTGCTAATTGAGTCAGTCAGTTGTTTAACGGCTTTATCAATATCGTGTTTAGTCTTAAGTGGGATTTTTAAGTCCAGTTTGTCTTCCAGATCGCATCTAAATTCGTCCCAGTCTACTCGTCCTGTAATCAGAGTGGGAATATACAGAACTGATACTCTATACTGAACTGGATACTCCTATGATCAGATGACAGGTCATTTCGGGTTTTGATTGTGGATTGGGAGGAAGATATCTGAGAGGAAACGAATATATCAAGGATATCAGGACGTGTTTTGAGAGATGTTGGCCAATATGTTGGGCTCATAGGAGAAAGGATAGTATAGCAATTGGAGGTGGAGACGCTGGAAAGGACATTACCACGGGAGTTGGATGTCCGGCAACCCCATCGTTGGTGCTTAGCGTTATAGTCTCCTCCAGCAATGAAGCGCGGTCCTAAAGAGGGTTTCAAGTTGGTTATAGGAAAGAGAGTTACCAGGACAGTATATAGCTGAGAGTGTAAGATGGAAAGGACGAGTTAAAATGATTACCGAGGTTGATTGTATGGCATCAGTTGGAGTAGAAGGAATAAGGGCATGGGGTAAGGATTTATGGATAAGGATGCATGACCAGCATGGGAAGTGTTGTCGGGATGGTCAGATCTATATGTGATGTAGTCACGTATGTAAAATGTGATCGTTGTGTGAAGTGAGTTTCAGTGAGTAGTGCTATGTCATGTGGTTGTCGTGAAGAAATAAGTCAGTTCGTCTCGATGGTTATGCAATCCATTAGCATTCCACAAGACTATCGCTAGTGGCTTGCCACTCATCGTGGGAAATTAAAAGGGATTTGGGAAAGGACTCAAGTGAGAATGGTAATTAGCGTTTGGATGGTATCTCTAAGATCTGAGAGAAAGGACTGGAGAATGGAGAAAATGTTAAAAGGATCATGGTAGGGAAACGGATGAGGATAAGAGACCTGAGGTGGATAGTTGATTGGTTCAGGATCGTTGGCTTGGGGCTGAACTCGCCATGGGGTACGAAGCTGTTCAGTCCGCTGAGATACTGGAGTTTGGGGTTTTGGCTGAGTTGGTTGATCATAAGGACGTTCAGGGATTTTATCGGGATTCTCAGGAGGAATTTTCACCAGTAAGGGTAGATTATGGGGAGTGATCGGTTGACGGGAAGATTGTGGTTTAGAACGGGAGGACGGAGGCTTGAATTGAGAGTTCGGAGGCGCCTGACTAGTAGTATGTTGCTTCTTGATAGTGCTGACCTCGGGGAGAGATTTCCTTGTTTCCTCAGTAGGAACTCTGGCTGCTGATGTGGTCGGCTGCTGCGGAGCGATGATATTGGCAGGTTGCTGAATCGAAGGAAAATCAGACAAATTATTCAACTCTGGCACTTGTGGACGAATATTCTGATCATCTCTTTTTACAGGTATGTTTTGAGATCTCTATCGAAGTAGGCTTTTGTAAACGATGTAGCCCCTATAGCTCGCCGGGTGGCCTTACCCGCAAAGAGCACACTTAGCTGGCTCAGTCCGAGATTTCTGATATGTGTCAGAGGTGTGTGTTCCGGCACACTTATCACACCTAGCTGGGTGGTATCAATAAGATTTTGTGTGTCAAAAGGTTTGGCATTTGGTGTACTGGACTACAGTAGTTCTTTGCCTAGGCTCTTCAAAACGGACAGATGAGCACACCAGCCTTCTCACCTGAAATATTTCCGAATTATTACTCGCTGGTTCGAGATCTACAAAAAACAAAGGCAATGGGTATTTTTCTCTGGGGTGTGTCACTGAAGAAATGTTCCTTGCACGATGCCCAATTTCTTCTGGACCTCTTTTGATTGCTTCAGTAGGAGTAGATGAATGAAGTCCGCGTAAAACCACTAGATAAAATTTTTCTTGTCTCAACTGATAACAGTAGAAATCATAATTTTATGTGCTCAAATAACTCATGAGTTTTTTGTAGTTCTCTTTGGTGGTTGTATTAATTTTTATATCGTTTAGTCGGGGAAAACATTGAAAGTTCGGTTGTCCGATTAGATCGGCTATTTCATCACCAAACGACATAAAATTATTAAAATTAGAAACAAATATTGGAGGTGGCTCGGGATCAGAAAATCCTTTAGGCTGGTTTACATTGGTGACTGAAGCGGAATTATTAGTAATAGCAGACGGTGCGGAAGAAAATGGTGGAGCGGTTGACGTGGACGGCGCTGGAGACTCGAGTTGGTTGGCTGCAATGGTGCTGTGAGTTTTTGGTGGAGAAGGAATTGATTTTGACGGTTGTTTGGACTTGGCCGATTTATTTATTTTTGTTTGGCGAATTACAACCGGACCCAGTGTTGTGGCGTTTCTGGCGTCGAGTTAAATACTGGGAATCTGATTCGCTAATCTCAGAGAAAGGCGTTTCTTCTCCTCATTCATCATCTTAGAGAGTCTTATCTAAATCCACGATGAATACGATTTTATGGATGAATACAATAGAAAAAAAAAATATATATATATATATATATATATATATATATATATATATGTGTGTGTGTTTAAAGTCCTCTTTTATTATATAGTGAGCTAAAATATTAAATAATTATTAAAAAAAAAAGTTATATAGACTTATATAAATCACTAATAATAGAAAATTAACGTAAAGATCTTAAAACTAAACTATTTACAATATATACATACACATAGAATTTAAAACAATACGAACATTATGATTTAGTAAAATAAAAATAATGTCTTAGAAAAAGAGAAAAAAAAGTCTTAGAGGAAGAAAAATTTAAGTTTATAAAGAGGTCTAGGTTACGAAGTCGGAAATGTCAACATTGCCGACCGAGGCTTTGTAAACAAAGAAGAGGATTAGTAAGTCCCAGCCTAGGACGGCCACCAGTCTATTACTGTCTGTCGATCTAATTGCCACTTACCTCGTGATATGTGTTTGTTAAAGTGTGTATTAGTACAACCACTCACGATTTACAAAGTTTGAAGCATTTTCAATCAGTATCACATGGATGAGAAGGAAACTAAGACAGAGAAATACGTATGTAGAACTGAGCCAGCGGCCATTTTTTGGTCAATACAATATTTTAAATTTAGAAATGAACATTTTCATAAATATACAATTTAAAAAATGTTCTTTAACGAAAAAAAAATAAATGACATAAAAACATATTGAAAGACATTCAAAAATGTAGGAATCTTAATAGTAGAAAATTTGGGTTTAGCATAGTGCAAGTGAGTGAGATTAAGGATTCACTAGTCAAAGATTTGTAATATCATTATACCTATAAATAAGATCCAAGTATTTCTCAATTTTATATTTACATTTAATAAATTGTCAATTACAGACGTTCAAGGTCTTCTAGTCCATCTGTTCAACCAAAGAAACTTTCTTCAAAGAGGTACTGCATATTTTAAATATCATAAATACCAGAGTTTAAAAAATACCAATATTAGAATAATCATAAAATAATTAGGGTAGCTTAATCCAAGACCAATCACAATCTTTAAATCATTATTTTAGTCTAATGTGATGCATCTATGAAGTTCTCAAATATTACAACCATTTCATTTAATACTTTTTGTGATTCTTTAAATTGCATAAGATATTTTATTGAGTCCTCCTTTGTTGTTAATCATGTTTATACCTATAAATAAGATCTAAGTATTTTTTAAATTTATATTTACATTGAATATATTGTCAATTACAGACCCTCAAGGTCTTCTAGTCCACCTGTTCAACCAAAGAAACATTCATCAAGGAGGTACTGAATATTTTAAATATCATAAATACCAGAGTTTAAAAAATACCAATATTAGAATAATCATAAAATAATTAGGGTAGCTTAATCCAAGACCAATATAAGGTTCAATTAAACAAACGGATACAACCATGGGGGATGAAAACCAGTGAATGCTAAATAATTGAAAATTTTGTTAGTCATCAACCGATTAAATTTGATGTATTACCATAAATCCTATATTGAACAGAATATTGAGTCAGGATAGTGGATTTATTCCTGTTTTTTTTATCCTTTTTATATCCTATAAATAATATCCAAGTATTTTTCAAATTTATAATTACATTTTATATATTTTCAATTACAGACCCTCAAGGAATGATTCTAGTCCACCTGTTCAGAAGAAGTATTCATCGAAGAGGTACTGAATATTTCTTGGATTAGTGTTCCCTTAAGTTCATTGTACAGAGTATTTTAAATATCATAAATACCAGAGTACAATAAATACCAATAGTAGAATAACCATAAAATAATGAAGGTAACTGAATCCAAGATCAGTATAAATTTCATCAAAACAAATGGATACAACAATGGGATAGATATTTATCTAAAGGAACCCAGCCCTCAGGGGAGCCCGTGGCTGAGTGGCTAACGTGCTAGTCTCGCATGTCAAAGGTTGTGAGTTCGAATCCCAGTCCCCGCAGGATTTTTATAAGCATATAATTAAATGGGATTCACTCGCAGCCTCTCCCCTGGTTCCGGGTATGTGGGGCTGTCAGTCTACTGGGGGCCACTCATAAAACTAGGCGTAGGGAGTGATGACCCTACCCTATAAAATTTCATCTAGAAAAGTGGTGAGTAGGTTCTACCAGGAGATTACACCATGTGGCCAAGGGCCTCTGCATTGTCTGTCACACCAGAGAAAAAAAAAAACTTCTCTCACTCCCATACAATACATATTCTTCTTAATTTGTTTGACATAAATTTTAGAAAATTTTCTTCATACTCCTCAATCAAGTTTTGAGAAAACTCTACACCACTGTTAGACACACTGTCTTAAACATCTTATATACCAATGTACACAATTCAGCATCAATTAATGTAAGTTTTTTCCCACTCTATTTTCCAGCATATATAAGCTATTAATACTAATGAACCTAATTTGGAATATTAAATTTAGTTTTTGTAAAAATTATTTTGCAAACAAATTTTAAGTTTGTAAAGTTTTTATCACTCTCTGTCAACCAGTTCATAAAACTGGACAAATCCAGTTGAAACAGATACTTTTTGCTACCTCCATATATAAAAATATATAAGTTTGCATTCAATACCAAGGAGAAATCATAAATTTAAAGGTTATCCTCAATTTTGTGATATATTAAAGTAAAAACTAGCAGAGCAAAAGCTTTACATAACATGTTGTTGGAGAATTCAATGTTTCATTGCTTAAAATAATTGCCTTAAAAAAGAAGTAAAAAAAAAAAAAAAGGCTACTAAAAATTTTTATAATAAGAACACCGCTATTTCTTTTCACGATTATTTATAATTTTTGGAAAATAATTCCTGATACGAGGAGCATATATTATTTATACGTGATGATGAATCAGTATTGAATATCGAAACAAAGCTAAGTCGCATAATAGGCAATAAATTATCACATTACACTTATTTGTTCATTATTATTTATTGTTTTACAATATTTTAAATTTAGAAATGAACATTTTCATAAATATACAATTTAAAAAATGTTCTTTAACGAAAAAAAATAAATGACATAAAAACATATTGAAAGACATTAAAAAATGTAGGAAACTTAATAGTAGAAAATTTGGTTTTAGCATAACATTCAGCATAGTGCAAGTGAGTGAGATTAAGAATTCACTAGTCAAAGATTTGTAACATCATTATACCTATAAATAAGATTATGTATTTCTCGAATTTATATTTACATTTAATACATTGTCAATTATAGACGCTCAAGGTCTTCTAGTCCACCTGTTCAGCCAAAGAAGCTTTCTTCAACGAGGTACTGAATATTTTAAATATCATAAATACCGGAATTTAAAAATACCAATATTAGAATAATCATAAAATAATGAGGGTAACTGAATCCAAGATCAGTATAAGGTTCAATAATACAAATGGATTCAACCATGGGGGATAAAAACCAGGGAACGCTAACTAATTGAAAATTCAGTTATGGTATAAAATTTAGTTAGTCATCAACCACTGAAATTTGATGTATTATCATAAAAACTATATTGAACAGAATATTGAGTCGGGATTGTGGATTTGTCAAAATTAGCTAATCTTTCTATCCCTTACTCCTGTACTAGTAACTGTAACTGTATTATTGTTAATATTGTATTTGAATAAATAAGAGATGAGCTGAGATTTGCATTACATAGCAGCTTCTATTACCATTTATTTACCCTCTTTTGAAACTAGGACTATCAGATTAGGATCATGAAAAGAAAATGATACCTTTACTAATCTAAACAACTAACTTAAAGAGGAATACCAATTTATTTGTTTTCATAATAATGCTTTTATAACTAATTTGCTACTATAACAACTGTTAATACACATGCATATTATTGTTTGGGTTTACAATGAAAATGTATATTTATGTTTAGGGAAAAAGAAGAAAGTGACGCAAGAAAAACTTTTTGTAAAAAATATAAAGAAGTGTGTACCCCGAAAAAGGTGAAAAAAATTAAAAAAAGGAAACAAGAGTGTGATCCAGTGTAACTATCTTTATTTGTTTCATTACAACAATACTTACTTTGAAAATACCATAATTTTAAAGCTTAAATGATTATGAAAAGATTGTTTTGATCTAAAACGCTTTAGTAAGAAACTTTTTCTCATGATTTATCATCATTAAAAGTTTTAGTTTTATCCCTTATAATAATAATAATAATCATAGGCTTTCCGAACCCGAAGGTTCGATGCCATACCACCAAACTTCGCCTGCACAGACTCATCCAATGTTCGCTGGTCAAGCCCAAGCGCCCGAGATCAGCCTTAATGCAATCCTCCCATCGACGCTTCGGCCTACCAGTCGGTTCAGCGATTACCAACTTTCTCAGAATCCTTTCCTCACCGAGCCCAACAACTTTACGCGCCCATTTGAGTCTCCGCGATGCTATCAACTCAATTATATTCACAGAGTACAAATTCCGCGTTGTACAACCTTCTAAACTCCCCAGTGGCCTCCTCTCTTTTCGGACCAAATATTTTACGCAGTACCTTATTTTCGAAAACCTTAAGCCGTTGTTCATCCTTCAAAGTAAACGGCCACGTTTCACATCCGTAAAGAACCGTCGGAAGAATAATAGTTTTATAAATTCTAACCTTTAAGTTTTTAGACAGAAGCCGCGAGCTAAGTAATTTAGCAACTGAATAATAACACGCATTTCCCACCTTTAACCGGGACTTTATTTCTTCCTGGATTTCATTTTTTCTTGTTATCATTGAACCTAAATACTTGAATTTCTCTACGTGTTCAAAAGTAAGCCCTGAAATATTAATATCATCAAGATCATGATATGACCATTTCTGCTACTAATCATATACTTCGTCTTATCGGTATTTAATTCGAGTCCTATTTCTTTACCGGTTTTTATTAACACACTTGTATTTAGTTGTATGGTTTCCGTGTCTTCACCTAGCAGTACCAAATCATCGACATACCCCAAAACCGGAATCTTGTCACCCATATTTAACCCTTTCTGGGTACACATCACCTTTTCTATGACATATTCTAAAGCTATATTAAACAAAACAGGTGAAAGGGAGTCACCCTGTTTCAAACCCGATCGCACCTCATATCTCTCGGAGTAATTATGACCGATTCTAACTTTATGAAATGTTTCCGACAAACACATCTCTACTAGGTTTACTAACTTTCTAGGTATTCCCTGTTCAATCATGATGTTATATAGCTTCTGACGGTCTATGGAATCATAAGCCTTTTTAAAATCTATATAGAGTTGATGGACTACACCGTTGTATTCCAACTTCTTCTGTAATATTTGATACTTGGAAAATATTTGATCAATAGTCGAGCGATTCCGCCTAAAACCACATTGGTAGTCTCGGATAATTTCCTCAGCGTATTCCGTGATTCGACTAGTTAGTATTGACAAGAATATTTTATAGCATACTGGGAGAAGAGAGATCCCACGATAGTTGTAACAATCTATTCTTGGTCCTTTTTTGTGAATCCGAATAAGTATTGATTCTTTCCATTCTTCGGGCAATTTTTCAGTTTCCCAGATCATTTTAACTAAAACATGTAATTTGGAAACGCCCGCTTCTCCACACGCCTTGATTAATTCACTCGTGATATTATCATTTCCTGCAGCTTTATAACGTTTTAATTTTCCTATCGCCATTTCGACTTCATGTTTACTCGGTGCGTCTATCCATGGTTCAGCGCTCTGGTATTCAGAGAGAGGAGATTGATTATTATTTTCCGTATTTAGAATGCCGTCAAAGTGTTGTTTAAATTTATTTAATATCTCAGTCGGATCCGCAATTATATTGTTATTCGCATCTTTAACCCTATTCAATAGAGGCTCAAATCTTTTACGCGATTTGTTTATACCTTTGTACATCTCTCTTACGTTATTTTCGCTATTGTTTTTTCTATTTCTATTATTTTGCCTTTAAGATACTCTCTTTTCTTATTTTTAAGAATTTTGAAGTTTCATTTTTTACTAACCGAAAGTAAGCCACATTGTTATCGTTTGGATTATTTAAGGAATTCAGTTTAGCGGTTTTTCTTTTTTCACACATATTTTGACAATCCCTGTCGAACCAAGGTTTGTTCTTTTTATTTTCGATTTTCCCAAGACATAAATTACCGACCTCTTTAATATTATCCCTGATCCCTTCCCATAATTTGTTTACATCTTTGTGTTCCTCGTCTGAAAATTCCAAAGCTTCGAACCAATTTTTTACTTTGTGGCGGATGCTACACACGCTTGCTCACAGATAGCGCCAGCGGCGTCCACATGCCTTGCCGGACAAATGTGAGAAGACGCTATATCCAATAATATTGTATATTGTTAATAATTAATGTCACTGTAACTATTTATACCGATATAACTGTTTTATGAGAATAAATAAAGCACTCAAGGTAGTTTGACCTAGGGCCAAGACCCTAGTCTACTGGCCAAGCTCTAACTGTCAATTATCGACATGGATGACTAACATCCCCAAGAGCTGGCGCAGCTCTTCAGATTACCCAAGCGGGTATCTCCCTAGGTCAGATTTACTCTGGCTTTGTATCACAATGTGGTCTATCTTCATATCACTTCCTTCTTGTACCTTCTATCCCTTACTACTGTCGTGCTACTACCACGCAGGGTGAATCCTTTCTTAAACCTTGCTACTGTCGTGCTACTACCACGCAGGGCGAATCCTTTCTTAACCCACACTACTGGCGTGCTACTACCACACAGAGTGTTATCCGTCCTAACCAGTCCTCTCTGCTAATTCATTATATGACATCTCTATTAAACTCTATTCCTTGCATGAATACGCAATTGTCGAGACCTTCTGATACTATTTCTTGTCCATTATAACAACCATACCTCGACAACTTCTATCGCGAATTGTTTTCTAATTTCGGGGCTGTTCAGTTTAACTAAAATCAAAATTCTCGGGATGAATATAGTCCGGTGTTCTCTTTTTCGTATTTAGTTTTTGTCGAAGTTTCGCGATTACTAATTCATGATCAGAACCACATTCTGCACCACGATACGATCTCACGTTAATTATGCTACTTTGCCATCTGTTTTGTACTAAAACATGATCTATTTGATTCCGAGTTTGTCAATCCGGCGATGTCCACGTATACTTATGAATATCCTAATGTTTAAACGTAGTACTTTTGATTATTAGATTTTTCGAAATGGCAAAGTTTATTAGTCGGGTCCCATTATCATTACTATATTCGTGCAAACTTCCTTTGCTGATTGTAGGACGATATACTTCTTCCCTTCCAACCTTTGCGTTCTCGTCGCCTAGTATTATTTTAATGTAATTTCGCGGTAACTTATCGTAATCCAATATTTGTAAGATATCTCCATTATTTGGGGCATTTTTCCTGAAGGTTTATAAGTATATTAAGTTCATTGGAATTTAGTTTCTTTTTAGATCGCAACATTAAATTTTCAGTAATCAAGGCACAAAAAATTCTATCCTGAAATATTAGTAGTATTATAGATGTATATTATATTGTTGGAAAGTGCAAGATGTTAGGAAAGTTAATGTGCACCAAAATAGGTCGTATATTATAAATAATATTGTTATAAGCCCATAAACTAAAGCTGGTGGATATCCTTAAAAGCCATGGACTAATTTTAACCTACGTTTCACTTTAAAATAACAAACGTAAAAACTGAACCAATTTTGATTTATTGACCTATTTCCATTTTTATTTCTGCTAATATAATAATGAATAAACATTATAAAATAAACTTAACATTTTCTGGCTAAGTGCACTTTTCATTACAATGAACTTCTAATCCCAAAATGATAACCTCTAAATTTGTCAAGCAGTACTTTTTTAAACATAAATGACACTATATTCAAATTAAATTTGTCTCTATAATGAGCAATCTATTAATTCATAATTTTAGTTTTTCATTATTTCTCTTAAACAATATAACCTTATTGATTACTTATCTTTGCAGATTTGTAGATACTGGGACCAGCACATGTTCAGGATCTCAAGTGCAACAAAGTGTAAAACAGTACAATGTTATGCATAAAGAAAAAACTGGATTTGAAATGTAATGGCCATTTAAGATCTCTTAGATCTTATAACATTTTCTTTATTTTTTTTACACCTTTTTATGAATTTGAAAAAAGTTTTAATGCCTATGATTTGACTAACAACTATCTATTTTGTCAAATGTACTTTTTAGCTCCACTTAACTATTTATTGAATATTTTGTTGCTATGTACTATTATTGTTATATATCTCTTATGTTCCAAGTTGAACTTAACATGCTACAGGAAAATTTTTTTCTGGATCAAGTGCTGCTAACTTCCAATTCTGAATCCCAAGGAGAGGCCCTTGCTTCTTTAGCCACAGAATTTTTCCATCTAATCTTTCTTGGTTCCGTATTAATCTCAACAAGTCCCTAACATGGGGTTTCATCTGGTAGTCTTTCCATTCTTATGATACAACCAGCTCTCTATAGTTTTTTTTTGTCAATATAATTACATATTGTTTTTAATTTCATTGTTAGTCCTTATCCACTATATTCAGATTAAGTAAGGGATTAGATAAGATTTTTTTGCTTGGCTGTTACTTTTTCTGAGTTTAGTTTTTGTGAAAATGTCATATGTGGTAAAAATTTCTTATTTGGGCTATATGAGAGGTCAAAGAAATGTAATATGTTGGCCATTATTGTCATATTTTTAATCATTAATAGCTTGTAAACAGTTAAAAAAAGAAAGAGGAATTCATTTAAATAATTTATAAATAGAGGATCCTATATAGCACATTAGTTTTGAATTTTGGGATAGTAAATAGTAGAATAAACATTTTAAGCCAAGGTCTAAACTAACTTTATATTTATACCAATGGAAGATGATGTGTGTCCTCAAGAATTCTTTCCAGCTTTAAATTCATTACACCAATTCAAGCACATAATTTCTAATGCAATTTATTTTCTTTAAAAAACCCATAATCTTATTTTCCTGAGATTTATTGTGTTTGGAAATATAATCATGCCTCTTCACTCTTCCTTCCAGAAACATAATTATTCCTCTAGAAGTAGAGGAATAATCATTGAAAGACGGTGAATTAGTTTGAGTATTAATGAATAGATATAGAATTACATGTATCATATTTAATTGAATAGTGATTTATCTGATTGTCATTTTTCATTTTTTGGTAACAATCAAATTCAGCTTAGTAAAGATTTAGTTTAAAGATGTGATAATGTGCTATTTACGACAACAATTTAATTATAGGTATAATAGAATGGGACCTATTAGTGGAGATACTGAAAAGACCATATACAGTTTTGATACCGGAAATATAAGTTCCTTTGAAGGAAACCCAATGGATAAGTAATGTATTTTAGTCCATCCTGTTAATTATTTAATTGTTCTAAGTGCTAGATGTATTACTTCAAAAAAAAAAAAAAAAATGTGGAGAAAACTGAGATAAATCAATTTCTATTTTTAAAAAAGTTTTATCATGAATTTTATAATAAATATTCATATTTTAGTCCTGAATGGTAAAGTCATAGTTTTGATAAGTAAATATAACCTCTAAAAAATGTACCTGTTGCAAAAAAATGGTGAATATAAAATACTGAAAATTTTTATGGAGGCTTGTTTACAGTCAATATGTGCTGGATTTAGAAAAATCCGTCCTCTAAGTGCTTATAAAGAAACATCTTTCTAAAAAAATTATAAAATTAATTTTTAATAACTCGAGAACCATACATTTCCAGAAAAAGTATAAGTACACATTTGAAAGACAATGAAGAGTCTAACCACATGAAAGCAAAATCATCATCTGACCAGTATTAGCAAAGATAAACATTATTTATTTATTATTTAAGCATATTGTGCTTTTTATCCGTTTTGTGTGCAGGTTCTCATGAAAACAAGTTAAATTGTTATGTTTTTTTAAAAATGATTTTTGTATGATAAAAACTGCTTCCTTTTAAGAATATAAAATAACTTATTTCTGGAACCTAATATGCGGTTATTTGGGTTATGTTAGGTGTAGGCGTTCATCCATAAGTGAGGATAATACGCTTTGATGTTGTTAAGGAATAGTTATTTGTACACAATGATTATATTAAAAAGCTAAAATATATTTATTATTTATGGGTATGCCTACTTCTCCAGGTATGCTATTGTTAATTTGAACAAATGGAATAAAGATCTGTTATTAAATGACACTTCATTCGTTGTAATCGTTGAATTATTAACTCACTGTCTGATAACGAAGTTAATGTACATGTACATATTACATTTACTCTTGTCATAAACATTTATAAGTTAAACAAAATTATATATTCACGAGCAAAGCCATGGATTACATTTAGTGTTTGTAAATGACATATTGTAAACATAGAATCTTTTAATAATATCTGTCTGCTTGGAGATAATATGGTATATATGTGTCATTAATAAAAAAAAAAAAAATTAAAATTCCTATACCAGATATGAAGGGTCTAGGGTGTTACTACATGAAGGAGGGGATCTAAAATGTTCCAAGAGCTACGGGTTTGAAAGAAGATTACTAAATCAAGACCAAGCTCAGCTGCTAGTTTTTTTCACTAGGCAAGCTGCAGACAGTTCTCCCTATCCCAGGGTGGGCCCACAGTTAAAATCCTGTCACAGCCAGTTCCCTGCTCAGGATACAGATCAGTTATGAAGAGCTGATATTTTAGAAAATGAACTCTTAAATGCAGAATATACACTAACATCCCTTGTTGCTCCCTCAAAAATGTAATAAGATTGAGACCCTCTAGCTTTGTTGTTGTGAT
Organism: Piezodorus guildinii; assembly: GCA_023052935.1. Lineage (NCBI taxonomy): Eukaryota > Metazoa > Arthropoda > Insecta > Hemiptera > Pentatomidae > Piezodorus > Piezodorus guildinii. The sequence continues at coordinate 102,146,165 of CM041296.1, read as the reverse complement.
TTAGAACGAAAATTTGGCGACAGTTTTCTAGTCAGAAATTTAATGGAGAATATTTTAGAATATTAGAACCTAACGTTCAGCTGTTATATTTGTTTGATTGAAAAAAATTGACATTTTTGTTGCATTGTGTATGTTTTTTTCATGCTGAAAAATGTACCACATTTAAAAGGCTCGTAACACTTGTGTTGCTTGAATGGAATATTTGACAATAGTTTTATCTTCAGAATTTTATGCAGAATATTTTATCTAAGGTAATATTAGTGCCTAGGATCTACCGTTAGGAATCTATATTGGCTTGAATGAAACAAGTTACCAATGTAACAATATTTAAATGTAAATAGATTTGAATTAAATTTTGTTAGTAGATTATTTCTTTCTTTACTTCTTTACAAGAAAAAAAATTGACTGTCCTGGTACTTTTAGATGTTACCAAAGCCTTTGACTCCCTTAACCATTCGATCCTTTTCTCTAAATTAAAATCTTTATCCTTTTCCAACAGTTCTGTTCAATGGTTTCAATCCTTTCTTTCCAACCGTACTCAAGCGGTTGTCATTCCTAATCAACCCCCATCTAATTTCCTTGCTCTGTCCTCAGGCGTGGCCCAAGGCTCGAGTATTTCACCCTTTTTGTTCGAAATCCTCAACCCATCACCAGGAAACAAGACCCCCTCTGTCCAACCTCCAAACTTCTTTCCACAGAACCTAAAAATATGATTGCTCCTTTTTAGCCTGTTCCACTGCCTTATGGAATACTCTCCCGTCAAACATCCGACATGCTCCTTCCCTATCATCGTTTAAATCCCTCCTCTTTCAATACCTCCATTATCTCCAGTCCAATGTAAGCTAATTTTTATTATGCCAATTTATGTGAGGTGATTTGTTTATCTACTTTAATGAGATTTAAAAGATATATTTTACGTTAATTCTCATTTATTTATTTCTAGAGTATTTACATTGAGATGTCAATATGACCTTTTATTTTATTTTTTTCTTCTTTCTTTTGTCATTTAAATGTAGTTATATATTGTTTTTGGCCAGGTATAGTTTTTTATTTTGTTCATTAGTGTTATTCTTAAGGGACATTGTTATATTGACATCCCAAAATAAAGTTTATTTTCTATTCTATTCTATTTTATTTTATACTTCATCAATTCCCTCCTCTATCTCAATCTCAATTTCTCCCTGAATGTGAAAAGCAGACTGATATATCCATGATCTACTGTTTTTCTCAATCAAAGAGACTTAATTAAAAAATACTGAAGCCACATTTTTTAAAATGATTTTAGGGTAGAGGTACCCATCTCCTGGGCCAAGAATGCTCCTTTCCTCTTTTCTCGAACTAGCATTACTGCTATTGAAAGACCTTTTTATTGTTATTTATGACTAGATTACATTATTTTCCATTCAATAATTTATTTTGCCTATATATTGGGAACTATTAAATTTTTTATACAATCACTTTATAAGAAAAAGTAAAACAAATTTCTTATACTATATGTCAGTAAAAAAAATATCCATGAGTAACTGTGAAACTGATAAAGCATACTGAAAAATGGAGAAATTTCCAAAAAGTAAAATAAATGCTCTTCAAGTCAGATTCCTGTGCATACCTCTCATGAAACACACAAACTCAATTTTACCTTCTGAAAGTAAAACCATTGGAATGTTATTATCTAAGCTAAGAAGACAGCTTACTTATTTTTAATCTTCAGTTGGGAAACGATCCTCTCTGCCTCTTCTCTGTCCTGCAGTGTCTCTGGAGCAATACCTCCGCTTCTCCTAAAGTAGGTGTGGATTGAATATACAATGCTTTCTCAGCTTTACATGAATTTCTTAAAGTAATGATAGTTATCTTTTGATCTGGGAATTCACTCATGCAGGCTGTTGTCACGAAAAAAGTTAAAGATTCTCAGGTGATTCCTTGGACCCTTCTTCATCTGGTGCCTAAACTTGTCTTCCCACTAGATGTGATCAAGAGGTAATCCACGTTCTAATTTCTACACCACTTCATGTGATACCGCCTAAGATGCCATGATAAATCTGCATGTGACTTACATCCAATACTCAACCATTGGTATATTTTAAAATTGTACTTAGACAAGGTACTCTCACTTCTTGTATTACGCTCATATGAGATGGTTCAAAAAGTCCTCCAGTATTCATATAATGAGACAAGGTCTAGGAACTTCTATTAGATTAAAGGCATATCAACACGCACACTAGAGAGGAAAGTAAAAACCAGGAGTTGCACATTGACATTGTCTAAGTTCATAGAGATTACCCGAAGAGGATGGACTAAGAATCTGATGGTCTTGTCATGATTTTAAAGTTTTTTACTGAGAAAAAACAACAACAAATGTCTGGATAGAAAACTTCTAGTTCCTAGTTAAAAGATTTAAAATATTTTATGTATATACGGCGACACCTCGCCTTTTAGGCTATGGGGTGGTTTTCTCTGGCTAGGGAGTGAAGGTGGAGGATTAATGCCAGAGCTAAAAGGTCCTCCGGCACTGAGACGCGAAAATGAAAATATTTTATCATCTCAAACTTCGGTCATCAGGTTGTCAGGCAACGTACGGTGCTGTGAATGCGCGCTAGCCCACTCGGCCGTCCCGCATCCACAGCAAAATACTAACCCTTCCTTTCCCAATCTGATTAAACAAGTAGTTATATAATTTTTAGGTACATTATTTTAATATTTCATCTGTAAGTAACAAAAAAAATGTACTTATTCCCTTCTTTGATGCTCAACGTCTTGCAACATAATCCACCCTCTTCCTGATAGGCACCCTCTGATGTGGTCTAAGAATCTGTCAGATGTTATAGAGCCAAGTGATGTGGTGACGGGACCAATCTAGACTAAACAACAGAATTGCTGTGTCAACACCACCTGATTTATTCAAAAAGTGAAGTCTCATTTATTTATGACGTCATATATGCCGGATCATTCTTTCATGTTTTCGTCAATAATTTTACATAAGCTATATCACAAATTAATCAGTTATTTCGGGAATCCGTCAACAGACGTTTTTATTAAATTCGCGTTTATTTCAAAATATCTATCTCTTATTGAAATATATATTTTTATGCAAAAATCCTTCTTCTACCATTCCGTTTTATACCTTATAATTTTCAATGAATATCAAGTATTGTGCATAAACCAGACAAACGATATCATATTGGATCTTACTTGCAGTAAATTTAACTTTAGTGGTTTGCCGAAAGTCGAATGTAACTTGATTATAGAATTTGAGAGTCATCTTCCAGTGGCTTACTATGGGATTTTCACTTTAGCAAATTACTTTCTCATTAACAGAGGTGAATACAAGTACATATGTATGTGCCATTACATAGAATTGAATAATTCGTTTACATTATTTATTATGATATACGTGCAACCAAAGAGATGAAAACAGTTTACCTTAATTTACAATTCAAATTTGAGATGAGGAAACATATTCTAAACGTTTCAAACCTCGTGAAATTAATGCTGCAGGAAATTTTGTGAAAAACATAAATGTTTATTGAATTTCTCTAATTCTCATAATAAAGAGAGTTTGTAATATCCCATTTCTTGTTACTGCCTTACCATTGTCTATTAGCTATAAGAATCCTGTTATGGAAAGTATGATGCTTCTTTATCCTATTCTGTTGTTTTTCGTGTTTTTAACTTAATTATGTTTGAATAAGTTACATAATGAGGAAGAAAAAGTGTGGAGAAGCAATGAGGAACTTATGGGGGCTGTTCCTCGAGCAAATCGGAACGCTAGAAAATCCTAGGTTATGCAATTGAGTGCCAGGGAAATTGAACGAATGTTTCGTTCTACTGATTAAGTTTTGTAACGGAAATCTGACAGTATGTTTTCGCTAAACATTTCTCTTAGCTATCGCCGTAGGCTGGTTTTTCGCGATCGAATTTTTCCTTCTTTAAATAGTTAGTTCCACGAAATGGTCAGTGCATCCACTACTGGCGTACGATGTAGGTATACAGTATGTTAATCTTGAAAACGATAATTCGCACGAAAATGAAATTATATATTGAACATAGTTATATTTTATGGTAGTTTTGTCTTAATCGACTTTTCGGTAGTGCCTACTTATATGATTGATTATTGGTTAGCAATGATGATATTTTGCGTCTTAAATTATTTTGATAACATTAGAAGTAGATAATAGGCCTGAAATATTTCTTCCAAACACTTTATTTCTTATTTTTACGTCAAATCAACGTTTCGGGATTTCACTCCCATCATCAGGAATCTGGTTTTGCATTTCTGAATTATATCTGTTATTCCAAACTTTGTCACTCATATAAAAAATATTGAAAAAACAATAAAAATAGTCAGTTAGTTGAAGAAATCATATCTTCCTGCTTTGGAGGACAAAGGCCTAAGCAATGCTCTACTCTGATATGATTTCTGATGATGGGAGTGAGATCCCGAAACGTTGATTCGATGTAAAAATAAGAAATGAAGTGTTTGGAAGAAATATATCAGCCCTAGTATCAACTTGTGCTAGTTCTGCGGGTGATAGGAGTATAATAATATAATATTTTGATAACGATTTCATATGGATTTCCTTGTATCCAAGGATATTTTAAGGAAACAGACCCAGAGAAAAAAATTATAGATAATAACAACTATTGGGTTGTTTCACATGAAATGTCCGTTTTTATAGTTTTTGAAATACATAAAAGACTTGTCTCCAACAGAGTACCACCTGTTCAGGAATTTAGACAACTTCGTCAAAGAAACACTTTTTGAAAATGATGATCACGTGAAAAGTGCGTTTTCAGATTTTGTTTCACTTCAAAGCTCAGAATTTTTTAGTTCGGGGATAAAAAAGTTGGTGTCACGTTGGGAAAAATGTGTAGAAAAAGAAGGTAAATTCTTCGAATAAAATTATGTTGTTTTCATATCGTATTTTTAATAAAAATCCTTTACCTTGAAAACGGACATTTCATGTGACACAACCCAATAATAACAGTTCATATGTTCAATTATGACATTTTGGTCCTCTGCAAGTCTTCTGAAAGTTTTTAATGGTTATTGAAAAAATAACATAAATGGAGAAAACTGTTGTTATAAGTATTGTTGAACGTACTTCCATGATTTCCTTTATATTACTGTTTCAGATTCCAAAGTTAAAGAGCATGTCCTTTGTACTAAGGTCTAGGCTAAAGATGAAATCAGTGATTATTTTATTTATTTTTTTTTAGTCTTAAGATTCAGCTTTAAATGTTTGTATTTTTTCTTGAACACGTGAAAAATAACGTATTATCATTCCCAATGACAATGGGTGGCGGACTGTAATTTTTTGGGTGGGGATTCAACGTTCTTACCAATTCGAATTAAACCAAATAGAACGTGTTATTCAACAGGTTATCTATCTATCCCAGCTAAATCATTACAATAACTCAAGAATGATAGTAGAACATAGTAGTTATTCGTTATACATAGTAGTTTTCCTGAGTTTTTTATTTTTTTTATTTATTTTTTTTTTTTATATATATATATTTTTTTTTTTTTTTTTTATTGAGAGAGAGAGAGAGAGAGAAGGAGTCGGGGAAGAAGATATCCTTTTTCAACATCACAAATAACATTACGAATTTTCTAAGTATCCAAAATAAATTTGCGTAATACAACATAGTAGTTATTTATTATACGTAGTAGTATTTTTAATTAGCCATTATTTTTTCCTCAGTATTTTTTTAACTTTTTTTTTTTTTTTTTTGAGGGGGGGGAGGAGATAGAGAGACGAGGGAAGAACACATTCCTTTTCAACGTCACAAATAAAATTACGAATTACCATTACGATATTTGAGCTTACAAAATAAATTTGCATAATTGACTTATTTGTTTTCATATCTGCAGCAATGACTCGGATGAAGTCAAGTACAGGTACATAGCCTGCCACCTTAAGGAAGGGACAACCCCAGACAGTCTCTTAACTTCTACGAGCAAGTCGACGACGGAAACGAGGGACTGCCTGGAAGCTACACAGTCCATCTACGCACCCAGCGTCTGTTCAATGGGACCCCATCGCTTCGATGAGTCGCAGGAAATCCTTTCAACCATAGTCGATCATGCCAGTGCTACAAAGGTATCGATATACTTAATTGATATTGTTATTTAAATTATTTTATTAGTTAAACAAATATTTTATAATGTATTCATATTATATTAACTAAATTTTTGAACATATCAGAATAGAAAGAATGACTGACGCATTTTACGTCTCGTATGTTAATTAAATCAAATTGACTTTCTGATAGACTTCCATCTTACGGTCGTGCGTACATTTTAACATATCCAAGAACCCAAAACAATTGACTTTGAGAATTACATGAACGATTTCCAAATTTCAAAAAACTTAAAGTTGAAAAAAGTTTAAAGTTATTTTAAATAAAAAGTTTTTTAGTTTATTCTGAAACATATTATATATATATATATATATAATATATTATATAATATATATAAATATATATATAAATAATATATATTAATACATACATATATATATATATAATATATATATATATATATATATAATATATATATATGTATATATATATTTATATTTATATATAATATACATATATGACGTACGTTTCAAGGTACGTAGAACCCCAATAAGGAATCAGTTCGTCAGCTGTACAAATTAATTAAAGGAACAAACTTTCATTTAGGCGCACCCAGACTTTTTCAGTCAGAATAAGACATGCATAATTTTAAACCCCATTAAATTTTACATCTATATAGTAACAATCAAAATCGTTTGAGCCGTTTTTTATAAAAGCGTAAAAGGTGCGAAATGCATGGTATAAAGTAGCACTGCCGTCTAACTGATTTTGGTAAAAAAATTGCTGTAACATCGAAGGCGTTTAGTATCAAATATGAAATTTTAGCACATATAAAATACATTCAATTGAGATATCTAATAGATGTTTTTTTTTTTGGGGGGGGAGCTTTTTTCTTCCTTCGGCGTTCATCATCTACAGCTCCCCATTCCACACTTACTATACATTCGTTTTTATTTTGTTTTGTTTTTTAATTCAACAACCAAATTAATTATTAGAAATATTTATATGCTGAACAACGTTTGCCAGTTCAGCTAATAATTTCCACCTTTTATTCTGCTCGTTGATCCACTACTGCTACTATATTAATTGTTTTTGAAATAATCTAAAAAATTCTTGGAAATGATTTAGATTTTTTACGACAACAATTTAACTGTATATTACTTCTGACAATCCAACACAGCCTCAAATAACTATAATTACATAGAAAAACTATGATTCCAACATTTCCTCCAAGCATATTTGATATAAAATATTAGGGTGCGTACCCACGACTACTGGACATACTAACAGACAAGTTCTGATAATCGATGGAGTTTTCAAAAATAACACTCGACTATACAAAAGGTTGGACCGAAAACACTACGTATTGGGCATATGAAAAATCAATTACATTCCTTCAATCTCACAAGGGTTCAAAATTTTCGCAATTTTGCACAAAATCCATATTTTTACGATAATTTTAAATATGTTTCAGCTTGTCATTATCCAAATATAATAGCTCAGATTGTTATGCATTAGGACCACACAAAAAGCTGATTGGTTAAAAAAAAAGGATTTTGTCTGACTAAAGGATTAACATCGTAAACCGTGAAAAGTTTGAGAAGGCATCATCTTAACGACGCAGCTGTCAAGATCTGTCATGCCTGACGTCGGCGAAAAATAGGATTTCGAAGTACCCACGTCTGGAAACAAGAAATCCAACGGAGATGTTATACGTTATTGTTGTTTTTGTTTGGACTTTTCAATGTAAGAAAAACTCATAGATTTTTTTTCTTTAAGTATTTAAAATTAAAACAATTTTTGCTTACTAAGGTTACTATACAGAGTTTCAAATATAACTTTTGCATTTTTGAAATATTATATTTTATGTAAACTGAAATATTTCAAAATTAAATAAAACTCTTAAAGACATAGGTTTTTATTATTGGTTGTGACGTTTTATGAATTTATCGTTACGTCCATTTTGCAGGTAATGCAAGACTTAAAGACGTTTTAGAATTCCCGAAATATTTTCAAAGTATAGTTTGTGGTTCTGATACATAGCAATGTGAGTTCTTATTTACAGACGGAGGAAAATAAAAATACTGTCTTTGTTTGTCTTTCCTAACAAAGAGGTTCCTTGACCCACAAAGTAGATCGAAAAGATGGCAATGTCACTTTACGCTGCTGTGGCTAATCGTACGATGCTAAATTGGGAGTCATAAATTTTGCCTATCCAGGTTTAATTAGGGTAGGGATCTTTAACGATTACCTGACTTTGCAAAGGCTCAGGACCACCGTTTTACGTCCCTTTTACGCCCTGGTTTGAAACACCGACCTTGGGCATGGAAGGCTGTTATGCTAGCCATTACACCACAGGTGACCCCTTTCACGTAATTTTGAACTAGCTATGTCTCAATATAATAATAACCAATGTATCCAAGTACTAATATGACTTAATAAACCTAAGACATATTAGAGAGCAGATGTATCACAATGGTGAAGTGCTTGACATTATTTCATGTGGCATAATCATATATATAGTATCATAAAATTAATTATTAATAATGGACTTTCTAGAATAGAATGATAAGACATAAAAAAAGCTTTGATAAACATAATATAGCTGTATTTTAGCTCGATCTAAATTCTATATTTTTTTAATATAAATAATAATCCTAAAATATAAGACCATATTTTCACGTTCATGTTTCTTTGGTAATTTTGTTCTTAAAGGGCGCGCTAGTGAGAAGAGGTAAGTAAAAATTCGTAAAATTGTGGTTTTATGAAAGTTCACGAAAGTAGCGGGAGAAGGGAGGCATATTTTTTGTAATAAATTCGGATAATTACATCAAATATTGCTTTTAAAAAATCCTATAGCATCGTTGAATATTTTTTAAGAATAAGTTTTAAATATAAATAACCGGTTGGCCGGCAACCGGCTATGTGTGCAATGTCTTTAACTGTGTTATATCTACATTTTAAACTAGATACGAACCTAAACATCTCATTTTCAGGAATCACTTTCAAATCATGACATATCTTTCGTGTTAATTGTTTTAGAATCTGGGCTGAAAAAGTATCTAAAAAATAAATAAATAAATTACAAATGTATGTATATAATAATAATAATAATAATAATAACAGGCCAACGGAACCAGCGAATACCAACTTTCTTGGAATCCGTTCCTTACCGAGCCTAACAACTTTACTCGCCCATTTATCTCTCCTCGGGCCAAATATTTAACGCAGTACCTTATTTTCGAAAACCTTAAGCCGTTTTTCATACTTCAATGTAAACGGCCACGTTTCACATCCGTAAAGAACCATCGAAAAAATAATAGTTATATAAATTCTAACCTTCAAGTTTTTAAACCGAAGCCGCGAACTAAGTAATTTCGTAATCTCCTTCTGGATTTTATTTTTTCTTGTTATCATTGAACCTAAATACCTAAATTTATCTACCTGTTCAAAAGTATGCCCTGATATACGAAGATCGCCACAGTTTCTACTACTAATCATACATTTCGATGTATATATATACATATAAAAATTAAATTTAAATAAATTGTGATTAGCAATCTGCTTATCGCTTTACATTAATATAGCATTAATTTTTTTCGCTTCCTCAGGACGAAAAGACGACTGATACAAGTACATGGCAAGGCCCAGCGTTTTCGACCAGTACGTCGGCACAGACCTGCTTGATTGATTACGAGCTGTTCAAGGGGTTAGGTGGAAAAGCCAAAGTTTTTCGAAAGGATTATTTGATTGAAGAAACTTTGACCAACCGGGACCTCTTTCGAAAAACCGACAGCTCCACTGTTTGAAAATAGTTCGCCTCAAACTGTGTAACCGTTTTTCCTTTGTGAATAATTAGCATGTAGTAAGTTTCAATCAATATAGCCATGTTTTCTTCTTTACACTTTATCATTCATTTTATACTTTATTTTAATAAAACATTATTTTTTATCATAAACTTTTTATTATAAGAACTGATATTTTAAAATTATAGATTTGATTGAGCAGCCAAAAAGGTATTCAATGGGTGTATGTTAAGGAATTTATTTCTAGCACCAAACAACAAATAAAAATAAGATAGAATAAGTTTGGTAAAGTATAACATAAAATAAATCAAGATATATTAAAAGCGGTGCTTCTCCATAAATCTTCAATCCGAGGTAAGCGAACATGTGATATCCCGCGAACCTATCAAACCTACTGTGAAAAGTACAAGATCCGCTGCTACATTAATAGGCCTATCTATATTAGCTCTGAAAATGGGGTTCACGGGAAAGTTTTGATTCAGTATTGATGTTTTCACCTCTTATATTTTTTGGGTCGCTGAACAAGAATCTGAAGTTTGCGAGCTAAATTTTTGTCCAGAGCCTGGTTTTTTCACACTTTTGCCAAAATTTTGGCACATTTTTTGTTTTTACTATCACTTTATAGTAAGGGAAAGTATTGCGATCGTGAAAATTTTCGAATTCCCGTATTCAACGGAAATACACGTAATAGGGTCCCCTGAGTCTAAATAACGAAGTCCCGCAAAAAAGTCTGTGTGTGTGTGTGTGTGTGGTAACTCACGGGCGAAAACGATAAGTCCTATGAAACTGAAATTTCACATTTAAGACAAATGTACGCCCGAGACGTTACAAAACCTTTTTCATCAAAATGAACTTACCAGAAGAGCTACTTTATACCATGCATTTTGCACATTTTTTCGATTTTCTCAAAAACGGTTCCGATGATTTTGATTAAACTCGCTATATCGATGTAAAATTTAATAATGTAGGTTTCATTCTGATTAAAATGGTCTGACAGGGCTTAAATGCCGATATTTTAAATTTTATTTCTCTAAAGTACCTTTAATTTTATTGATTCTATAAAAATAACTATATTATCTTGTTACCACTGATGAAAAACAGGTAAATATATAAATTGAATGAATTCGATACCCAACTAAAGGAGAAAACAGAAAAAATATTTTTTTTAATTCAATCTTTCGTTTTTGAACATAAGAACAGTGATATACATGTATGATATACCGTTGGAAAGCTAAAGATTTTAGAAAAAATATTATCTCATACAAAAGCTTTTAAAAGTTAATAGAGAGTGATGAAAATAAAATAAAACTAAGTGATTATTTAGATAATAATATAATAGATTTTTTAATAAAACACATGTTTCTATAGAAATTTAATTTAATTAATTCTTTAATAGTTTCACGTATTTTGATCTCTAACTGTATTTGAAAATTCTTTCATTGATTTGAAAAACGGAGGTAAGTGAAAATCGTGTTTGTCCCGCACCAGATTTTTTTACTATACCTTAAAAACTAAAGGTTGTGAGGCAAAACTATACACACTTAAAGTAAACAAAATTGGCTACATGATTTATTCAAAAAGTTTTTTTTTTTTTTTTTTTTGTAGGAACAACCGTTTCGATGTTAGAGCGCGAAAAAAATTGGTAAAATTTACGGACAGTTGGTAAAAACACGAATTTCGCCTTTTTTTGGACCTGGACAAATTCGAAATATTATTGGCTTCGACTATGTCATTAACTGCGCATGTCACGGTTGATGTTGCAAAATTTGTAAAAATATTCATAATTCATGTTCACGATGCGTTTACTTATCAGACCATTATGTTTCACCATCTTCATAGTACTTTATTTATTAAATCCTTTATTTCACTGAAATATTTTGATAAAATCACTTACTTCGTATCCTGGACAAGACTGAATATCATTTTGCATTGAGCGATACATATATCATTTAATATTTCTTAGCTTAACTATCTTTTGATAAAAAGCTATTTACGCGGCTTTCTATCAAAAGGCATTTGCATTTAGTTAAGCTAACAAATAATAAATGATATATGCATTTTATCATATGACACTCCAGAACGTGAGTTAATAATCAGACCTCTGAGGAAACTCCACAATGAAGTTAGTTCTACAGGCAAAACGGACTCCTTCCTTCTTGGGAGTGTGAATGACAAGCACTGTATCTATTATTTTAAAGAAAAACACCAATGATGACATCTTATGACGTTAAAATAATTGCATTTTCCGAATATGCAAAAGCCCTAAATACTTAAGACACGACCATAATTTTTCACAGAACGTCAGAGGTTGTATTTATTCATTCCCAACAATAAAATATTTATATAAAATGTAGGATAATCAGGGACAGCCTGTTAATGAACATATATTTAGAGCTGAATTTTTTTATAAATCGAATTCGAGTCGCAGATAAAGGAAATAGTTGCTAGTCTCTCATGCTACAGGTTACGAGTTCGAATCCCAGTCCTGGCGAGACTTTTATAAGGATATAATTAAATGGGGATTCACTCACAGCCTCTCCTCCGGGTATGTGAGACCCGTCAGCCAAATAGTGGCCACTCACAAAAATAGGCGTAAGGAGTAATAGCCTACCCTGTAAAATCTCATCGTGAATCGTGAGTATATTCTCTCAGGAGATTATACCACGAGACCAAGGGCCTACACGACCTGTCGCGCCAGAGAAAAAAAAACAAAATTTCTGCCGATGATTAAGTATAATAATGAATAGACGTCATATAATAAATATAATAATTGCTTGCTAAGTACACTTTTCGATACGATAACCTAAAACTACCATTTATTAGTTATTAATATGACTATATTGACCAAACTTTTTTTTGGTGCATGAAATAAAGGATATACATGAAAAAAAAAAAAAAGGATAATCAGGGACAGCCTGTTAATGAACATATTTTTGTTATAAATCGTTATCGTGTCGCAGATATAGGAAATTGTAAAATATTTTTGTTTCTATGTTTTTATTTAGATTTCCGATTCAAGTTGACTGCTCATATACGCATTTTCCATATTTACATTTGACTTGCTAATAGACATTATTCTAGCCTGAAATATAGCGTATTGAGAAAACCGTGGCAGAGTTGAGTTGGTTCCCCTTTTCTTCATGTAACGTCACGCTTCTGCCTAATGCTCGAGCCGATTCGCCAAGGGAAAATTCCAGTTGTCATGAACAGAAATACAGAAAGGGAAATGTATTCTCTCTTTTCCGCCTAAAACTGTGTTTTTTGGTTTCAAACAATTTCGACACAAACATGTGATTTTGTTATATTTGATTGTGTTGGCTTTTTCAGAAGGAACCATTTTCACACGCTGGTTCTACCCTATATATATTGGCAATAACAGCGCAGTTTCTTATCCAGTATTTTCATTACTTGAAACTACTGTAGTTCCGTTTTCTCGATTCGCTAACGTTTATTTATTAAATAGGATTTAAAAGATCTTTCTGAATCAGTTCTTAACCCACTCTAGCCTCAAACAAATTGCGGATCTGATCGAGTGGAGAACCGGAATTAGAAAAAAAAAAATCAGTTTATGGTATGTAAATTAGATAATTCGGATTAATTAAGAAACTCTTAATTTTATTTTTAAAATCTAGTGCAGGGACACACAACTTTCACTTATCTCGTTAAAATCAATTTAAGAACTATTAAAAAACTTAAAATTTAAAACGGTTTTAAGTTAATTTAAATAAAAAATTTATTCAGTTCCTTTGAAAACATATGGCTTAGTTTAAATAATACTTATAAGTAATATGTTTCTGTTTATTTATTTAAAGTCCCTTTATGCGGCTATGGCTAATTAGACAATGCTACCGTGGGAGTCCTAAATTTTGCCTATCCAGGTTTTATTAGGATAGGGATCTTTAACGAGTACCTGACATCACACAGGTTCGGGAATACCTTTTAACGTTCCCTCCGAAGGACGGCATAACTAAGGATTTTTTACTCCCATTGAAAAATCCTAGGGCCAATTGCAGGTTTGAACCCGGGATCTTTGGCATAGGAGGTTATGCTGTTATGCTAACCACCATGTTACAATTAATTCCTCAGTAATATATTCATGCCCTTCTCGCCATTTTACACTACCTTTTAGATCATATATTTTCTAAAATCTTTAGCTTTCCAATGGTATATTCTACATCCATGTTACTGTTATTATGTTCAAAATACAAAAATTATATTCTCAAAAATATGTTTGCTCCTTTCTTCTTTAGTCGGTATTAAAACTTTTATATTTAGCCACTTTTTATCAATCCTCAAAAAGTTGATATGGTTATTTTTTTAAATTTAATTGAAGAAAATTTAAAATACCGGCATTTAAGCCCTGTCAGGTTGTTTCAATCAGGATGAAACATATATGATATTAAAGCCCATTAAATTTTACATTGCTATTGCGAGTTTAATAGCCGTTAGAGCCGTTTTTGAGATAATCGTAAAAAGGTGCAATATAAAGATGTTCTTCCTGTCAGCCGATTTTGGTGAACAAGTTGGTCTAACATCTGAGGCGTATAGTTGTTGGTGTAAAGGGAGTTTTGGTGGAATTAGATCTTTTATATTTTGTGACTTAAATATATAGATCAACTTTTTTTTTCTTTTCTGAAAAATGCGTAATATAAACTAGAACTTCCGGTCAACCATTTTGGTGTAACATCTCGGGCGTATAGTTGTTTGAAATATGAAATTTTAGTTTCCTAAAATTCTTCGTTTTCTTGCAAGACAAACCAAAAAACCTTTTCGTCAGTTTTGGTTATTTGGACACCGAGAAGCCTAAAACACGTATTTTCTTTTTAAACTGGAATTCGAACATTTTCACGACCGTAATACTTTCCCTTACTATGTATTTCATTTCTAGATAAGTGAACATAAATTAATGACAGTTTTTTTTTATTATTATTTACGTTTAAAAAGATTTTAATTTATTCTCAACAACTTTAATTAATAGTACAATATTACAACTCTACTAATAATAATATAGCTTTATTGACATCATCCATGGCAAAGTCGAAAATAACAAAGAAGGTACAACAACATTTAATATTTAATTATCCATCATTTATAATACACCGTTAAAATCTATATATGATGAATGATTCATTGCAGTGCTATCATATACCACTTAATACAAAAACAATGATTAGCTATATTCATTTTATAAGATTCTTCATTATATAAGTGCGAGAAAACAAACATTTTGAACTCTTTGCTTATCGCTCTTTTGTATGGGCTTTTTTAACATTTTATTGATATTTACAGCTGTATACAATAAGTAAATGGGCTAATTTACAATTATGGGCTTGAAAATGTCTTGTGAAGAATTGCCAGTGATAGCTCTTCAATGTCAATTTAATTTAGAAGGAATGGAGGCCATCGTCTTTTCAATCGCTTGGGAGGGTTGTCAGGAAAGGATGGGAATGATAAGTTGCGTATAAGAGGATTCGTGTGGGCCGGGAGTTTGGAATTCAAAGATGCATATCTGTTTTGGGATAGTTCTGCGACAAATGGGATATTTAGGTCATTATGTATGATTTTATTCGTAACAAAATTTGGAGCATTTAGGATTTTGCGAATGATTTGATGAGAGAGGAATGAGATGGTTTAGTAGAGCCTCCAAGCTCGATTTCAAATGTCCAGATGGGCTGATGATTGTAACATAAATGAACTTTTTGTAATAAATTGGAAGTTCTGAGGCTTTATTTTAAATGCGTTTTTTCTTCATTCCACCAGAGTATCTTTTCATTTAAATAAATTAATTACTAACATTCATCAAATTAGTTTCGATTAAAATACGAATAATTTAATTGTTAGTTACTGTTTATTACCTAATATCTGAACGATTAATATAATGTTATTTCTGAGGAATAGCTAAACATTTTTAGTCTCGAAATATTAATTTTCATTGAAAATTGGATAGCAATAGTTTTTATACTTGCCGCAAAAGAACTAATATTTAATTTACTTGATGAATTTTGGTATTTAGAACAGCTTCAGTTTCGTGTGAGAGTAATAGATAGCGTTTCATAATTTGAACGTTATAAAAAAAAAATTATCCTTGATTTTTAGATCGTTCTGGGTACTTTTTGAAAGACTTAGCGTATTATTGATAGATATAAACTCAATCTTGAGATTTCTAAGATGAGGCCTTAACATAATAGGTCACCGCAGCCTCATTATAATGGTCAACTGGTGGATAGGACAAAAAAAGACGCTGACCGCTCAGGGAAATAAACTCCAGCAAACATCTCCCGTGGTGAAATAAATTGCTGATTAAGCTCTGTAAAATTCCGAAGAAACAATTTGCAGGACCTGAACAACCAGTGGCTAGGTTGATTACAGCAAAGCCTTAACTAAGTGTCACAATAAGATAAGGTAGTAAATAATCGTTCGTCAGAATTTTGCTGGGTTTCTAGTGCAATATTTATTTTTCCATTTAGTTTGCTAAACTGATATTAACAATTTTACTTTGGATTTCATCTTATGTTAAACGATGATTTTTTTTTATTTTTTGTAATTTACAACTGTATTAAAAAGCACAATGAGTAAATATGCAGAGTGAACATTTCTTCAGAAAGAACTACCCAGTAGTAGCACTTCATTAACTATTTTAAGGCAGTAGGTCCCGAGCCATCTTCTTTTCTATAGCCTCAGAGGGTTATCAGGAATATCTAAGGAAAATATATTACGGACAAGTGGATTTGTGTGGGCGGGGAGTTTAGGATGAAAAGAGGTGTATCTATCGCGGGCCATGTCTGCAACAAAGGGATGTTTAGATCATTATGGAGGAGTTGATTTGTGACAAAATAAGGGGCATTCAGGATTTTGCGAAGGATTTTGGATTGTAAGGATTGGATGCGGGAGGAATTAGACGGTTTAGTAGAGCCCCAAAGCTCAAATACATATGTCAAAATAGGTCTGATAATAGTGATGTAAATAAGTGTTTTGTAATATGCTGAATGTTTTGAACCTAGGTCTAGTAAGTGTTGTAGTAATCGGTATCTTCGAGTGGTTTCTTGTTGTTTCAGTCTTGTGTGAGGATAAACTATGAAATTAATCATGTCAAAAGAAAGGTACATATCTTTAACTGAAAAGAATAAACTGTAAGTTATCTTACTATGTTTTATCTCTATATGACTTGAATCAATTATAGGAGTTGTCAATGTTTTATTGCTATTCAAATCTTCTATTTCTCTATCCAAATAATTATTCGAATTTTTTTTCGTATTTATCCTCCGCAAAGGAGTGAAAACAGTAATGCTGTTTCTTTTCGAATTATTTGTTTTTCGTAAAGTTCATTTTCGATTATACTCGAACATTTATTTCATTATCTTGTATTTTTAATATTTTTATTTGATTGAAAGCCATTTTTTTTTTTTTTTTAACAGATAATTGTTATTGTTAATTTATTCACGTCACTCTATGCTACCATGGAAAATCGGAATATAACACTGTACGAGTCATAATTTTTTCTTATCCAGCTTTAATTATGGTAGGGATCTTTCACGATTACGTCATCGCAAAGGCCAAGCACTAAAATTTTACTTCCTCTCCGAAGGATGGCATAGCTACGGTATTTTACTCCCTTTATTGAACCTAGCCACTTGAAGGCTAGCCACTACACCATAGGTGACTCCTGTACAGATAATTAAAGTCAAGCACTGTTGAACGTGGCATTTACTTGGATAGCTGAACCATCTATTAAAGAAAAACACGTAGTCAGAGATTGGACAGGCATTTATATCCCTCCTTCTTTGTATATCAGACCCTTCAGCGTTCTGGAGGCATCTCATAGTCCACTGGACGTAGGTATAAAATCTATACCTTGAGTATGAATTGTAGTGTGGTCTTCCAGAGTCTCCCGTTCATCCGGAGATCTGGTTTCTTTTTGTGAATAAAGTATAGTTCCTCGAGGTTCATCGGGGTCTCCTGACCCCGATTGGCCATAAACCATGGAACTGTACCGATGTTTCGCTATCCTTGAATCCGAGGGAGTTGGTGAGAAGGACACTGTCAGTCAATTGGTCAATGGAAGCGAGACAGTTTGCCTCTAATGGGTTATGGCCTGTCTATACCGAAACCATGGTTTATAGCAACGTGAGCTTGGGTAACCCACTCCAGGCAGCGAAGTGACGGTAAGAGGACCACATATCTCAGCCAAATATCTGCATATTTTATGCCCCAACAGGATAAAATAAACTATACTAATAATTTAACGGTTTTTTAGACAATTGAGACGTTGTTTTCCAAAAGGTACTAAAGAACATTTTTTACGAAATGGATGTTTTAAAATATTTGTATTCTCATCATTCAGTTGTATCAAACTTTTCTACTTGATTTTATCTAATGAACACTGAAGTCGTTTAAAAACGCGAATTAGAAATGCTATTATTTTCTAAAGGTACTAATTACACATTTAGTTTCTTTCCAAATCGTTCTAAAACATTTCATTCCATAAGTTTAATATGGTGTTATTAATATAGTAAACAAAATATTGATTTAAAAGGGAAAATATCAAATTAGCTAACAATATAGAAATGAGAAATTTTCGCGCTTCCTGCAAAATATTCTAGAATGGATATAGTACCTATTGGAAATGGAATGGGTTCCTTTCCATATCTGCATAACACCCTATTTTCTGATGTTTTTTTTTAGTGCATTGATCGGAAAAGTGTAATTTTGATTTTTCGATTGAATTATCTATTCCAGATAACGTTTTTGAATTAATAAGGTTCTAAAGAAAGATGTTTTCATGATTTTTTAAAAATATTTTTATAACATTCTACTTTGTAATAAATAATTATAAAATATGTAAAACCCATAATATATCAACTATAATAAAGTAATGACGGTTCCAGAGCCAGCCCAAGGCAAAGGTACGTTAAAAAGGTAGTCCTAAATGTAAAAGATATTCCGAACAGTGCGGAAATAATGGCTAATTATATTTGGAAGCTTATCTAATGTTTGTATCCTGAGCGGATAAATGTTATTCAATTAGAGGCATGTATAATCCACTTGTTTGCAGGACGTTTATTTGTTGGGTTGGTTTAGTTTATCGTGGATAATTGGTTGTACGCGTTCCTTCGCAGGTCAACATTTTCCATTGTGTTACATATCAGATTAGATTAGCAACGGTGCCACGAAGTATGTTTCAGTGTCCTGGGATGCCTTGTACTAAAAATCCAGGAACCAATTCAACTTACACAAACGTTTTTCGCGAAATAAGTTTTATTTAAATTGAAATTAAACTTCTTCTTAAACTTATTTAAATATTAAACTTCTACTTCAATTACGAAGGTGTGTAAAATCGACGATACTTCCAGTTACACTATTTTGGTGAGTAGGTTATTGCAACGTTCCAGGCTTATAACCTGTCTTAAAATTGTAATGCATAGATAATACACAAACATGCACATACTACGAAGGATTTTTTCTCGGAATCAGGAACTTAAACGACTATGCACCATTTAAATCGTAAGACTGCAGACTAACCACGGGTCTACAAACAAATATCTTGCTCCTATTTGAATAAAAAAAGATGGAAAATGTGAAATCTGCAAACAGCCAGAACTGGCAGTGTTAAGATGCAGAAAATATAAAGAGAATGTGTATATAGGCCAGATTTCAATTTTTTTTCCTTTTTTGTTTTTGTTTATAGCGCTTTACTGATTCAAAAACTGTATAGATATTTATCTCTATCTTCAGAAATATCTGAGTTATGGGCGTATTTAAGAGTAATATTTCAATATTTTTTTCTTTTTATAATTATTCGCGTTTTTTTTTTTTTTTTTTTTTTTGTTAAGACACTAATACATTTTTCTCTATTTTTAAAAACTAACTGAGTTATTGAATTAATCACTTTTGATCGGCATTTTGAAAATAACAGCTGATATCAACGTCTGATGTTAGGTTCATCATTTTTGGACTAAGTATTTTGGTGGCAATTAAAAAAACAATTGGTCCTGTTTCGGAGAAATTCCTTTATTCGGGTTCTACTTATCTTTAAAAATATGCCCTCAAATTTTGACTTGCGGGGATGATTTTTTTTTTTTTTGGTTCAATATTGGAAATAATTTACCAAAAAAATGACGGTTTATTATTTCCAAATATTTATATTATGGTACTACAATTCATATAGCTGTGTAGACAATTAACTTATGTGTATAGCCATAAATTAATCAAACAGCTTAAATAAGGTAGACCAGCAAGTCTGTCAATTTATATTCAATGAAAATTGTCGATCACCACTCTTAAGTTCAAAACGCTATATTTCCGCTATTTTTTAACCGATCTCAATGATTATATGTATTTTTTGTTATTACGGACACTTAATTCTCTAAAATTTATTACACAATTTAAAATGAAATGATATTCATAAATTCTTGTGAATGGATTTTTTTTTGTTATTTGGGTGCTACTTATCTTGAAACGTAAAAACTCTAATTTTGAAGAATATTCTTCTTCTTTTTTTTTCATGGCGTATTTCAGAGGTCAATTATTCAAAATAATAAGCTATAATCATAGTTTTTTCTATATTTTAAAAATGCTTCAGTATTTTTATCTTTTAAAAGTAGGACCACTATCTTGTTGTTAAAATAGTAATTGATTAGCTGTTCCTGAAAACATATTAACAAATTCACATCGAAAATATTAACAGAAAATGCTGAGTTTCCATTCTATTCTAAAAAAAAAAAAAAAAAAAAAAAAAAACAGCCAATGAATATTCTACGTACTAAAATTCCTATTCGATTGTATTTAATATTCATGTTTCCAATTTCTTATATCCCACTTGAAATACATAGTGTATAGACAACAATAGTATATTTAGAAATTTTGTGAAAATGTATTTTCTATCTGTAAGGATTTCTAATACTTTTTTTACTTTTACTTACTAATATAGTAAGAGAAAGTATTGCGATCGTGAAAATTTTCGAATTCCAGTTTTCGACGGAAATACACGTTTTAGGCTCTTCTGAGTCCAAATGACCAAGTCTCCAAAAAAAATTCTGTGTGTTTGTGTGTGTGTGTGTGTGTGTGTGTGTGTAAGTCTAGCGCAAAAACCATCAGTCATACGGAACTGAAATTTCATATTTAAAATTACTATATTCGAGAAGTTACAGCAACGTTTTAACTAAAATCGGCTGACCGGTAGTCCTACTTTATCCCAAGCATTTAGCACCTTTTTACGATTTTCTCAAAAACTGCTCTAACGATTTTGATTAAACTCCCTATATCGATGTAAAATTTAATGGGCTTTAATATCATGTAGGTTTTATTCTGATTTGAAATAGTCTGATGGGCGTAAATGCAGATATTTTAAATTTTCTTCCTCTAAAGTATCTTTAATTTTATAGATTTAAAAAAATTGGGCACATCTCTTATTAGATTGATAAATAACGCTAAATATGCTAATTTGAGCAAATTTGTTTCACAACTAAAGGAGAAAAACCTAAAATAATTATTTTGCAATTCTTTCACGCTGGCCATTGAGGGCCCCGTTATTCGCACCAGACGTCCGCTTTTGGCGGGACAGTCCCGATTTTTTAACTTAAGAACAGTGATATATACATGTATAATATACCGTTGGAATGCTAATGATTTAAAAAATAATTATCTTTTACATCACTATGGTAAAAGTAACAGTGAGTGATGAAAACCGATTAAACAAACTGATTGTCGTAGTTAATAATATAATAGATTATTTTACAAAACACATATTTCTATTAAAATCCAATGTAATAATTCATTAACAATTTATTTGGTACCCAAATTTGTTAAAAATGTCTTATCTTGATACAAATAACGGAGGTAAGTGAAAGTCGTGTGTTGCGCCACCAGATATTTTTCTAAATTAATTGATACATTAAACCGATTTCAAACGTGTATGTTTATACACAGGAGTATTGTATAAATCCAATGTTATAACACTCATTGTGTCCGATATCTAAAAATTGTATAGACAACTCCAACCGGAAAATAAGCCATTAGTTCAAAAGTGGCAGTTTCTTACTTGAAAAGCAGTCTATACTATCATTCTCGGTGGCTTTTCCCTATTCCAGATCACTACTTTCTATCTGATAGCTGAGTACTTATTCTTTCGGTATATTCACACAAATATCTCTGCTTGATTCAAGCAATATCTAACAATTCAAAAAAGTATGCAAAAGGAAAATAATCCTCTCTCCGCATACGAGTACATTGAATATTTCGAAAAATGAATGTGAAAATGGTCGATTTTTTATTAGCCTGTTGAAAAACATTTCTGGATTCTGTTTTTTTGGTTATTAATTTAACGTCAATTTATGCTACTATGGCTAATCGGAGGATGC
Organism: Piezodorus guildinii; assembly: GCA_023052935.1. NCBI lineage: Eukaryota > Metazoa > Arthropoda > Insecta > Hemiptera > Pentatomidae > Piezodorus > Piezodorus guildinii. The sequence goes on along the minus strand of CM041296.1, from coordinate 102,123,922 downwards.
TACAGTCCTAATTTTTTCCTATCCAGATTTAATTACGATAGGGAGAGATCTTTAACGAGTATCTGACATCGCACAGCTCCGGGACCACCTTTTTACGCCCCCTCTGAAGTACGGCGTAACTAAGGATTTTTTACTACCATTAAAAAATGCTAAGGCCACCTGCAGGTTTGAACCTTGGGTATAGAAAGCTGTTATGTTAGCCACTAACAATACTGGTAACCCCTCATCTGCTAGTGCATGTGCGATCTGACCACTTTATTCGACTTCACACATTTTCTCTGAATTTTTTTATTAAACTATTTTTGTCCTTATTTCGTTAAATTTCTTTAATGCTCAATGGAATACCTGACAAATATCTTTTATCTTCATTAAATCAAGTAGTCTGGAAAGAGCTTGAATTGCCAATTATAAATGTTTACCCCTAAAGTAGTTAAGTATTTTTTTTTTTTTTGTTTCTTTAAACATAGTATAATTTACTTGAAATGATTATTATTGGCAGTAAGCAATTTGCAAATATTAACGATAACGATCTGACAGGCCAGACAACAGTACTTTTTCAAGTTGAAATGTTTATTTAAAATAACTGCAGTTATATTTTATCTTCGGATAAATAACATTATCAGGTTTTTGTTTTGTTTTTCTAAGCAAAATTATCGTTTGCTGATTTTTTATAAGTTAGAATAAAGGATTTACATTGTAAATGTATGCCTTATACACAGTAAGTAATCCAAAGAGAAATCAGCAGAGAAAAATGTTTCTCGTCACAAACTTATTTATGGTTGGTATATTCGGGAGACAGTTTTTTTTTTTAATATTTTAATTTTGCCGACGTTTCGGCTCAAACTTGTGAGCCATCGTCAGGACATTACTGAGCCATGTCAAGCATAAAATGATGTTGATGTTATGTTCATGCTTGACATGGCTCAGTTATGTCCTGACGATGGCTCACAACTCTGAGCCGAAACGTCGGCAAAATTAAAATATGATAATAAGACGACTGACTCTCGATTTTATATCCGAATAAATTTATATCCTTAATATTTTTGATTTATTTTTTTTAATAATGAAACAAAAAAAAAAAAATACTCCCTCTGCCCCTCAAAATTTTCTGAATTGGTGTTTTCAGAATTATTAGATCATATTAAAATAAAAGTAATAAAATAAAGAATAATTGTCTTGAAGGTAATCCTATTGGCATAGCTCCTTAATAATCCTTTCACGCGCAAAAAAGCATCATAACCACAAAATCTGCCAATCCTGACCGCTGTAGTTTTTAGATGATAATTTTATGAATGGACTCGAAACCAAAATTAAAGAGCACTTATGCAATTCTCGGTGCGGTGAGTTGCTTTCTTCCAATAGCCGTGGCTCCTTATTGAATGGAAGTGTAAGTAGGAAGAGAAAGGTGTTGCAGGGACCATTCCGTAATGTCTTTTTCTAGCTCTCTTCGTCTCCTGCATGCTGGCCGCCATTTTATTTCTTCTCACAGTTACCTCCAGTGCAATGTTGCGCCAGGGACTTTTTTTGTCCGTTACATTTCCTAGAGGCCGCTGTTACATAGCAACCCTGTTCCTCGCCAGCTCCACGGCTTTTAAACCCACTCGCTTAGAATGGACAGTGCAAATCTTCCGTCAGTCCGATTGTCGATATTAGGCCGTAAAAACGCGATGAAGAACGCGCTAAGTGACGCTTTCAGTCTTGTTTGGAATGCTATTATGCCTGGAACATGAGGTTAAAAATATAAGGCTTGGAAAAAAATAAGTTCTTTATTTGAATATAGTGTTGCAGAAGAAATGTTTTTCTGGAGAAGCTTTTATAAAAGCAAAAAAAAAACAAATTTTATTGTTTTGTATATATTGTGTGAATGTTGTACTTTATCACTATTAAAAATGTCCTAAATTGGACTGATTGTAATTGATCAAGAATTTTAAAAAAAGGAGAAAAAAAATAAAATATCAACGAAGGGGGGTCAGAAACCAAGTGACTAATGGATGGTGCAATATTAAAATGGACATTAAATTTTTTTATTTTATTTATTTATAGTAATTTACAACTGTACTAAAAAATACAATAAGTAAATATGTAGAGTGAATATAAAAAGTCATGAAAATGTCTTGAGAAAGAACCACCCAGTGGTAGTACTTCACTATTTTAATACAGTAGGTCCCGAGGCCACCTTCTTTTCAGTCGCCTTGGAGGGTTATCAGGGATATCTGAGGAAGATAAATTACGGACAAGTGGGTTTGTATGGGCAGGGAGTTTAGAATGGAAAGAGGAGTGTCTATCACGGGCTATGTCTGCAACAAATGGGATGTTGGATATTAAATACTTAATAGATCTCCCAATAACCTGATATAAGATACCAATGAATGAATAAAGCCTTTATTGCAAGGATGACATTTAAATTATGATATTTACTTTTAGTTCTAATATAAGTGAAAAAAAAAAAAATATATATATATATATATATATATATATATATATATATATATATATATAAAATGCTAAGTGAAAAATAATAATAATGTATATACTTGATAAATGAAAAAAAAAACTATATAATTAATTTTCCTTAATTGCTTACGATATTTACAATATGTTATCCCTACAGGCCTCTCCTTACGGAGGTAATGGTCTAACTTCCCCGGTGACCAAACCTATTGGGAAGTGGAGTTGGCCATTTCTTTCCAAAGGTTCTTCCATTTATCCTTATCTCTCGCTGTTCGCATCCAATTAGTTCCGAGAACGGAGCTAATGGATGGTGCAATATTAAAATGGACATTAAATACTTTATAGATCTCCCAATAACCTGATATAAGATACCAACATAGATTAAATCCAAAAAATTAAATATACTTTAATAACTTTAGTTTCCAAAATTAACATTATATTGAGTGAGCTAACCCTACTGTGAGTATCAAATAAATCCGAAAAGTCAAATTAATCAACATTTGAGCGCGATGTTAAAATCAATATTACATTCTCTATCTGAAATCTCCTAGTATATAATTGAAGACTCCAGTATTGAATGAATTCAAAAAATTAAATTAAACCTGTACTTCATCGACCGATTTTTAATATCATAGTATATTCAGTATGCAAACCGCGAATAACTCTATTACTGAGCCCAGTACCAAATAAATCTCAAAAAGTGTAAATTAATCCATACTTGATCGCCCGAAAAAAACAAACAATAACACATTCACTGTGCAAAGGCATTACTGACCCTTATATCGAAAACATCAGAAAGGTAAAATTAATATTTAGTTTTGGTTAAAGTTGTGAGTTATTTTATGAAAAAGGGCCACCGAGAACAATTAAGAAGCCACATTATTTAAAAACACAATTGGTAATTAAAATAACCATACAAACATATTATTATGTCTACTTGATTTTCATTAATTTATTTAAATCGAAAAAAAATTGAATTTGGCACGGAAATCTTTATATATTTATATATATTTAGTATATGGTGGCCTTCCGACAATGCTTGCTAAAGCGAATTATGAACATATTTTTAAGATTTGTCCTCAACACTCCGAAGCGGTCTCATGTGACCCATTTATACGGCGAGTTAAAGTGGCTCCTCCCTCCAATTCGTAGACAATATTTCCTAGGATCATTCCTTTACCAAACCATTAACACCAAGCTCCTTATATCCACAGTCATCTACAATTTAAATCGTCTATCCACTCCCGCCATTCTGACCTTTACATTCCTACCCATAGAACAACAACTTTTGATCATTCCTTTCTTGTCCGCTCTGCAAATCTCTGGAATTCCCTACCTACTCATATCCGCCATGCTTCATCTCTATCATCATTCAAGTCCCAACTGTTCCAATACCTCCTGTATTCCCAAACAGACGCTCAACAGCAATGAGGTTTTATATCAAAAATCAGATTTTGAATGTAAAAAGGAAATATTATTTATTGATCATACCTTACTAATTTATTAATATTTTTAAATTTAGTTTTGTTCAGCAAAAGTATGCATCTGAAGAAGTTTATTTATTTTACTCTTTTGTTTTATTGTCTAGATATATTCCTTTTTTTTTATTTTATTACTTCTTACACCATTGTAAATAAGAATTAATCATGATCATTTGGTCTTTTGGCCAGATGCACTGTATACTTTAATTGTACATATTTGTTGTTCTTAAGGGACTATGTCCCAGAATAAAGATTATTTTCTATTTCTATATATAATGATAACGCGATTTTGGTTTCCGCTAACTCCTTCTAAACCACAAGACGGATTTTCATTCGTTTTTCACCATCATTTAACTAATAAAATACACAGGTTCTTAAGTAAAATACATTGCAATTTAGCTTTTCTTTAAACAGGAAAAATTAATTTTCTGTAGCCAATTCATCAAAAAATTATTCCTGAAATTTAAGTAGTAACATAGAAAATCTTACAATCTATACTAATATTATAAAGCTGAAGAGTTTGTTTGTTTGTTTGTTTGAACACGCTAATCTCAGAAACTACTGGTTCGAATTGAAAAAAATTTGTCCAACTTTTTGTGTTGGATAGTCCATTTATCGAGGAAGGTTATAGGCTATATAACATCACGCTGCGACCAATAGGACAGAAGAATCAGTCGAAAATCTGGGGAAAAAACGGGGAAAATTTGGGAGAAAAAAAAACCTTGCTTCCCAATGATTCCAAATGATTTACCTTTTATTTTTAAATAATTCAATTTCCCGTTAATTTATATTTTTCCACTTAAACACGTAGGAATAGATTTACGTCGAGATCGGGTTACGGAGAAAATCAATATGTTCTTCTGCCACAAGAAAATAAAACTAAAAATGTCATTTACGCGGAAGTACTTTAAAATATATTCTTTTAAAAACTTCTTAATAGCAATCATAATAACAGAAATTGATGCAGAAGAAGTAGCTTTAGAATATAACGAAGAAAAAGTGACATGTACTAAGAAGGTTTAAATTTGGGTGATAAAATTCTGGTTCTGGGATACGCCGATGATTTGGTACTGCTAAAGGAAGACACGGAAACTAAACAACTAAATACAAGTCCGTTAATAAAAACCGGTAAAGAAATAGGACTCGAAATAAATAATGATAAGACGAAATATATGATTTGTAGCAGAGACGGTGGCGATCATAGTGATATTGATATATCAGGGTATACTTTTGAACACGTAGAGAAATTTAAGTATTTAGGTTCAATGATAACGAAAAAAAAAATCCAGGAGGAAATAAAGTCCTGGTTAAACGCGGGAAATGCGTGTTATAATTCAGTTGTGAAATTACTTAGCTTCTGTCTAAAAACTTAAGGTTAGAATTTATAAAACTGTTATTCTTCCGACGGTGAAACGTGGCCGCTTACTTTGAAGAACGGACAACGGCTAAAGGTTTTAGAAAATAAGGTACTAAAATATTTGGTCCGAAGAGAGATGAGGCTACTGGGGAGTATAGAAGTTTACACAACGCGGAAATATTTATATCAATCTATATTATTATCTATATTGTTAAGTCATGTTTTATTTCAAGAGTCATTTTCAACTTTAATCGTTATTATCTTGAAGCATATACATTTAAAAAATTACTATTTCTTTTGATTTATTCGAGTATAATAATCAGAACTATTATTTTAAGCATATTTAGGACTTTTATTAGCTGTATGTCTATATTTATAAAAGAAAGTACCACTCAATTTTCTGGTATCTAAAAAATTACTACGGTTGTGAGGCTAAAATTTTTCCTGGAGGTTCGTCTTACCGCCTAGATGTGCAATAAGGCAGGATTTGAAAATCTTCGCCCAAAAAGTGGTTGAACAGCCTAAACGTAAAATTGTCTTAATCTGATATGAATCAGCAAAGGTACAAAGATTTTATAACAAATATATTTAAGCATATTACTGTTGTTATCTGTTCGTTTAACGTCACTTTTATACTACTATGGTTAATCGTATGATGACTAATTTTTTCCTCTCCAAGTTTAGTTAGGGTAGAGATCTTTAACGAGTTCATGGAATCGCAAAGGTTTGGGACCACCATTTTACGTTCCCTTCGAAGGAGGGCATAACTAAGGTTATTTTTTACTCTCATTAAAAAATCTGAAGGGCACCTGGCTGGTCACTACATACAGGTGACCGACCCTTTTAAGCATATTGCGTTTCATATCTGTTTCGAGTGTATTTTCCTGTGAAAATATATTCAATTGTTATTTATTTTTTTAAAATGGTTTGTGACGATTATTTTTACATATTAAGTGATTATAGGTATAGCCACTTCTACTGGTTTGCTATTGTAAATTTGACAGGAAGAAGTCAAGATCGGGCTTTAAATAATAACAAAGAGTAGCTGATAGTTGATGTTTATTATAGCCAATCTCACCATAAGCGCACATAAATTAATACGAAATGTAATATTCGCGAGCAAAGCTGCGTGACACAGCTAGTTTAATATAAAGTTGTTGTAAGCTCATAAACTTTACATAAATAAATATAAAATAGTTATTAACCTGATAGGATAGGAACGTTTGTTATTTATATAGTTTTTGAATACATGCATACCAATCAAGTTTATTTATATGGGAAAATTAAATTTGCCATTATCTCTGCTTCACTTTAAAATAACAAACAACTTATCCAATCGCACTTTTCGTTACGGTAAACTAAAACTCATACAGCCATAAACTATAATGACCAATTTATTTATAGAAAGAGCTTTTTTAAATATAAATGACAACTCATTTAAATTGCACACGTGCGAAGCATGGGAGGGACCGCCAGTGCTATATATGACAAACCAACTCAGCTAACCTTGATTGGGAGATTGGCCTAATTAAAGATTCTGTTAACTATATTATCATTAAACAGTAAAACGACATATGTGATAAAATAGAAGTATATGAAATGAACATAGGAAACATGGTGTTTGCGAGAGAAGTCAATCATTTTTCCATTCTTTAGAACTACTAGGCCGTTAAACCGATCACTTCCTTTTCAAGCGTTAAAGAGGGTAAGAAAGGCACTCTTCGGGAAGTGATGCTACGGACTAGTTGGCAACCTAAAAAATAAATAATCGATTAATTTATGGAAGTGCATAATGAACCTTAGCTAGATTCTGTATAATCAAAGGAATGTTGTGTAAATATTTATTTGTAACCATTGTATTTGAGATTTTTTTTAAATTTATTTTTTTGGATTTTACAACTGTATAATAAAACACAACAAGGGAATTAGAATAAAACATAAAAAGACATAAAACACATGTAGAGAAGCTTTCCACTGGAAGCACTATAAAAATGTTCTAAATTAAAAGGTCTCGGGGCCATCTCCTTTTCAGACACCTCGGATGATGAACGATTTCACGAAGGAGTTTGGATTGTAGGGATTGGATAGGGGAAGAATTCGATGGTTTAGTAGAGCCCCCAAGCTCTATTCCGTAAGTCTATATCGGCCTTCTGATAGTCATGTAAATGAGTCTTTTGTAGTCAAGTGGAAGATTTGAACGTGGAACGTTTGTCCAGTAATTGTTGAAGGAGTCGAAAACGTCTTGCAGTTTCTTGTTCTTTCAGTCTTGTATGAAGTCCAGTAAGTTATTTGTCAAGGTGTAGTCCTTGATATCGGATCTGCTCAACCGGGACAAGAAGAGTGTTATTGAAGGAGACAGAAGGCAGAATGTCATAGGTTTACGACGAAGGGTAAAGGTGATTTGGTGGGATTTGTTGGTATTTATTTTAATTCTCCAGTTCTGATTATATCTCAAGGTCTCTGATTGGAGAGTTTGAGAGGCCATAGTTGGATCAGTATTAACTGATAACACACAAATGTCATCAGCATAGGTAGAAAGGAAATTATTAGGATGGGATAAGATATCAGCTGTAAAACTGTGAAAAGAATAGGTCCTAGGATAATGCCATGGGGAACACAAGCAAGCTTACTAAAAACGGTTGAATAGGAATTATTATGATTTACTTTGAAGGATCTGTCGGTGAGGTAGGACTGGATGATAGGAAAGTATGTAGGGGAATAGGAAATTGCGGCTGAGATAGTTTACAGATTTATATAAATAAGATCATGAATCCCTTAAAGACTAGAATTAAGCAAAAGGAGCTTTAAGGTAGCTGTGAGGAATCCTCCTTGCTTTTTTCACTTTTACATGATCATGAACTCATTAATGACTAAATATTCATATAATATATCAGTAAACTAAAACTTATGAAAAGGTTCAACATTTTTATTTTTATTTATAATATACAAGATAGAGAGATCCACTGTTTTATTCAATTTCCAAATCTAAGTCAAGTGCATAAAAAGGCGATTGTTTTATATTGTATTGTATTTGTGCGATAATTAAGTAATCATTAATACTATAAGCAAATCTAAATTAAAATGCACAAGGAGATAGAGAAAAGTGCTTTATTTATTCACAATGCTAGTCCAACTACATTGGGTTGCTCTTTTACAAAGTATACCTAGTAATCTATATTAGACATCTTAAATATATATATTTTTCTTATTGTATCTCATCTACATATCATATTTTAAAACGTTCTTTTACATTCACTTACTATATATAGTAAGGGGAAGTATTGCGATCGTGAAAATTTTCGAATTCCAGTTTTCAACGGAAATACACATTTTAGGGTCCCCTGAGTCCAAATAACCAAGTCCCGCAAAAAGGTTGTGTGTGTTTCCGTGTGTGGTAACTCTCGGGCGGAAACGTTAAGTCCTATGAAACTGAAATTTCATATTTCAGACAAATATACGCCCGAGACGTTACAAAACCTTTTTCATCAAATGAGCTTACCAGAAGAGCCACTTTATACCATGAATTTTGCACCTTGTTTCGAATTTCTCGAAAACGGTTCCGACGATTTTGATTAAACTCGCCATATCGATGTATAATTTAATGGGCTTTAACATCATGTAGGTATTATTCTGATTAGAATGGTCTGACAGGGCTTAAATGCCGATATTTTAAATTTTCTTCCCTAAAGTACCTTCAATTTTGTAGATTTAATAAAAATAACTATATTATCTTGTTAACGCTGATAAAAAACAGGTAAATATATAAATTGAATAAATTCGATACCCAACTATAGAAATTTAATTAAATTAATTATTTAATAGTTTCACGTATTTTTATCTCTAACTGTATTTGAAAAATCTTCATTGATTTTAAAAATGGAGGTAAGTAAAAGTCGTGTGTTGCCCGCACCAGATTTTTTTGTTATAGTTTAAAAAAATGTCAATCTTTTTGAATTTATTTTGTAGTTTGACATTGTTTATTTTAACTTCTAATTTTACATAGTTTAGTGAATTCAAACTCGTGGATGAATGTTCTTCAGGCTCCTGTTTATTTTTCTTTTGCAGCCACTTAAATCTGAAAACGACTTTTGGAGTATTTCTCTTGCTCTGATGCTTTTGTTTTAATAAAATCAAACCAAAAATATCACATTATGTCCCTTAAATTTTTTTTCCTCACAACATTTCTTATAGGATGTGGAGAAAGTGGTTAAAAAAATGACGAAAGTACTTTAGCACCGTAAAAGTGTAAGAAAGTCACTAGATTATTTTTTCATATAGTTTTATCGTTCATAACCTTATCCTTTTTAAAGCTTGTTTCGGAAATAGCCTTAAGTCGCTTTCAGAGATTTTCTAATGTTCAATATCTCTAAAGGGACTGATTGTGAGTGAAAATGTGAACCTCTAGCTTAACAGAAACAATTTGCACAAATTTCTAGTGAGTGACATGTAATCCAAGTGATACTAAAATTATTTTTACTTTCACTTAACCTTCTATGAAATATTCTTCTAAACTACCTTTAATTTTGTAGAATCTATAAGACAACTAATCATCTTTTTAGCACTGATAAAAAACGAACAAATATATAATTTAGACGAATACGATATCCAACTAAAAGAAAAAAGACCAAACATATTTTTGTATGCAATTTTTGTGTTTTGAACATAACAACTGTAATATAGACGTATAATATACCGTTGGAAAGATAAGATTTTAGAAAAATTGTTATATTGATTATAAAATTGTAAAAGTTAACAGAGAATGATGAAAAGTCGATAAAACTAACTGACTGTCATAGATAATAATATAATATATTATTTAATAAAATACGTTTCTATTAAGATTAAATGTAATTAATTCATTAACAATTTATTTATTTATCTCTAAGTCTGTTTAAAAATCTTAAGGACATTAAATTGATTTTAACAACTTGGGTAAATGAAAGTCTTGTGTTGCGCGCACCAGATTTTGCATCATGAGGTCGGTTTTCAAATTCTCAAAATTACAAGATCAGAGATATTCTCAAAAATTTTTTATGCTGAAAACTTATTTTAATTTTCTGAAAAACAAGAAGTATCACTCTGACTTTTTTTGTGTTTAATATTTTCAACAATGAAGCTTTTTATCTCCCCCTCCTCCTTGAAATTTGTTGTGTTACGTTTCAGATACTTAGAATATCAATAACATAAATAATAAATCTTATACTTTGTAATATTTATTGATTTTTTGTTGTATATAATTTTATAACCATTTTATAAATTTATTATTGTGTATATGTTGTACGAATGAGGTAATTTAGCGCTATTATCACTGTCCTAAATGAGATGAAATGTAATATACAGTTGTTGATGTATGTTTGGACTCAGGGAACCTTAAAACGTGTATTTCCAGGGAAAACTAGAATTCGAAAAATTTTCACGATCGTAATACTTTCCCTTACTATATATCTCAGATATAGGTACGTGAAAGTAAAAAGAATTTTAGAACCACATGAATAACATGTCACTCACTAAATTTGTGCAAACTTTTTCTGTTAAGCTAGAGGTTTACATTTTTCATTCACAATCAGTCCCTTCAGAGATTTTCAATATTAGAAAATCACAGAAAACGACTTAAGGCCATTTGCGAAACAAGCTTAAAAAGAGGATAAGGTTATTATGAAAGTCGAACTTTTTACAGATAATAATACCTTGATAAAACTATAGAGAAAAATAATCTAGGTGACTTTCTTACACTTTTACGGTGCTGAAGTACTTTCGTGTTTTTTTTTAACCACTTTCCCCACATCCAAGAGAAATAAAATGTAAAGTATCCTGTCATATTTTTGAATTTTGTTTTAATTTAAACAAAAGTATCAGGGTAAGATAAATTTATCCAAAAGTCGTTTTTGAGATACGTGTATAAATGGCTGCAAAAGAAAAAGAGAAAACAAATGAAGAGCCTGAAAAACATTTACCTACGAGTTTTAATTCACTCAACGATGTAAAATTAGGAGTTAAAATAAACAATGTCAAACAACAAAATAAATTTAAAAAGATTGACCCTTTTATTAAGGTTGATTTCGGCCTGAATAAATTCTTCCATAAATACTCAATTTTTTATTTCATCAGCATGACGTTTCGGGATATTCTCCCATCTTCAGAATTCTACAAAGTAAATTAAGCGATTACGATTACATTAAAATACTAAACGGAAGTGAATGGTTTAAATTTTTTTTTATAAATTAG